>PVKZ01000539.1:315000-452500 GCA_004027375.1 Macroglossus sobrinus
CTACAAATATTAATTGAGTATGTATACCAAGTATCCTAAGAGCTATCATTTTAAAGGTTCTCCAGGGTGAGAGAAGGGCAAAAGCAGCGAAAGCAGCTTGACAGCGCAGGGCGTGTTCAGTAAATGTGTGCATGAGGCCTTGGGAAGGGGAGAAGAAACAAAACAGGAGGCGATGCCATAAGATGGTAGACTGACAGTGGCAAGGCCTGCAGTGCCCTTGAACCCTGAGGAAACCGAGCTGGGTCATAAGTCAACAAAAAGTAGAGACTGAAAGAGAAGAGAGCAGACAGGAGATGGGAATGCAACAAGAAGACACAACAAGTTCACAGGAGAGGGCAAGAGGAATATAAGACAGAGACAGTAGAGAGCATAACCCTGAAAAAGAATGGGAACTCCAGCTGGGTCCACATGAGGATAATGAGGTCTCAGGGGACAACAGAGAAGGGTGAAGGCACAGGTGGTTGTCATGACGGTAAAGGAATGTTCAGTGGGAATGAAGGGGTAGGAGAGGTGAAAGCACAGAGGAGGGTAGTTATGGTGAGGTAGAGTTCAAGATCTTGTGGGTAGACACCCTTCTGGGTAAAGATAAGATCGAAGGTTTGGTCTTTTGTGTTGATTCTAGAACAGCAGGGATGTTCAGTTGATATAAAGAAGTCAGTGAATCGCTTTTACGATGCGAGGTGTCCCTGGGGACAAGTTCCCCTTATGCAAGTCTGACAGGACACACTGAACAATGCCAGGTTCCATAATGCCCAGATACGAGGTGCTGGAAGAAGACGGACCCTGGAGGAGGGAATGCCTCTCAAATGGGCCCACTCATCTGAGCTGACAAGGAAGACTGACCCTCTCATTCAGGAGTAAACAGGGATTCAAACCCTGCCAGAGCGTAACTCAGCTCTCTTCAACCCAGACTTGCCTACTCCACCACGTTCATGGCCGGAGAGTACTCACAGGTCGGACATTCATCTTGGTTCCCTGGGCTGAGATTTCCCAACACAGTCTGATCAAAACAAGGAACAAGCATGGCTAACACTGCTTTCTGCCCCAGCATGGCTGAATGAGTTTCTGAGAAAGACTTCACCCTTCTCAGATTCAAAACATCTCATCTTCTTCACCATCTCCGTGAACTCTCATAGAGTTTTAACAAGTATCTTTTTGTTTTGAGAGAGAGAGAAAAAAAAAAGAAAGAAAGAAAAGAAGAGAGACATGCACCAAAATAACCAGCTTTAACAAATGGCTACTGGTTTAAAAATAGTGCAGGGGTTTAAGTTTTTGCCTTCATCTCAGTGGCTGACCTTGCTAATACAGTATGTAGATCTCTTGCCAACTAATCCGCAGACTGTAAAGCACGGCTTCAAGCTGTGGTCAATGATCTGTAACAGGAATGAATGAGAGGGTGTTAGCAGCCAGGGTCTGTAGCCTACTATCTGTATCTGACAGCTGTCACCCTCTCTGCAGAGGCCAAGGCCTAGACCTTCATTTAAAAGCAGCATGGCTGATCAGATTACTGGGACAGTGTGTCAAAACTGACTGCGCTGAACGAGGGAGACAGAAAGTAAATCTATAAATAGCAGTCTTGCCGCCTCCATGAAGCACTGAAGGATAACCAATACTGAGCAGCAAATGCAGTGTTTAGTCTTTGCAGCCAGTGGAATGCAACTGTGGCCAAATCAGAAGCCTTGCTCTATGATATAATATAGTGGAAAGATCGGCTTTATGGGCAAGAATTTAAAAGAGTTACATTCTTGGCGATGGTAATGGTCACACAGCAATAATTGGTTTGAACCAATTTTATGAGCTAACAAGGTTCTCTAGCACTTAATAATGTCCTCGGGGCACAGGGGCTCAGCAAGTCACCTTTCCTGTAATGTGCCGGCTGCCTGTTTCCAACAGTCCACAGGGACTGCCAGTGCTGAAACACAGTGAGTGATAAAATAAGAGGCTCTCCATTTGATATCTATTATAGATGTCAACTGGGTCTTCAACCAGAACAGCTGCACAAAGTACTTGGGGAGAGTGGAGCATCATGAGGGTGAGTTATCTATAGTCTATGCTGATAGCACGGCTTAGACGCTGGACATCACCGGGTTATAAATGAGCCAGCTGACATTGTATAGTATGTACCAACTCTTCCAAGAACCATTTGTCACTCTTCAAGGTTTCCGCTGATAAAACGGGGATGTCTAAAAATTTGTCAACAGCCTCAGAAAGTAACCCCGAGGTCATGTCAGAGGGTGACAAAGTACGTGCTTACTTGACATTCTATAAACACACAAACGGAACACTGGTGGCGACAGTGTTGCAAAGGTCTCTCCAGGTTTCAGAGTTCCAAATCTGCCTCGTTGTGGCTGTCAAGGACGCGGACGTCGAGACAGTGTAGCCCGGGAGTGGTGTGTCCTGACCAAGCGGGCACAGACCCAGATTGAGTGAGCGAGACGTCAGACCCACGCTCTACCCTTTAGACCACTGCCACTGGGGTGGAGAAGACAGGAATTAGGCAAATGACTTTTTTTCAATGCTGGTGAAATTGTTCTTTTTAAGAAGGTTCAATTTAGTACTTTTCCAAATAATAAAAACAAGAAAAACCATATTAATAACAACAAACACTTCCATATGTCAGGTACTGTTTTAAGAGCAATATGTGCAGAACCCAATTAATCCTCACCATCTAATGAGATAGGTACTTGTATTGTCCCCATTTTGCAGATTAAAACCTCAGCTATAGAAAGGTTAACCAACTTGTCCAAGGCGACACAGTCAATAGGAGAAAAGTCAAGATTCAGACTTAGGCAGGCTGGCTTCAGAGCTGCCAGAGGCATGCTTCCTTAATCCTGCGAAAACCGTCCCCTCAGGAAGAGACTATGTTAGAAAGTGAACATGGGGAATGAAAAGATCAAAGTGACTCATCCAGAACTATGTAGGAATCAAAAAAGAAAGTGGAAGAACAAAAAAGGCCATCTGTGTTTTGATGGCTGACTCTGACTAACTTCATTCTGCAATGTTTATGCAGCATGCCTTTCCTAAGCACTTCTGTCTCCAGGCACCACACTAGCTAGAATGAAGGGTCCCAAAATGAGTAAGACACAGCCTCTGAGAAAGCCAGTTTAGTGTTTCTGCTCAAATGGGGGACCTCGACCCTGGAATGCCATCCTCTCACTATCATTTGCTTTGGCCTCTTCAGACACGAAAGTGAGAAAACACCTTTAACTAAAGGAATACAGGAAAGTGGGGGGCAGGGGCAGCAAGGGGAGCAGCCTCACAGTGCTCTTGGGCCAATGGGAAACATCACAAGGAAGGACTCTGAATACAGAGGAGTTGGTAAGCCTTTGGGCTGACCATTCAGGCCCTCTGTGTGACTGGATGGCCATTCTGGGGCTGCTGCCCAGTAGAGAATAGAACAAGTCTAATTAAAAAATTACATGTGTTCCCATGGCTTTAAAAGTGTCATACTGGCTGTCAGTCACTATTTTTTGGAATATATGATACTGGAGAGACATGGAGTAACTGGAGATCATTTATCAGCCTCCTGGATTCAACCTCACTGGACCCAAAGGTGGGGGATTCCAAAAAAGGTTAAGTGGCTTGCCCAAGAACAAACTGCCAGAAGTGGCAGAGCCAGGCAGGACCCAGGCCTGAGAACTCCCAATGGAGGTATTTTTCTACAGCCCCACACAGCTGTCCACAAATAGTGTATGAAATGAGTAAATTCAATCAAGTCACATGTGTGTTTTGAAAAAAGTCAAGAATGAAGAAATAGAGTTTGAAGACCATTCAACATTCATGAGGTGTGCCCATTTCAGGTCACTGGAGACACTCTCTGGTGCAAAGGTTTTCTTAATAAAGGGTTTCATTGGCCAGTTCGATTGAGACATGCACACACTGATATCTTGCTTCTGGCAATACCTTAAACCCCCAGTTAGGCAAGTATAAAAAACAGCAATGGCCTTGAGAGTGCAGCATGGTTTATACATGGCATACACATCTTTGAGGATTCGGAGAAATCTACAAGGGATCCCATGCTTTTCCACCTATTGACATTTACAAAGCAGTTTAAATCATGCATGAGAGGCCTGAGGCACATGCAGTTCACAAAACATAACTCCGAGCTCCCAGGGAATTTAAGCTGACCAACACTCTTTATTAGAACCGACAGTGAAAGACAGCTACTGCAAAATTTGTACCAGAAATGCAATACCAAGATGACAGCCTTAATGCCAGTGGATATATTATGTAGATTACCTGACTCAAATCTTTCTTGTTAAATAAGTTTCATGCATTCTTTTTTTTTTTTTTTTCTCCTCAAGAATATCCTCTGGCTTCACTGGGGTAGTATTCCTTAAATTCCTTGATCATTCGTTTTTCAATATTTCAGACATGCTAAGTTAGCACAAAAGAGTAGATGGATATATTTAAACAGTGGGAAATAGTTAAATCTTTAAATGAACACCAGAGCTGGACCATGAATTAAATATCTCAACGTTATTTTTTTGTATAAAGTTCCAATATTTAATAAATTTTAAAAAGAAACATTTTCTTAGGGCTGATTTATTCTAGATATTCAATTCCCATGTAACCTAAGATTTTAAATATATATGTAATTATTGATTAAGGATAATTTCACCTGCATGCTTTCATAGGCCAAAAGTTTCAAGCAAATCATGTCCCAATAAAAGCAGGCCAGAGAAAAAAGGCAGCGACCATACTTTTCCTCTCTATTCTTCATAGACATCAAAATACAATGTAGATGTTTTAAATTCTGCTTGAGGAGGAGACAGAAAGAATAGGTCAACATGACTGAGATCAGGAAAGAAAGTCATTGGCTATCTAGCACCGGTGACAGTGGGCCAATGGCAAATTTGGCGGAGGCTGATAGAGTAAAATTGCTATTATTTGGAGGCTTTCTGAGTTTTGGATGGATTAGATTATTTGCTTTCTATTCTAGACTTTCTAACATGTGTCTGCCTTAGATATTCTGTGTTAAGTGTTATCACTGCCTAAGTGACAGCATCATCTTCTTCCATAGGGCACTACCTTTACTAAGCAACACAGCAGGAGTACATTAACAAAGCTGTACGCGCACTGTTACAGTCAAGGATTATGTCCCATGGAATGCACTCAATAGTTGTGTACACAGTATGTATCAAGCTGCCTTGAACTTGCTTATATATTGTACTCTAATAGTTACAGCAATGGGTTCCAGAATTCATGAGCACCAATCTCTGTAGTCTGTATAAATCATATACTACTCTCATGTAACTATTATTATTTTTGAAACAGAGATGCTTCAGTGATTATTAAAATATGTATTCCTTTAAAAATACAGCTAAATTCAGTCACCCTTTATTCCTTATGTATTTTTTAAATAACTGGCAATTTCAAATATATTTGAGAAAACTGTATAAAAAATTTCAGAGAAATGTATAATAAACCCCACCTACCATCACTCAGCTTCAATGATCAACTCATGGCAAACCTTGTTTTATCTATACCCTACTAATTCCCACTATTTACACACTTCCAGATTATATAAAAACAATCCCAAGACATTGTATCATTTTATCCATATGTATTCCAATATATGCTTTTTCATTTTTTTTAATTCTAAGATGGTAAAGGTATAACTATTATTGTGTAGAGCTCCATTTTTCTAAAATTTAAAAATTAACCTCATAAAAGAAAAGAAACATAGAACCACTTTTCTAGACGTTTCCATAGGTCTCAATCATTTATTCAAGTTCAAGAGCAGAGAGTTTCTAATCTCTTTACAAGCACTAGGGATTAACAAGGTGTATATAGCTGGTGGTTAATGAAAGATTTTCAAATGATTTCCTAAATGATATCCACTATATATGTAAACATAAATTCACTGCATTATTGTAATCAAAGCCCAAGAATGAATATATTAATAGAGTAAGATGAAATAAAACCTCCTTAAAAGGGTTACTGTTAGTGTTAAATAAAAGATATAACGGGTATCCTATAATCTAAGTAGTAAACACAATTGTATACCCCACAGGCAAGCCACAGTCTTTCAAAAGATGATAATAGAGAAGCTGTAGATATATTTTTATGTGCTGGGTATAAAAACACAATCATGAATAACCACTTGAGCATCCAAGAGCATGTGCAATCTCTAAGTGACCCTTCAGACACTGAGCATGAAGAAGATTGAGGCAGTCTGACACCCTACAATCATCTAAATAAACTTCCAAAAAACTGCCTTCTGCGCTTAAAATCTCAGCACTGAATGAATTACATTATATTAATAGAACAGACAGCTGATGAAATAATGCAAGAAAAATAATCTAGTAGTGACCTCAAATGAAACCACAAAGACATTAGGCTAATGGAAGTAAAATCACTCATTGCGCAGTGACTTACTTTTTATTGTACATTAAAATAAAAAGCCAACCTAAACCTTCCTCAGGATATTACATTTTGAAACTAACCACAAAATACTTCCAGAAAGGGGGCTTATTTCAGAAATCTATATGCATTTTGATTTTCTCAAGGGTGAGCAAGCTTTCTATATCACAGCATGGTTAAATGTGGAAAAAATGCTGCAGTGATATGAAATAAGTGAAGATCATTGATCTGAAATAGTCTATAATTACCATTTTAAGGGCAGAACACCTGTTTTACTGAGGGAACATACATATGCAGTACATTTCCTCACTATAATTACAAGAGCGAATGATGCCCCGCAATTTCTCATTTTCCATCTCTTTTCTCTGACTTTCAGTTCTGCAGGTGGGCAGTGAGATAGTCCATGTAGACCCCAGACCATGCCCCACCCTCTGAGGCTGAGCACAACTCTTCATTCTCTACCCAAATACGTCAAGAGTACACAAGGTGAAACTGAAGAAAACATAAAGTAGATAATGTACTGAAGTTAGAAACAGACACCATTAAGACAGACAAAACCAATGAGATCTAACATCTTTTTCTTCTTACAGAATTTCTCCTACCAAAAAACTGAGCCCAACAGAATAGTGCATATGATTGGGAATAATAAATACAGGTGGGATTACTCAAAGATGTTTCACAGCATTATAAAACCTCCTATTTCTTTAGAAATAACTACTGTATTGTCTTCAACACTTAAAATGTAGAGTTTTTTCTTAAAATTTCAGAGAATCCCATCGCTGCAGGGTAGTGCCCACAGATACATCAGAGAATAAGCATCATTGGTTCAATCTTCAATGATAAATGGACCCCTGTTTATGATAACCTGCCAGGCGCCTAGTCACTCTGTGCTTTGTGATGGCATGCTCCTTCTTTCCTGAGGCAGTTAATTTCAACTTCACATAGCTCTACTTTTAGATTTTAGCTCAATACAAGAAAGAATTTTCTGTCTCCTTATAGTTGCAACTCGCTTTTCCAAGTTCTATCCTTAGAGATCCCACAAAGTGATTTTAATCTCTTTCACTTGAAAGAATTTCAAGCACTTTATTTTAAACAGTCATTGTATTCCTTGAATCTGTTGTCCAGGTAAACATTTATCGTCATTTAATAGTTCATAGGCCACAGATTCAAACACAACTCATACATCATTTGCTTATTCATTTGCATGTTCATTCATTCATTCATTCTCCAGGTAAACATTGATAATTATTTCAACTGTTCTTTGTAAACATGACTTCAAGAATGTCTTACTCATTTGCTTATTTGTTCATTCATTCAATCATCTATTCATTCGTTAGTTCATTCATTCAGCAAAAACTGAGTGAATCTCTACCTTTATTAAGTCCCAGGCACTGTATTGTATGCTCTGAACACAGTAGAAACCAGAGGCCCCTGGTGACATGGAATCATGACGCTGTGTGCTAAGTGCTATCCTCGAGATATATAAATAACCAGTGCTGACATAAATGAGCAAGTGTTTTAAGATCACTTCTAAATGCTTTATACTATTCTAGCCTATCAAAACAGACAACAAGCTAATCTACTATTCCACTTGGAATGAGTTTTTCCCAGTAGAAATGACAGGCTGTATTGCTGTAGAAGACAATCTATAGTAGAGATGGTGATCTCTCAGCAGCTTGTCCCTTCTCTGTTATGAGAAAACCCCAACTCTGTTCAGGTATCAGTCATGAGCCCAGCACAGGACACACTGAAGTGGTCTAAGCTAATCTGTACGTGCTTGTGACTAGTTCTGGTAGACATGTGACCCAGTTCTAGATGAATCATTGATGAGATGGAAGGGGAAGTCCCTGCAGGATCTCTGGAAAGGTCCTTTCTAATAAAAAGAAACACATGGTGAAGGAGTAAGTCTATCCCCTTCCTTTCTTCTTTCCTTCCGCGGGCATGAGTTCGAGACACAATGCTTGTAGCTGTGGCAACCATCTTATCAACAAAAGGCAAAGCCAAGAGACCCTTAGAGAAGCCAGTTCAGCACTCACCTGGCTACCTCTGGACATCTCATTTTGTGAGATAATTAACTAAATATCTGCTTTTTATGGCCACTTTTGGTTAGAAATTCTGTTACTTGCAGCCCAAAACATCGTAACTGGCACAGAGGCATACACAACCTTCAGAACAAATGCCTTGATGATGAACTGGTGGAGAGGAGGAATCAAGCTCTTATTGGTAAAACAAGAAAGAGGCCAAATGAAAAATTTCAAGAGAAAACCTATGATCTCATATGCTAAGATTTAGAAAGGGAGAATAAAGACCAAAGGAAGATTAAATTACTACATGAGAATGACAGTCTCACCCTGGTTTGGAACTCTTCTTTCAAACCAGGGTAGTGAAAAAGAACCATCTTATCTCACTTTTGCTCACAGATATAAACTGTCAAAACTTTTTAGAGTTGGATTTGTCTAAGTAACAGGGACCCATACTACAGCACTTCAGAGAGGGGGTCCCTTTGACGTGGCTGGCACTTTCAAGCCTCTGTCTGATTCTGCTGCTTTCAAGTTAAAACCTAATCCACTAAACGCATCAACTGTATTTGCCTGGTGTGGGGTTGATTACAAAACCTTGTTTTAGTCCTCAAATCCCAGGGCAAAATCAGAAGTAAAAAAAAGATTTGTTTTTGTTGAAAAAAAAGAGAAAAAAACTTGCTAGTGAAGTAAAATAGGATAGGGAAACTTTTAAGGCTAGCCATAAGTCTCACAGCTTAAAATAGTCTATATTTCACAAAGTATTAGAAAAATAAATTATTTTGCTTCCCCAAATTCTTGACACCTAAGGGCATCTTCTAGGAAGTAAAATTTGTTCATGTATAAGTGTTAATAGTTGAAAAAAATGTTTTCGATAGAAAGTTTACTAGAAAGCTTTATAAATGACCCTGTCTTGAAACCTCACCTCCAAAATTTGCTTCCAGCCCAAACATATCCTTTCATTCATTCAACCATTCAACTAATTAATCCTTTAATGAAAGACCATTAAAAGTACATGGGGTATAGTGGTAAATGCAAGAGGCCCAATTCCTGTCTTCCAATGGAGGAGACAGTCAATGAATAAAGGAATGAATGTTCACGCATGTGTGTGTGTGTGTGTGTGTGCGTGTGTGCGTGTGTGTGTGTGTGTGTGCATGTAAATGTTGGCTAAGTGCTATGAAGAAAAGCAAAGCAGGATAAGGAGACACAGGTGACTTGGAGGGTGGGAGCTCTGCTGTTTTTATAGAGTAGTCAGGAAAGGCTTCTCGAGATGGCATTTAAAGAGAGCGACCCAAATGAAGTGAGGGAACAAGCCAAGTGACAGTATAAGAGGGTAGAGAATTCAGACAAACGAAACAAACCTCTGAGGTGCACATTGGTTCAGCTTGTTGGAAGGACAAACCAGAGACCAGTGTGGCTGGGTGGACTGGTGGGCGATGAAGTTGAGCAGTAGGTAGGTGCCAGACTCTGGGAAGAATCTTTGTTCTAAATGTGAGAAGACAGTGGAAGGACTGGACTCTCAGTTCCTTGATCTCCTTGCCTCCAATGATTTGAGAACCACAATTTTAAAACTTCTATTGTTACTGGTAGTGACAAGATGAAGAGCATGACAGTGGGAAATGCGAGGCTGAGGTGGAAGCAAGGAGGTCAGGAATTGAGAGGCCAGAGGCTCTGACGGGTTGCCATGTGAATGCTGAGTCTCTGTGCAAAGAAGGGGCGTGTCGATGCTAAAATCTTCAACAAATGAGGGATAGGATGGTAGGTAAGAAAGGGCAGAAGTGATAGCATCTGATTCATGCCTTTCAAAGCAGCATTTTCTATGATGAAGGAGGAACAACTTATCTATATTTAGGTCAAAGAAAGAAGTAAAAGAATGCAAGAAGACCCTCGTTCCTGTCCCTCATTTCCACACGCGCACTTATGCGGCCACGCATCACATTCACCACGTGTAGTTTGTTACACCAGGAATGAAGATCCAGCATAGTCGGACAAATCCAGAAAGAAAATAAGATGAATAAACTCTTTTTCTGTTTTCTTCCACATCGCATTTTAGATAACATTCAATAATATTTGATAATATTCAGAAATATTATGACATTCAGGAAATATGATAGTGTATTTTTCAGAAAGCTGAAGCTTGAAGCTTTAAATATTTAACTATCTTAAAAGAATCTTCCCTGCTTCTCTATTTAAAAATGTCCTGTACTTGATTACCCTGAGCTTAATTTCATCTTCTCTTGATAACAGAGGATTACTATTATTGACTCAGTAATTGTACCCATTACTGACAATGATGAAATGTAATGCTCCCAGGGGTGAATGTGTGAATGTCAATGGTGTATTTCACAGAAGGCCCCTCTCCCCATGCTCACCCCACAAAAGGAAAAGCTTCTAGTGAAGGGCTACAGGGAGAGTACAGAGCTGGTCAGTTTGAAACAGTTTGGTCTTTTCCTGCTATGACTAGTTGCTTCTTATAGCTGGCAGCATAAGTGGTGATTTGCTACTTTACATACAATGTCTTCTCAGGGTCCCAAGGGTAGGGACACCTGGACCAGAAAACCAAGTGCCTGGGCTTTGGGGACACGACATTGCTGCTTAGAATTAGGCACCGTCTGTACAGCAGGAACTATGGGAACTCCGCCTTCCGACCCAGCATGGTGTCCCAAGCCAGGGAAGAACACAGAATTCTTGCCTGCCAACAACCAGAGTGCAGTAAAGTGTGAAGGTGGGATCACTACCCCTCCACCTGGCTTAGACGCCTCTTATAGGGTACAGCTGGGGAAGGTTGCATGGAACAGACTCAGAACTTTACTTGGGTGTTCTTGGCTACTTAGCAAAATAGTCCTGCTTTCCTGTGAGCCTCATGTGCACTCTGCTCCAGCTTCTGGAGGAGCTGCTGGAAACAGGGCCTGGAGTCATCCTGATCATCGCCTCTCAGCTGGCTGGTGGATGCGCACAAACACAAAAGGTGATATTGACAGTCAGCATCAGATCTGACTGCTCCCGACAACTCCTGTGATACAGCAACCTCCGGGACTTGAGGACACATCTGTGAGGAGATGTAGTAGCTGCCATCTGCATAAACTGCATTATTTAACTGCGTTGGCACTGATTAACATTTGCTGTAACCTATGGTAATGGGCTCTGGGGCTTTGCATGTCTGCTACACAGTGGCAGCTGATGTCTCCTGCTCCATCCTTAAAACAGGATGCTTTAATTTTTAATGGAGCACATGTTCGATTGGCTATACAAACAGGCTAATCTGCAAAGCATGTGCTCAATAACAAGCCCAGCTATGCCGCCAGAATATCAACATGACTCGGCCAAGCTGGATAGGAGAAGTTGGGCCTCCTGCTCACCTCCACCAGTCTAGGCTGTGGGCTGGGAGTAGTGGCTGGGTGAGAACCAAGGGGTGACTGCAGCCAGAGGCCCCTGTGGCCTCCTCTGGAGTCTCTGAGGGTCTTCAGCTTCTGAGTGCCTGAAAACCCTAAACAGCAGGGAAAAGAACAAAACTGCATCTGCAGGTTCAGGCCTCCGGTGTAAAGCCAGATGTGGCAATAAAGATGAGGCTCCCCTCTGCTGCGCAGGCATGACCAGAATGAGAGACATGCGTCCAACTTAACAGACTTACCAAGTGCCCTGCACTCTGCCCAATGACGAGAATTTAAACACAGATAAGGCACAGTCCTCAACTTCACAAAACCCACACCGATAACCACAATGCCAGTGTGAGCTGTGACATGTTAGATGCAGAGATGTTCTTGGGGAGCACTGGGGAAGAAGTGAGCAAGAAGGAGACATTGAGGTGGGTTGTGAAGGATGAGCAGTTCACCAGCAGCACTCAAAATGGCATACAATTAAGGAGGAGCATGGTGCATGCAGGATGGTAAAATGTCAGATGTGCTAGTGTTAAGTTGCAGATAATCACACAGAGATACATGATGAGGAGTTGGCAGTTTGGGTCCATCACTCCTTGGAAGAATGATAATCCCGCTTCAATGAACTCACAGGAATGTTTCCTCCAGCAGGTTCTTGGTTTTGACTGGTTTGTGACTAGGGAAGACTATGTTATTCTAGCCATACACTTTCAACAATCCACCTCTTGTCTATCTCCACTGTTCTTTCTAGGTAACCCAGTATCTATCATAATGAACGACGTTTATTGGTTTGTGTTTGTACCTCCATTAGATCAGAGACATTATCCATTTCTGCATTCATAGATTAAGCTCTGTTATCTGGCAAGAACAGGAATATTTACTAAATTGAACCTAAAAGTTTTACAATGGTGAAACAGAACAAAGTCAATTAACATGGGCTCAAAACTTCAATCCATGTCTCCTTAGCACAGCCTGTCATCAGTGGAGATCAGCTGTCCAATGTGACAGCTGACCACTGTCCATCTGAGCTATACCCTTTGGTGGTCACTTGGGAACTCAGCATTCAGACTTTTGGTGGGCAGGCAGGCAGGCTTCCTTTATCAGCCACATATCCTGGCTCCTACACAACCTCTCAGCCTCTGTAGCCTGACTCCTCTCTGGCCTGGCCCCACGGGGTAGCAGTTTCTGTTGCTAAGCATCTCATTTACCAGGCCAGCTTCTCTAGTGAGAGGAAGCCACAGCAGTAAGAGAAATCTGAGGACGTACCAGAGTATCCAGGGGCCAAAGAGTCCTGAAAGACATGTGTTTTACTGGTGTATGTGTATTTTTCCTTGTATGGCAGAGTGTTTGGAAGACTTGGTTGGGTTGGGGGCTATTGATAAATGTCTACTTTAGAAATGGGGTGGTTGCTCAGTCAAAAGGTCCTTTTATGAGGAATCTTAATACAACTTTCAATATCCTTTTCAAGAATCATTAGCTTGCAAATATTTAGCTCTATCTTCCCTGTCCTAGCCCATTTATTCAAATTTAAAATGCTTTTTTCTATAGTTACCAAAGTTGCCCAAACTGCCTCCTTGTTCTCATTTGCTCTAGCTCATCAGAACAAAAAGACACTTTTCTGTATGACCTACAAGGACAGAGGTGACATTTGGTTAGCGGCCTTGTTGAGATCCATATGTATCATGACTACAGCACGAAAATGCTGTCAAAAGAGCCTATGAAGAAGGTAAAGGGGTTCCTGTGGCTCAGCCTGTGGTGGCTCCACAGCCCGCCCTTGCCCTTGCAAGGGCTCCTCAGTCACTTTCCCCCTTTAAGTTGTGCCCTTGGTAATGGGTTTCATTTTCTTGGAAGGTTTCTAAGAAGCTACAGCAGATGAAAAATGAACGCAATAAAATGAGAACCATGTTTGCCAGGCTCTGGCTACACCATGGAATAGAAAGAAGACTTGAATGGAGGCTGAATGACCAGAGCAGAACATTTACTCTAAAATCTGCCCTGTGTCTGGTTTTCAAGACTTCTATCGCTTACGGTCTCTAATGCCACATTCCACTTTTCCGCAAGTTTGGAAATAAAAAAATGACAGAGCTGATACTCTCATTTATCAGGTGAGCAAGCTTATCAGGGGCCTACAGAGATTCATTTTCTCCAGGTCACTTGCTTGGTTTGTGACAGCACTAGCACTTGAGCTGCAGTCCTGTGGGTGGTAGGTTGGACTTCTTTCTAATGCACCCAGTGCCACTGAGCCACTTGACTATTCAGGTGGTCACCGGGACTGCCAATGAGGGTTGGCACTGGAACACTCAGACATTCCCATACCACGGGCTGCTTTGCCAGTATGGCTGACACTACTTCATCAGCTTCCTTTCACTCCAGGAAGCCCACAGGCTTGTAACTGCATTCAGATATGTGGGATTTGGACCATCAGGCACTTTAATTAGTCTGTATGGAAAAAATAAAACTGATCAAATTAAAAATTAATCACATATAAACTGTGGATAAATTAGTAGGGAAATCATCAGATAGGAAGGGCCATTCTTAAATGCAGAATTTTTTTACAAAAAAAATTTCAAAGGATTCTCCTTTTGCTCTCTGTCCCCTGCCAACTAAGTTGATTTCAAAGCAAAAACAAAGCTTATATTTTCCAAGCACAACAGCGATGTCTAATCAGAATTTTCTTTTGCTGAAATATTGAATGGAAAATTCAATTCCTTAAATCTTTCTAAATCTTTGCCTCTGATTGGGTTCATTAATAAACATGCTGATTTTGTTACAGGGAGAGACATATGGTATAATCTGCTAACAGGAAGAAGTATTTTGCATTTTATTGTAGAAAACAAACATGCAAACAGGTTCTCACAGATGGTTTTCTTAGCTTCTGGGAGGGAAAAAAAAGCTTAATAATGCTTGAAACTAGTTTCTCTCTTTAATAACAACAAAATCCTCACACATCTTTAGTGGAACTGCTTATAAATTAGATTAAGTTCCACTCCAGCCTTTTAACAATTTAGAATTCACTTTTTCCTCTTGTTTAACCATACACACACATACACACACATGCATTTCCTTTCCCTGACTTTCCATCCCCCACACTTTCTCCTCTTAGAAACATTAACTTGCTCAGAGATGCAGAGATAATTCAACAATGCTTCACTTATCCATCATCATAAAGAAATAAGGTTTTCTCACAAATAAATTTTCCAGATAATTGATGCTAAGCTTTTAAGGTTTTTCAGAATTGGTAGTGATGTTAAGGTTTCTTTTAAATAGACTTCCTTTTGTAGAACAAGTTTAAATTTATAATCGAGAAGATAGTACTGAGCATTCCCATGTACCCCACACTCAGTTTCCCTTATAATTAACATCTAACATTAGTATGGAACATTTGTTACAATTAATGAGCCAATATTAATACATTATTATTAACTGGATTCCACATGTTATTCACATTTCCTTAGTTTTTACCTAATGTCTTTTTTCTGTTCCAGGATCCTTTTCAGGATACCACATTACATTTAGTTGCTCTGTCTCCTTGGGCTCCTCTTGACTGGGCAGTTTATCCAAATTTCCTTGATTTTGATGACCTCGATATTTTTGGGGGAGTACTGAGCTATTTTGTAGCATGCTCCACTATTGAAATTTGTTTGGTGTTTTTTCTCATAATAAGACTGACCTTATGGATTCTTTGGGGATCACAGAGGTAAAGAGTCATTTTCATCATATATATGACTTATGACTATTGATTTGACCTTGATTACCAGGCTGAAGTAGTGTTTGTCAGGTGTCTCCACTATGCAGTCACTCCCCTCCCCTCTTCATACCCCTTTCTTTGGAAGACACTCACTATTACACAGTCCATATCTGAGAAATTGGGGGATATTCTTCCTTAAGAATGGAATATTTACATCAATTATTTGGAATTCTGAATCAGGGTTTTATTTCTCTTCTATTTGTTAATTTATATCAGTGTGAAATTATGAATATTTATCTCATACATTGAGTTATGTTCCAAGGCTACTTTATTTATTGCTTCTTATCTATAAATTTCCACTCCAACAGTGAGATGCCTGGCTGGATGGTGGGTTTTTATTTTGCACGCCTTTTTCTGATATTCCTTGATTATAATCTTTTAAAGAAGCTATGGGAGCTAATGTTTTCATTCTGCAGTGAAGTAGATTTAACCTTTGTGAGGACACAGGGAGAAATTTTTGTGAGGACACTGTGAGAAATCGCTGTTCAGCTGAGTCATTAATCTTTAGTGCAGAAACCGGAATCAGAATCCAAAAAGATCCTCAAAAACTAGAATAATGGGTTGACTCTAATAAGTTAGAGTTTCATAAGAAAAATTACAAAGAATTGTACTTGAATCTGATTCATTAGCCACAAAAGAAACAGATGGAGTCACTGGGATTTTGTCTTGCTTGGCCAATGCCCTTATAGTCTACCAAGACTGGGTAGTTGCCTTCAGTTGGCTTGCCAGTGGTGCTTTTAAGTTCTTGAGCTCAAGGCTTGCATTAATAGGTATCCAGGAAAAATATGTAGAATGTTTAATGTTTTTTCCATTTCTTCCCTCACTGTTAGAACCATCTTTTCACTTTTTGGTGTCCTTTGTCTCCTGGTTAGTCTCTTCTTCAATATATTTCCTAAAGCATAGTTTTTTAACCAAACCAAACCAAACCAAAACAAAACAAACCAAACTAAACCAACCCTAGAAAACAAAGCACCCATGCATGTTAAAACAACACATAGACTTGGAGATGAAGTTCTGTGAAGATCAGAGATTTTCCAGGGGGTTACATAAATGAGCTTGGAGGATGTGTGGCATCTATCTTTGCCTACTCAGAGCTCTTCCATGCTTGTTTTACTGGTTTTAATGTCTGCTTCAGCCACGTTGCTAAAGAACCACCCACTAATAGGAAAATCATGAACCACAAATCTATGCAAAATGGCATTTTATTCCTCTGCAACAGCAGTGATCAATTCTGCCCTCTGCCCCTATAAACCTCAGTTGGTATTGCAAAAGATGGCTATTGTCCCCTCATCTATATTATAAGTGTAATCATGGAACTCGGCCAGGACATTAATGAGTTTCAGTTCTTAAATTCTGTATCAGGCAAGAAAAGGAAAGAAGTAGCATTCATGCGGAAGAAGAAGTAAAGCTATATTTATTCACAAATAGCATGATCCTATACTAGAAGAATCTTAAAGATTCCACAAAACAACTACTAATTGTTGTTATTAGAACTAATAAACAAATTGGACAAATTCATAAGATAAAATATCAATATATGAAAATCAATTATATTTTTGTATAGCAGTAGTGGACAATTCAAAAAATAAATTTAAAAATTTCCCAATAAGAAAGCTCACAATAACATCAAAAAGACATATATGCTTACAAATAAATTTAACAAAAATAGTACAAGACTTGTACATTGAAAATTACAAAACATTTTTGAGAGAGATTAAATAAAATTTAAATACATGGAAAGACATTCCATATTCATGGCTTGGAAGACTCGATATTGTTAAGGTGGCAATTCCACCCACATTGATCTGCAGATTAAATATAATCCCTATCAAAATCCCAGCAGATTTCTTTTTGTGTGTTGAAATTGATTCTAAAATTTATATGGCAATGTGGTATCAACAATAATCGAAACGTTCTTTAAAAAGAAAAATAAAGTTAGAGGAGTCACAGTTCCTGATTTCAAAACATCTTACAAAGCGATGGTAATCAAAACAGTGTGGTAAGGACATAGGATAGATGTACAGATCAAAGGTACAGAAATGAGAGTTCAGGAATAAACCTTTATATACATGGTTGGTTGATTTTAGACAAAAGTGCCAAGGCATTTCAATAAGAAAAGGATAGTCTTTTTAACAAAGGGTGTTGGGACAACTGGATACCCATGTGCAAGAAGATTAATTTATACTCTTCAGACCATACACAAGAGTTAACTGGATCACACAAATCTAAATGGAAGAATTAAAATCATAAAACTTTTAAAAGAAAACATAGAAGAAAGTCTCCATGACCTTGAGTTAGGCAAAGCATTCTTGAATATATCAACAACAAAAAAAAAAGATCCATAAAAGAAAAAAATTGATAAATTGGACCTCATAAAAATGAAAAACTTTGCACTTAAGAAAATAAAAAGACATCATTATATAAAAAGTCAAGCCTCTGATTTGGAGAAAACATTGCAAGTCACATACTCGATAAAGGACTTGTATCCAGAATATATAAAGAACACTTAAAAATCAATCACAAGAGACAAATCACCTAATTAAAAAAATAGACAAAAGATCTGAGTTAGTATTTCATCAAATAAGAGCTACAAATGGTTAATACAATATGAAAAGATCTTCAACTTCATTAGTTATTAGGGAAATGCAAATTAGAACCACAGTGAGATACCACTTCATATCACCAGAATAGCTATAATTAAAAAAAGCAATAAAAATATTGGATGTGAAGAAATTAGAACACTTGTACATTACTGGGAGAACATAAAACAGTGGAGGCACTTTGGAAAACAGTTTAGAAGTACCTTTTAAAAAGTTGAAGTGCACATGGAACATTTTCCAGGATAGATCATATGTTAGGACACAAAATAAGCATCAACAAATTTCAGACTAAAATCCTATCAACTGTCTTTTCCATTCATAATGGTATGAAACATGCTACTAAACAATGAATGGGTTAACAATGAGATCAAATGAAAATGAAAAAACAATGACTCAAAACCTATGAAAACACAGAGAAAACAGTCCTAAAAGAGGAAATTCATAGCAATATAGGCCAACCTCAAGAAACAATAAAAAGCTCAAATAAACAATCTAACCTTACACTTAAAAGAACTAGAAGAACAGAAAATAAATCCAAAGTGAGTAGAAGGAAGGAAATAAAGATCAGAACAGAAATAAACAAAATAGAGTCTAGGAAAACAATATAAAAAATTAATAAAACCAGGAGCTGATTCTTTGAAAGGATAAACAAAATTGACAAATCCTTAACCAGACTCACCAAGGAAAAAAGAGGACTCAAAGGATCATAAAAAACTACGAGCAATTATACACCAACAAATTAGACAATCTGGAAGAAATGGGTACATTCCTAGAAATATATCTAGGAATCTCCCAAGACTGAGTCAAGAAGAAACAAAAAATCTGAACTGACTGGTTACCACCAACGGAATCAAATCAGTAATCAAAAATCTTCCCCGCACCAAAAGTACTGGCCCAGATGGCTTCATAGGCAAAATTTACCAAACATTCAAAGAAGAATTAACATCTATTTTTCTCAAACTATTCCAAAAACCTCAAGAAGAGGGAAGGCTCCCTAATTCCTTTTATGAGGCCACCATGATTCCAAAACCAGACAAATACATTACAAAAAAAGAGAAAACTATATAGGCCAATATCTCCTATGAACACTGATGCAAAAATCCTCAACAAAATATTTTTAATGTATTGCTGAATTCAGTTTGCTCATATCATATACCAGATCAAATTGGATTTATTCCTGGGATGCAAAGTTGGTACAATATCCATAAATCAACTAATGTGATAGATCTCATTAAAAAATCCAAAGATAAAACCATATGGTCTTATCAATAGATGCAGAAAAAGCACTCAAGAAAATCCAGCATCCATTTATGATAGAAACTCTCAGTGAAGTGGAAATAGAGGGAACATACCTCACATAATAAAGGCATCATACTCAATGGGGAAAGGCTGAAAGTGTTTTTCTTAAGATCAGGAACAAGACACAGATGCCCACTTTTACCACTCCTCTTCAATACTGTATTGGAAGTCTTAGCCACAACAATAAGACAAAAAAGAAATAAAATGTATCCAAAGAAGAAAGGAAGAAGTACAACTCTCCTTATTTGCAGGTGGTATGATACTATATATAGAGAACTCTAAAGATTCCACCAAAAAACTGTTAGAACTGATCAATGAATTCAGTAAAGTAGCAGGACATGAAATTAATATTCAGAAGTCAGGGGCATTTTTATACATCAATGATGAACTTTCAGAAAGAGAAATTAAGAAAACAATCTCATTTTCAATTGCATCAAAAACAATAAAGTACCTGGGAATCAAATTAACTGAGAAGGGTAAAGACCTGTTCTCAGAAAATTATAAACCATTGAAAAAAGAAATTGAAGAAGATGCAAATAAATGGAAGTATATGCCATGTTCATGGGTAGGAAGAATCAACATCATTAAAATGCCATACTACCCAAAGCAATCTATAGATTCAATGCAATTCCTAACAAAACAACAATGGCATTTTTCAGAGAGCTAGAACAAATAATCCTAAAATTTATATGAGACCATAAAGACCTCAAATAGCTACGGCAATCTTGAGAAAGAAAAATAAAGTTGGAGGTATCACACTATCTGATATTGAAATATACTACAAGGCAACAGTAATTAAAATAGCATGGTACTGGCATGAAGACAGATACGTTGATCAATGGAACAGAATTGAGGGCCCAAAAATAAATCCACGTCAATACGCTCACGAAATATATGACAAAGGAGGCAAAATACAATGAAGTAAAGACAGTCTCTTCAACAAATGGTGTTGGGAAAATTGGACAGATACTGGACCACCTTCTTATACTATACACAAGAATAGGCTCAAAATGAATTAAAGATTTAAATGTAAGACCTGAAACCATAAAACTTCTAGAGAAAACATAGGTAGTGAACTCTGATATTGCTACTAGTAATTTCTTTTCAGACATATCTCCTTGGGAAAGGGAAACAAAAGAAAAAATAAACAAATAAGACTATATCCAACTAAAAACTTTTTGCACAGCAAAGGAAATCATCATCAAAATGAAAAGACAACCAACTGAATGGGAGAAGATATTTGCTTATGATACATCTGATAAAATGTTAATATCTAAAAATATATAAAGAACTCATACAACTCAACAATAAAAAAACAATCTAATTAAAAAATGGGCAGAAGACCTGAATAGATCTTTCTCCAAAAAGGAAATACAAATGGCCAACAGACACATGAAAAGATGTTCAAGGTCAATATTCATCAGAGAAATGCAAATTAGAACCACAATGAGCTCTCATCTCACACCTGTCAAAATGGCTATCATCAATAAATCAAAGAACAAGTATTGGTGAGGATGTGGAGAAAAGGGAACCCTAATACACTGTTGGTGGGATTGCAGATTGGTACAGCCACTATGAAAAACAATCTAAAAGTTCCTCGAAAAATTAAAAACGGACTTAACTTTTGACCCAACAGTTGCACTTTTGGGTATTTGTGCAAAGAAAATAAAAACAATAATTCATAAAGATCTATGCACCCCTATGATGATGGCAGCACAAGATATGGAAGCAACCTAAATGCCCATCAACAGATGACTGGATAAAGAAATTATGGTTCATATATACAATGAAATATTACTCAGCAAATAAAAAATGAAATCCTACCATTTGCAGTGACATGGTTGGACCTAGAGGTTATTATGCTGAGTGTACTAAGTCAGATAGAAAAAGATAAATACCATATGATTTCACTTATATACAGAATCTAAGGAATAAAAAGAACAAACTAATCAAAAACAGACTCACAAATATAGAGGACAATCTGGTGATGGCCAGAGAAGAGGGGATTGGGGAGCTGGGAGAAAGGGGTGAAGGGTTAAAGAAGTGCAAATTAATAGTCAATTGCTAGTCATAAGGATGGGGAACATGGTGTAGGGAATGCAGTCAGCATTAATGTAATGGCTAGGTGGAGAGCCAGAGGAGAGAAAGAGCAATCAGGGGTATTGTTTCATAGACTATATAAATGTCTAACCAATGTTCTGTATACTTAAAACTAATAAAAAAATAAAAAGTTAAATTATTATTTACTGTATACCCAGCAATTCATTCCTAGCTATCAAGCAGGAGAAATGAAGACATATGTCCACGCAAAGATTTGTATGTGAATGTTCACAGCAGCATTATTAATAACAGCCAAAAAGTAGAAACAAATGTCCATTAATTGATGAATAGGTAAACATGGTATATCCATTCAATGAAATACTATTCAGCAATAAAGGGGAATAAGATACTGATACATGTTATAGCATAGATAAACCTCAAAATATTATGCTAAGTGAAAGAAGCCAGATGTAAAAGATCATATACTATATGATTCCATTTACATAAAATGTTCAGAAAAGGCAGATCTATAGAGACAAAGGTAGATTAGTGGTTGCTTCAGACTGGAGGTGATAATGGCGATTGATTGCAAATGGGCATGAGGAATTTTACTGACAGGATGAAAATGTTCTAAAAACTGAATTGTGGTGGTGGTTACACAACACTGTAAATTTACTAAATATCATTGTGCTGTATACTTAGTACTGGTGGATTTTATGGCATATAAATTATATTTAAACAAAGCTTTTAAAAAGCTGATGAATACTATGTATAATATTATCTCATCTGAAAAGAAATCCAAACAAAAAACAAAAATCAGAGGGAAAAAGAAAAAAACACCAAAATCTAAAATTAAGCTCTCTATTATAGTCATGTTTTACATTAGACCTTCATACTTTATTCATATTATGGCTTAAAGCTGTACCCTACCCTACACTTTTACTAACTGCTCCCTATTTTGCTCACCCCATAACCCCTGGCAACCACTTTTATGCCTTTTTTTTTTTAAGATTCCACATCTAATGGACTCCATGCAATACTGCAGTCCTTGTCTCTCTCTGTCAGGCTTATTTCACTTAGCATAATGCCCTCAAAGTCCATAAAAAAATTTGCTAAGAATAGAATTTAAATTTTCTCACCAAAAAAAAAAAAAAGATAAAATAATTGAGATGGAGGATATGTTAACTATTTTTTTCACAATACACATGTAATTACAAATTACCAATACACATTTTAAGTATCTTAGTTTTACTTGTCAATTACGCTTCAGTAAAGCCAAAATAAAAAATTAATAAAATAAAAATAAGCTGCACAAGCATGTACATTTTTAGGTAATATCCACATAAAAGGGCTTAGGATGTCAAACCATCTATAGTGATGTTCCCTGGTTGTACTCGAGTATTTTTTACAACAAGCACAAATTATGTTGAAGCTTTAAAAATGAACCTTGTACCAGTATCTTCACTGATCTAAATTTTAATTTTGGGTAACATCCCAAGCAGATAACATTCATTCATGACCTCTACTCTAGCATGGGGAGATTACTGCCAAAGGCACTTGATAGCTGTATTTGTTCCTACCTTTTTATTATGGAAAATTTCAAACACATATAAAAGTGGACAGATGGTCTAGTAAACTCCCAAGGAAAAATTTTAACAAACATCAACTGCTGGTCAATCCTGTTTCATGTCTACCCCTACCCACTCCTCACATGCCTTAGAAGAACTGAACTGCCTATTATGCTGAGGTGTAAAACTGAGAATATAAAGACCTCTGAGATCATGAGATGTCCTTGTAAGGATGGGCAGAGGTAAATCCTCTTAGAATGATCCTCTGTCTATAAGATACTATCTCCTTCCAAAAGTTAAGGCTTGGATGAGACAGAGAGAAAGATCACGGTTAACTTGGGAGGTCAAAAAAGGCTTTGTCGTCCACACTGGGGATGTGCCTGGTCGAACACGAACAGACAATTTTCTGGGATGAATCCGCTCATCCACAGAAGGTCAATGAGGTTAACTTTCCCAGTGTGCTGGGAAAGTTACAGCACTTGGATAGAGTAATTTACCAAGTGGTCTGTCTCCTCATGCCCTGGAGGAACTAATCACTTCACATGGATGAGCAGCTTGTACCTCTGGCAGGTTATTCCTCCTAAACACCCAGTGAATTTAAACTACAGGGGAACTTCTCACCACAGACGAGGAATAAGCAAGCCCTGGAGGCTCTTCTGTCCTCAGGGCATACCCCGGCTCCAGCCCTAAGAATCACTTCACATTCAAAGCCAGGCCAGGGCACACTGACTTAGGAAATATCCCTTAGCTTTCTCCCTTCTGACTTGCCATCTGGTCTGGGTACAACTCAGGTCCCTGTTTTTGGAGAGAAGAGTCTGGTCACCAAGCACACCAAACCCAGGCTCCTAACATTATACTTGACCCTTTTCATGTATAGTATATCCAGAGACAAGCTTCAGAACACAGAACCTGAGAAATGAGCCATCTTTACTTGAGGGAGACAACATACCAGCTGCTATACAGAGCCTTCTAACATACTCTGAAGCCATTCAAATGTCAAGGGAAACCTGCTGAGACTCTAACCTATATGACTTTATCCCATTGACACCCCACCTCTGAAATGAAGGTCAATGGAGGTCAAAGAGAAAAGTTGTTGTTGTTGTTATTAAAATGTGAACTGTAGGCCTGGCCTCCTGTGTAAACTTGAGAAAGAAATGTAACTTTTCAAGTTATATAACCACTGTGTGAGAAGCCTTAGTTAAGGCCAGTAGGGCAAAGCGAGCTTTAAGGTGTTTATTTTTGGTGTCTGGGACTGGTCAGCAGGAAGCCCTCCTTAGTGCTCAGGGTACCATTTCCCTGTCTAATCACCTGGAACAAACCATGATCTCCACCTGATTCTCAGCAACCGATCTGTCAGGTTTCCACTCCTTATATTTTGGCAGCAAACCTCTTTTAGGTAGTTACTAACTTTTAAATATAAAATCAAGGCACCAAATCATAAAGCAGAAAAGACACACATAATTTGGGTTAATTAAAATGCCTCCAAGTGAACAGGTGACAGATGTCAAGCCTCCTGGCATCCAGAAGAAAAGCACTGCAACAGACTATTAGGATTCCTGTGTTAATCAGGTAATAGTAACTTGGGTAATTAGCAAATCACACCAAATCTTATTAGAGTCCCAAATCTCATTTAGAGCCTTTTGGAGAAACTGTTTAAATACAAAGGACACGTTCTCCTACTAACAGAAGACGCCTGCTGACTGGGGCAGATACCCCAGGTTCCCTGTCTCTATTAAATTCATTTTAATTATTAAGTCTCAAGGTCTAATTCAGCAAGGACTGAAAGAGAGAGCATTTGTCCCTTTGCTCTTGCAAAGACTCTGCAATTCTAGTAGACTTCAAAGACTCTACAAGTCCAAGGCCAGAAAAATGGCGATGGTCTCTGTCACTAGACTACCAAGGCACTCCATACCTGCTGGGAAGACATCTACCTTTGCCTCTTTGTAATTCACATGTTAACACCTCTCAGTAAGAAGAGGTACCTGAGCCTGGGAGCAATCCAAGGGTATTGCTAAGGCCAAGAGCAGGGGGTCACTCAACAAACCCCAGTTAATCAGTGGTGAGTGTGCTCAAATTGGAGCAACACCTCAGGTTTGTGGTTCTGCAGTCCTGTGTCCTCAAGCTTATTATTTTAAACCATTTCCACAGAGCTCTTTAGAACCTTCCTCCTCTATTCAGATCCAAAAGTATATCTGAAATGTTACTAAATTCCAATCCTGTCATCATGCTTAGAATAGCTCCTACTGGGCTTGTTTCTACAAGACAGTTGGTTTAAGCCTAGTGACTATTGGATGTCACTTGTCCATGTTCCTTTTTAGCTACAGTGTCAGAAATATGATCTAAAGGGACATAGCACGGCCTCAGTAGTCAGTTGTTTTGCCTACTTGTGCTTGGAACTTAATCTCTCTTTTTTTTTTCCTTTCTTTCTATTTATATTCTCTTACCCAGTGACCCAGCCAGCATTCTGGAATGGGGAGAGGTCAGGGAGTAGATGTCATCACTGATATAAGAAGAAGAGGGGAGAAAACCTTAAGTCCCTGGGGCACCAGAGCTCAGCCACTTAGTAGAATTGGGTGACTTCGGCCACGCTTCTTCTCTTTGAGCCCCATCTGCTAAATGGGAGCAAGAATATTTCCTCACTGACTTGACAGGGGTGGTGGGAGAAACAAAGGAGAAAATAAATGGCAGAGCGCTCTGTTAACATAAAGCATCACACAAGCTGTTTACTCGGAAGGCATTGTCAGGACATGAAAGCCACATAGCCAGCCTGCAGGCGTGCCTAGAAATAGGGCACCTATTTCCCATCTTCAGTGGGGTGACTGCTTGCCTGGCTTGCTGGCTCCTATACCACACAGCAGGGACCAAGCAGATGCTCTCAGAAGGAGCAACGTGTGGTGTCTTCTCTTAAGAGATGGGCTGTAGGAGGACAGAATGGTGGAAAGGAAACATCTCTGGACAAAGAGTTTAGACATTGGGGTTCTGGTTACAACTAACTGTCACTAACCTACTATGCTGATCAGCAACTTGGAAAATAAAACATTATCAGGATGACAGCCAGTGAACTCAGGGAAGAAAATGATACTCACTTTGAGCCATTATGGGTTAAGAAGAGCGAGTCATCAGAACAAGACTTTTCCACAGGGTATGAGGTTGATACACTTGGAAAATAATGTAGAGAGAGCAGAGCTGGAGTATAAATGAGCTTTTACATACAATTCAAATGATCAAGACAGAGAGATGTCATTGGGACAAAAATACAATTAGGTGAATTCGTAAGTGTTTGATGTGCCCAACAGGAGATGATGAAGGTCTCTAACAGTAATTTCTTTCACCCTTTCAGGTTCCACGTTTGTATTAGCAACTGATGAGGATAGGGAGCATTATCTAATGACAAGTTGCTGCAGACACCATACGTTTTGTCACTTTTCACATTGTATGTATGCAGTTCCTTCTGCCTAGAATATTAATCCCTAGCTCTTCCTCTGGCCAACTCCAACTCACAAATACTATATTTCCCAGAAAGCCTGGATTTGGGAGGTACCTCTTCTCTATGCTTCTGTACTGCCCTTCCCATGTGTTGTGTGTCTCAATAAACTCGTTGAGGGTAGTAACTGCATGTTTTTTTCCTCACTGTATCCCAGTACAATGTCTGGCACATAGTGGTTGAACTGAATTTTCATATGACATTAGGCTGGAAATGATAGTATACTGAATCATAACACACAGATCCAAAATATCTTAGCAGACTAAAGGAATGGGTGAAATCTATTTTATCCTGATAACATGATTTTAATTAGGAATAAATGTAGTTTGCACATAAGTTCAGCAATAATAAATGCGTGCATATAGGTGGAGCAGATATGCTGAACAGTTATATATGTGAGGACTCAAATTATGTTTGGAGTAAACAAATGTTTTTGGTAGAACTGCCAGAAAAGCCAATACCACTAAAAGGCAGCGTGGGTCTCTGTCAGAAGCAGTGACAGCCCCTCAACCTCTGGGTTCCTCGACCTAAAAATTAACAAACCAGAGCATGCCTAGAAGTCACTAGTCTGACACAGGGTTAGAAATCCCAAAAATATAGGGGATGTTGAAAGAACTGAACATAGGCCTAGAGAAGAAATACTTAAAAATATGTAACTACTTTCAGATGTCTGAAGGGATAACAGATAGCAAGCAGACTGGATTTAGTCTTTGTGGGTCCAGGAGGGGCAGAACGAATGAAAGAAAGCAGCAAACAGACTTCACTTCACATAGGAGGAGATTTTATACAAATCATAGGTACCCTCTGGGTACTTTCTCAGGACAAAGTTTTCCAGCACAGGAGGTTCAGGCAGAGGTCAGATCACCTCTCCCTGGTGATGCTGAAGACATTTACAAAGGCAGAGGCCTGCATCAGGCAATCTCTCTTGAGTGCTAAGCAAATCTGACATTCTATCATGCTAAGGAAGCCACCAGCCATCTCTGCACTTCACTTTACTCATGGTCAAAGGGAGAGGCTGGCAGTTGTATCACAGTCAGAGTTTTGCAGGGAGATGTTGAATGGTGTTTTAATTTGAGATATGTCTGCCTCACCAGAATAAGCAAGTGGTGTCTCCCTGCTGGGTACCTGTGGGAGGATGTGAGCCCCACAGTGAATGTGGAGAGCAACACTGAGTACCTCCCAAACTAATGCTGTGGATCGATGGAAAACTGAGGGAGGAGCCATCAAATGCAACTCGTGATCTGCCACCTCCCTAAAGCCAAAGCCGTGATTGCTCTTGCACCAAAGACATCTGCACGAGGGGCTTTTACCAAAATGCAGAAAGCATTTTGAGCTTGCCCAGTTGGCAGCTGGGAAGAAGGACTTTTTTCCCTCAGTGGGGCTAGTTAATTCTTGGCACTGCTGGATGAGAGCAAAGAAACTGTTCCCATTGAAAGGCACTGCCCAACAGACTCCCTCGTACCTACAAGCTGCATAGCCAACTTCACCAAGAGACAGAAGCTGGTAGCAAAAAGTGCTTTCTTCTCCTGAGTTTTCTGGAATCTTTTGCAAATCCAGGATGACAACCACCACCTCCACCAATACAACAAAACAACAAATAACCCCACCACCCAAGAAGGGACATTTTATTTTCCATTTTGGTAGGCTGCTGGAGGTAAAGGACCAAGCGGAAGGCAGGGTGCCAGGAGTTCCTTTTTCCCGAGGCCACGGTCCAAGTAAAACTAAGAAAAATGAGACTGGGGGAAAAAAAAGAAACCCTTAACACCACAAAAAGCTAATGGCTGGAAAATGGGGGGAGGAGTAAGGCTGGGTGGTTGGAAACTGGGCCTCACTGGTGGCTGAGTGCATGCCCTACATAGACTTGCAGAGGGGAGGCCCGTCCCTGTGCCAGCCCCCCCCCACAGGACAGGAGGACAGTGCTGGTTTTGTTGGCAGATTTTTTTTCTATTGGTGGGGTGCTTTCTTCCTGCACAGCAGGCACCCGAGTGAAAGCTGACAAGCACTGGCAGAATTTTAAAAATTGCTGCCACTCTCCCACAGACGTCCATTATGTCTCTGGAGCCTTACGATTTCACAG
This sequence comes from Macroglossus sobrinus, assembly GCA_004027375.1. NCBI lineage: Eukaryota > Metazoa > Chordata > Mammalia > Chiroptera > Pteropodidae > Macroglossus > Macroglossus sobrinus. Next base: position 343,578 of record PVKZ01000539.1, read on the forward strand.
CATAAAAGCATAATCAAGAGAAATCATGGTAGAGCTCAGCCAGGGATGGGCAGAATAGTCCATTTAACTTTATGTTAAAAAAAGGAAAATAATTGGACCAAAATTTGTTTGAAATAGGAGTCAGAAATGCTTGTTTTCAATCTATTTCAAATAAAAAAAAATCCATTAAGTACTCATCGGAAACTATTTAGTTTGGAAACAAGTTTGGTATTCCATAGGCAGTGTACATTAAAAGTTGCAGCCCAGCCTAATCTTGTAAGAACCATTGACAACCTGATGACCTAGTTCTACAGGGCTTTTGAAAAAAGGGCTGGCTGGACTTGGGCTGTTCACAGCCTGGCTGTTGCTTTCACAACAAAATCTAAAAGACCACACTGGCTAGAGAAAAGGAAGTCTTTCAAGGTGACAGAAAGCCCCAAACTACCTTCTGCTGGCAAACAGCAACATAGTAGCCAAAACCAAAGAGAAATTTGAAGATGGTGGGAAGTGAGTCATAGAAGAAGGAAATGAATTCTTGGTGTCGTACCTTGTACCATGTTGTGACTACACCTCACAAGCAACAGCAGTCAACTCTCCCATCTCACAGCCTCAGGAGCCTAGAATCATACAACCCCAGGGAATGGTCACCTTTATGCAATGCGCAAATTCCTTTGATGACATTCCCAGTGGCAGTGCTCTGGGAATATAAGCCTGAGAGAGGGGCAGGCTCAGAGTGGCTTTTCTCATTCACTGCAGTCCTCTCTCTCTTCAGGCTTTCTCCCTTTTAACTTCTAAGTTTGCTACTCCAGAGGTGGCTCTATTACCAAATATTCCAGTGGAATTCACTAAGCAGTAAATTCCAAGGGGTCAAGGACTGTTTCTTAAATACCCTTTGTTCACCTCGCACTGTACCTGGCACAATGTAGGTGATAAATCCGTTTGTTGAATGAATAAAAGTACAGAATGTCTTGTAAAGGAAAGGTTCAGTGTAAGAAGGCTGGGTTTTCCTTTGAGAGTGAGAAGAACAAATTTTTAAAAATCATAGATGTTAACAATGTAAGGGCCAGCTACTTTACAGATAAATAAAACATTTGCCAACTAATAATCTTTAAATAAACTATTAAAAATCTCTCCCTTATATTAAAGACATGTATCATTACTTCTTTATGCAGTAGATATTTTATTTACCCCTTTGGAAGAACAAAGGCCACATGTCAGGGCTGCTCCATGTCTCTGCAGGCCCTTGGGTATCCTTGGTCTTCTCCAAGACAGACATTTGATTCAACAGTCCTAGGTTTCTCAATCCACTGAAATATTTACATTCTTTTCTTACCTCAATTTCTGTTCCTCTTTCTTTAATTCCCCACTTGCCTGCATTTATTCTTTCATGTAACCTTTAGGGTACTAGGAAAGTGATAAAATGGCTCTCACTTGAGTACCATATGATTTCTCTTGAGAAGAGAGAGCTGGATTGTCCTTCCCACACGAAATACTACTTCTAACAAAACAATTCATTCTGAAGAACTAAACTTTTTATTCAACAACAACATAAATACAATGCTATAGTACTTGGGAGCAGATGAATATAGTCACACAGATCTTGGTTACAGATCAAATGCTTTTAGTTTTCTTTTTACAGATCTATGGAAGACCTACTGTGTGCAAGTCTCACACTGAGTAGTGGTGGGCACAGTGGGTGGGCATATAATGAGGACTGAGTATTTGTCCTTGTTCTGCAGGGTAGCTGGGCATAGGCAACAAACCCATAAATAACTGCAAGAGGAGGTGAAATGCTAAATATGGGCAAAGCCTATGTTTCCTCAACCTTAAGGTTTCAAAATGGGACATGGGACACGGTGTGGAGGAGGCCTGGGGACCAGAGGGCTAATTGGTTAGAGGGCTATAAATTCATCTAATACTCTACAGGTAAAAACACTGTCCCTCCTGTTGTGGCTTCTGATTCTTCTGTTAAAAAGGGGCTTGGCTTCTAACATGGAAGCAGCCATGGGATCATCAGATCCTTGAGCTTAGTTTCTTAGAGGAGTTCTTTACAGAGGGGCATGCCCAGTCTGCATATTTGTGGCGAGAGTCAAGGAGAAAGGTCATGGGATTTTTCTCTCTTCTACCGTGGTCTGGCTGCTTGAGCTCCCATGTATTAAGAAGGTCTAAAATAGACTTCTAGTTGAGATGGTGAAATAGGGAAATGCTGTGCTCACCTTCTCCCATGATCACATCACAACTACAACTAAATCATAAAACAACCATCATTGAGAACCACCTGAACACTAGCTTAACAGAATTCCTGTAACCAAGGACATGAAGAAGAAGCCATGAAGAAACTGGGAGGAAGGGCAGAGAGTGGAACTGGGAGGTCCCACACCCATGATGGATATGAACTAGGAAGAAAAGCCCACTACAGAGATCCCCCTTGAAGAATGAGAAGCCCCAGCCTCACACTGGGGTTTCCATTTTGGTTTACCCAGTGCCAGGGAGAGGAGTTCCTGTAACATCTGGCTATGTAGACCAGGAGAGATTATGTCTGAGAAGGGGCAGGGGACTGCTAGAGACTGAGGCAAACCATTAAAGGGGCCCACGTAGCTTCAACCAAACAGCTGCAAACCTGGCACAAGTGTCAGCTAACTTCACTTCACGGCATAGCCTCTCTCAAGAATCTCCAAGCCCAACACAAGCAGCAACCAATCTCAGGTAATTTTCTATCTCCTACCAAGAGGGCTCAAGTCTGCAAGTGATGGCTGACCTTAGCATGTACCAAAGCATCTCGCATGAGTCTTCAGAACCAACAAATCTGGTAGCCAGCTTCAGACCACAACAGTGATCCACCCAACTAGCTTCACAAATGACACACCCAAAGGATGACTCAGCTGGCACCAGAGTCCTGCCAAAGCGACTCTCACTCCATAAAGTCAGTCCTTGAACAACTCATCTCCTGTAGTCATGGCTAGCCATCACAGCCACTCAGCCTGAGGGTTGACTCCACCTACTGATATACCAACAGCAATTGTGGTACAACTACAACAGGACAGCACACATATTTCATATGAGAGACATCTGGTTCAGGTGACCAGGAAGACTGTGCCACTAGGCCCCACAGGACACTTTCTATATAAGGCCACCCTGTCAAGAGTGGTAGACCTACCTAATAATAGCAGAGTTACCTAATAAATAGATAAAAATACAAGGAGAAAGTCAAAATGGGGAGAAAAGAAATTTGTCCAAAGAAAGAACAGGACAAAACTCCAGAAAAAGAACTAAATGAAATGGAGACAAGCAATCTACCAGCTACAGATACAGAATTCAAAACACAGGTTATAAAGATGCTCAATGAACTTAGGGGAAGAACAGATAAACTCAGCAAGAACTTCACAAAGATGTAAAAATATGAAAAAGGAGATAAAGACATAAAAAAGAACCAGTCAAAAATTAAGAATAAAAGAACTGAAATGAAGACTATGTTAGAGGGAATCAACAGAAGATTAGATAAAACAGAAGACTGAATCAGCAATCTGGTAGCAAAAGCACCAAATCAGAAGAGCAAAAAGAAAAAAAAATGCAAAAAACCCTAGGATACTGTAAGGGGCCTCCGGGACAACATCAAGCATACCAACATTTGCATCATAAGGGTACCAGAAAGAGAAGAGAGAGAGCAGAGAATTGAAAATCTAGTTGAAGAAATAATGATGGAAAACTCCCCTAACTGGGTGAGGAAACAGACATAAAAACCCAGGAAGCACAGAGTCCTAAACAAGATGAATGCAGAGTCCCAAACAAGATGAGCTCAAATAGGCCAATACCAAGATACATCATCATTAAAATGGCAAAGGTTAAAGACAAAGCGAGCAAGAGAAAAGCAGTTAGTTACCTACAAGAGAGCTCCCATAAAACTGTCAACTGATTTCTCAGTATAAACTTTTCACGTCAGTAGGGATTGGCATAAAATATTCAAAGTGATGAAAGGAAGGACCTACAACCAAGATAATTTTATCCAGTAAGGCTATCAATTAGAATTAAAAAAGAGGTAAAGATTTTCTCAGACAAGAAAAAGGTAAAGGCGTTCATCATCACTAAACCAGTATTACAAGAAATTTTAAAAGGATTAATTTAAGAAGAACAGATAAAAATATGAATAATAAAATATAGAATAGAAAAAAAATCTCACTGACAAAGGCAGAGATTTAGTAAAAGGAGTGGATCAACCAAATATAAAGCTAGTACAAAGGTTAAAAGACAAAAGTAGAAAGATCATGGGCCTCACAACAATAAATTAAGGGATATACAGAAACACACACACACACACATACACACAAACACAAGATGGAAAAATAATGACAAATATGGAGAGATGAGTAAAAATTGTAGTGATTTTAGAATGGACTAAATACTCCAATCAAAAGACATAGGGTATCTGAATAGATTTAAAAAGCAAAAACAAAAACTGACTCATATATATGCTGCCTACAAGATACCCACTTCAGAGTGAAAGACATTCACAGGCTGAATGTAAAGGAATGAAAAAAGATTATTTCATGCAAATGAAATACAAAAAAAAAAGCAAAAAAAGCTGGGGCAGCAGTACTTAAATCAGACAAAATAGACTTTTAAAAACAAGCTATAACTAGAGACAAAGAAGAACATTTCGTAATGATAAGGGGATCGATCCAACAAGAGGATACAACTGTTATAAACATTTATACAACCAATGTAGAAGCACCTAACTCTATAAAGCAAATACTGATGGAAATGAAGGGAGAGATTGACAGTGAGACAGTGATAGTAGGGGACTTTAATACTGCATTAACATCAGTGGACAGATCATCCAGACAGTCAACACAAAAACAGTGCCTTTAAGTGACACAGATGAAATTAATTGTTACTTTCACAGCATTTCACCCCAAAGCAGCAAAATATACGTTCTTTTCAAGTGCACATGGGACATTTTTCAGGACAGAGCCCATGCTAGGCCACAAAACAAGTCTCAGTGAATTTAAGGAGATTAAAATCATATCAAGCATCTTCTCTGATCACAATGGTATGAAACTAGAAATCAACTACAATAAGAAAACTAAGAAAGCACACAAACATATGGAAGTTAAATAGCATGCTACTAAACAATAAATGGCTTAACAATGAGATCAAGGGAGAAATCAAAATACTTTAAGACAAATGAAAAGAAAATACAACCCCTCCACCAAAATCTATGGGACACAGCCAAAGCAGTTCTAAGTGGAAAATTCATAGCAGTACAGGCCTACCTCCAGAAAGAAGAAAAATTTCAAATCAACTAAACTTATATCTAAAGGAGGAGGAAAAAGAAGAACATACAGAAAATAGATTGGTCATTGTCAGAGGTGAGCGGCTGGAGGTAAAATGAGTGAAGGTGGTCAAAGTTACACACTTCTAGTTATAAAATAAATAAGTCCTGGGGATGTAATGTACAGCATGGTGACTATAGCTAATAACACTGTTATTATATACATATTTAAAAGTTGCTAAGAGAGTGGATCTAAAAAGTTCTCATCACAAGAAAAACATTGTAACTGTGTGGTGATGGATGTTAACTAGACTTACTGTAGTGATCATTTGACATTTTACATATATATATCAAGTAATTATGTTGTATACATGAAACTAATCTAAAGTCAATTATATCTCAATTTAAAATAAACAGTTAAGTCAATCTTATGAAAAAAAAGAACAATTAAGCCCAAAATGAGTAGAAGGAAGGAGATAATAAAGATCAGAAGAAAATAAATAAAACAGTCTTAAAAAAATAGAGACTATCAATGAAACCAAAAGCTTGTTCTTTTAAAAATAAACAAAAGTGATAAATCTTTAGCCAAATTCATCAGAAAAGAAAAGAGAGGTCCCAAATAAAAATCAGAAATAAAAGAGGAGGAGTGACCACTAATACTACAGAAATACAAAGGATTATAAAGAAATACTATAAACAATTATATACCAAAAAGTTATAAAACCCGAAAGAAATGGATTAGTTCTTAGACACACAATCTTCCAAGGCTGAATCAAGAAGAAACAGAAAATCTGAACTGACCAGCAGTTACTAATGAAATTCAAGAAGTAATCAAAAAACTCCCAATAAACAAAAGCCCTAGTGCAGATGGCTTCACAGGTAACTTTCACCAAACCCTCAAAGAAAAATTAATACCTATCCTTCTCAAACTATTCTAAAAAATTGAAGACAAAGGAATGCTCCCAAACTTATTTTATGAGGCCAGCATTACTGATACTGAAACCAGACAAGGACACTATATACATATAAAATTACAGGCCAATAACCATAATGAACATAAATGTAAAAATACTCAACAAAATATTAGCAAATCAAACTCAGCTATACATTAAAAAGATCATACAACATGACCAAGTGAGATTTGTTATTGGGGTGCAAGGTTCATTCAGTATCTGCAAATCAATTAATGTGATACACAACATAAACAAAGTGGAGGTTAAAAATCACATGGTCATATCAATAGATGCAGAAAAAGCATTTGACAAAATCTAATTTCATGAATGTAAAATCTTTCAGCAAAGTGGGTACAGAGAGAGCATACCTCAACATAATAAAGGCCATATTGACAAGTCCACAGCTAACATCATATTTAAGGGTGAAAGACTAAAAGCTTTTTCTTTAAGATTAAAAACAAGACAATGGTGTCCATTTTAACCACTTTATTCAACATAATATTGGAAGTCTTAGCCACAACAATCAGAAAAGAGAAAGAAATAAAAGGCCTCAAAATTGGAAAGGAAAAAGTAAAACTGTCTTTATTTGCAGATGGCAGACTATATGTACAGAAACCTAAAGAATCCACCAGAAAACTATTAGAACTAATAAATGAATTCAGCAAAGTAGAAGAATATAAAATTAATATTCAGAAACTGGTTACATTTTTATATACCAATAACAAACTATCAGAAAGAGAAACTAGAAAAACAATCCCACTTAAAACTGCATCAAAAAGAATAAAATTCATAGAAATAAATTTAGCCAAGGAAGTAATAGACCTATACTTAGAAAACTATAAGTTATTAAAAAAAAATTGTAGAAGATACATACAAATGGAAGCATATACCATGCTCGTGAGTAGGAAGAATCAACATCATTAAAATGGCCATACTACCCAAAGCAATCTATAGATTCATTGCAATCCTATCAAAATACCAATGGCATTTTTCACATAACTACAAAAAATAGTATTAACATTAATTTGAAACCACGAAAGACCTCAAACAACCAAAGCAATCTGGAAGAAAAAAAAAACAAAGTTGGAGGTATCACACTATCAATGATCAAACTATATTATCAGGCTATCGCAATCACAATAGAATAGCACACACATAAAAACAGACACATAGATTAATGGAGCAGAATCCAGAATCCAGAAATAAACTCACACCTATGTGGTCAATTAATCTATGACAAAAGAAGCAAGAATGTAAAATGAGATAAAGATACTCTCTTCAAAAAATGGTGTTGGGAAAACTGGACAGATATATGGAAAAAAATGAAAGTAGACCACCTTCTTACACAAATATACAAGAATAAACTCAAAGTGGATTAGAGAATTGGATGTAAAACCCGAAAGCATAAAACTCTTAGAAGAAAACATAGGCAGTAAACACTTTGATACTGCTCTTAGCAATATATATATATATATATATTCAGATATGCCACCTCAGGCAAAAATAAACAGAGCTATATCAAACTAAAATGTCTTTGCACAGTGAAGGAAATCATCAACAAAATGAAAAGACAACCTACTGAATGGGAGAAGATATTTGCCAAAGATATATCTGATAATATGTTAATATCCAAACTATACAAGAAACTCATATAGCTTAACATGCCCCCCTGCAAAAAAAAAAAACTAATACGCAATTAAAAAATGAGCAGGAGACTTGAATAAACATTTCTCCAAAGAGGACATACAGGTGGCCAATAGACATATGAAAAGATGCTCAACATCACCCATTATCAGAGAAATGCAAATTAAAACCCCAATGATATATCACCTCACACAGGTCAGAATGGCTATCATCAATAAATCAAAAACAAGTGTTGGTGAGGATATGGAGAAAAGAGAACCCTCATGCAACGTTGGTAGAACTGTAATTTTGTGAAGTCAGTACGTAAATTGTATGAAGGTATCTCAAAAATTTTAAAAAACGACTGCATGACCCAGCAATTTCACTTTTGGGTATTGATCTAAAGAAATCCAAAACACTAATTGAAAAAATATGTGCACTCCTATGTTCACTGCAGCATTATTTACAATAGCCAAGATATGAAAGCAACTGTCCACAGATAAATGAATGGATAAAGAAGTTGTGGTACATACATACGATGGAATATTACTTAGCCATAAAAAAGAATGAAATCTTACCATCTGCAACAACATGATAAACTTAGAGGGTATTATGCTAAGTGAAATAAATCAGATAGAAAAAGATAAATACAAAGTGATTTTGCTTATATATGAAATCTGAAAAACAAAATGAGTGAATAGACAAAATAGAAACAAACTCATAGATATAGAGAACAAACTGGTGGTTGCCAAATGGGAGGGAATTTTGGGGAATGCAAAGTACAGGATAAAGAATATAGTCAATAATACTGTAGTAACTAGAAAAGGTGTCAGATGGGTCCTAGACTTATCAGGGTGATCATTTCATAAGGTAAAGAAATGTCGAATCACTATGTGGTATCCCTGAAAGCAATATAATATTGTATGTTAACAGTAATCGAAAAATAAATTAAAAAAAAACATATAAGATAGAACAAAGATGAAGTTACAACACTGAATTTCATTTTACGTCTCTTTTTAGTGGTGTCATTTGTCTCTTAACTGCTTTTAAAGTAGCTACAAAAAGTTATGACTTCTTGAATGTAGAGCAGGGGTAGGAGCTACTGCCTTGGACAGTTTCAACCTTGATAAACTCTATACTGACACCATTTGCTTTATATATCCTCTCTTGAAACCAAATTGCTGTGCCTACAGTATAGCCCTTTACTGTCTCATCTACCAACCTCCTTATTGGGCCTTCTACCAACAAAACACACCTAAAGCATTAGCACCTTCCCACCCAACATGGAGTGGGCCTTCACTTTGAATGCTACAGAACCGTCACCCCATAAGGTTCCCAGTCCCTGGCATCGAGGAGAAAGTCCCACTTTATTCATTGCCATTCACTATTCTCCAGACTGAAGGCCGTCAGAGTATGGGCAGAGAGGAACAGAACAAGGGTTCCAGTAACTCCACTTCCACCATCTGAGGAAGCTCACTGCTGCATGGTGCCAAGCGTGCCCACCCCTCCCACACTGGCTGCTATGAAAGGCTAGTCCTGGTCTGGCAGGACACAACAGCTACTACCACCCAGCACCCTGCTGGTCTCTGTGTGAATCTGACTCCAATCTAAGAAGAAGAGCAATGGAAGCATCCAACTTTCCTTCTGACTCGAGATTGGATTTGTAGAGATTCTACATTTGATCACTTCTACTGTTCTAAGCATCACCACGGAGGCAAGAGGGCCTCACTCACTAAATTAGAGTTTAGTCCCAGCATAGAACTTCTATAGTATGTGAGAAACAGCCGAATAGAAAAAGAACTGTTCTTCCAGGTGAGAAAACATTCTAAGGGCAGTTGGGAACATCCCTTTTGTGAGAAAAGCAAAGGAGACTGAGAGGCACAGAGCCAGGGTTCTCTCATCAGCAGCTACAGCCACAAGGCAGTTTAGATTGAAGGTAGACTCCTAGCAGAAAAGAGAGCTGATTACTTTCTGGCTGCTCTAGCACTTGAGCTGGTCCCCCCTTCCCTCCCCTCTACTCCTCTTCTCTCCCCTATTCTCCCTTTTTCCCTCCCTCCCTTTCCTTTCTTTTTCCAAACAAAAAGTCACTGAGGCATAACCTGAGGAATACCTATTCACAGCTACAGGAATGGGAATACCTATCCACAGCTCTAAGATCCATTCACGGGTGGGGACAAAAGGAAAAGAAACCAAAAAGGAGGAGTGTATCCATTGTTTTAAATTTGGATGGAATCAATCACCAAGTTGAACTCTTAATTCTTCATTGGATTATAAAATATTTTTTCTACTCTTTCCTCTGTCATTCTTTTCTACTTTGTTTTGTTCTATAAACCTCTATCTCCACCACCCCACATTTCCATCTTCACTGGTCAAGACTAGGCACGGTATTTGCTTGAGGACTGCTGCAAGAATGAAAAAAAAAAAACATGCTAGGGAGTAGGAAAAAGGTGGGGGGTGCGCAGTTAAAGGGATCAGTTTGTGGGCATGACATGCTCTTGGAACAGCGAAGTAGAGAGTTCTAGCAAGCTAGATATGTGAGTATGGGACGAACTTCTTTTCTCTGGTGCTTTCTCACTTTCTTTTTCATTTCCTATTCTTCCTCCGGTGTCTAATACCAAGTAACCACCTTGCTCTCAACTAGCAGCTAAGCTCTGGGTAGGCCTTGGTTGAGGAATTACATCTTAAATTACAGACCCTCTTGGAGACTGAGGCTTGACAAGTACTTGCAAATGGTGGCTTGGTCTCTGCTGTTACTTGGAACCCTGAAATAGCATGTACTGAAGCCTGGGGTAGCATACTGAAAGATAAGAGATATATGAAGCAGTGATGAGCTGTCCCAGCTGGGATCCCCAGGACAACCAGCCATCAGTCACCAGACAGAGGCAAAGTCCTCCTCCACCAGCCAGCCTAAGTTGACCACAGATGACTGAGAGTCCCGCAGAGATCAGCTGAGTTGGCCCAGACAAACACAATCACCCACTTGACCCATAGAATTGTAAGCTATATAAAACAGTTGTTGTTTTAAGTCACTAAATTTTGGGGGTGGTTTGTTATATAACAAGAGCTAACTGATATGCTGTCCTTTAATCCTCAATCACAGGATCCAGCTGTCTGCAGGCATTCGAAAATTGTTACCATTGACCTTCTCTCATGCCCTGGTCCCTATAGGGCATTCAACTGTAAGCAAGTGACTGTCACCCCAAAATAAAAACAACAGGAAAAAAAGAAGTCAGTGGTTGATGAGTGAGTGTCTGTTAGGGAAGGGGAAGAGGTGGAGGAGATGAAAAGGGCTGTTGGAGGGGAAAAGAGGGGGGAGAAGAATCTTAAACCCAAGGCAAGACTCCAGACAGCAGAGACAGCAGCATGTCTCACTGAATAACAAAGCAACCTTTCCTGCTCCCAAGGTCCCTCCTGCCAGCGGCAAAGAGAAGCAGTAAGAGCAGTGACCAGAAGCAAGTGATCTGGCTAATTTTCATGGTCAGGCTGGGGGCCAGGTGAAAGGGAGTAGGAAGACCACAAAATGCATGTTGCAGAAGCACACCCCAAATCCTTGTCTGCTCTATCATCATAAGTAATTCTACACGGATAGGAAAAATAAAAGCTTGAGCATAAGGTTTCTATCTGTGCTACACAGAAGCTGATTAAAAATGCTAACTACCATGATTGTCCAACCACCAGACGCTCCCCAGAGACCCGTGCTCACAGATGGTGATTAGTTTGGGATGGCCAGAACATTCACCAGTACCATGTTGCCGTAACACCCACAGACTATCTGTCACACTCCCAGGAGGCCGTTAAAGGCTGTTTACTTCATACAGTTAACTTGAACCATAAGCTTCACAAGCCTCTTTGATACAATTTTAATCACTCTCCTCATAAACCCATAACACTCCCCAGCATGGATAGGCGTTTGCACACAGCACAACGCACAACTCCCCTTGGAATTTTGCAGCCAGCGACGCCCTCTTCTCAACCCGCCCTCCCTAAATGGATGCTGCCTCGCTACAGATATTTTCTAGGGTCTTCCTTGATTCACGCACTGGCATTCGTGCTTCCCGGTGTGGTAATATATCATGGCTCCCAGTGGAAATTGGGTGATAAAAGATCAATACCAGGACCTTGTAACAAATGTTCCAACAGTGAAACTGCAAGCTACGGTTTATCTTTTCCAGAACATATTTTTCCCCCAAGCAAATTCTAATTTTCTAGACTGACCTCAACTATCCTTTCAGATATTTATTTATTTGGAAAGTAAAAATAAGCGAGGTCCTGGACACCATTCTCGAACAGATACAAAGCCCCGTTTAGCCATGGCCCCCTGAGCTATCTAGGCACTGGCACCTTTCCTTGGAAGGAGAACACCACTGTCCCCCTCCAAACGCCACCACAAGCCGACCCTCCATTCGGCAGGCTGGCGGCATGTTCTCCCTGGCAAAGCTTCGGGCACTGAAGCTGTGACATTTGGTGGCTACGCCAGCAGCAAGAAGGACAGCCGGGGATGAAAGGCAGGAGCTCTTTCAAGTAATTTTATGTGAATTCCGTGTGATTTGACATTTCGTTTATAGGTAGGATTTGTCTGGTTTCTTGAGGCACCTTGCCATAGAAAAAGTAGAGGATATGAATACAGAGGATTCAGCCTGGGCTTAAGTTCTGGACTCAGCCCTTGGAAACTCTGCAGCTCTGCCAGGTCTGACGGCTCTCCAGCCTCCTCACTTTCTTCATTTTTTGTAAAACAGGAGCAACTCCATCTGTTCTGCCTAGCTCACAGGGTTGCTGCGCAAATCGAATGAGAAACTATTTATGAAGGGACTTTGTAAACTGTGAAATATTTGTAAAAATCTTTAAAGTTTTTTTTTTTTAATTGCGTCTATATTGCTATTGCTAATTTTGGTTCTTATTTCCATTTTTCCAGCTAGGAGAAGACAGCATTTGCAGAGCACTGCAAGGCAGTTCAGTTTGCAGTGCTGGTATTTTCTAGGCTTTCTTATTCAGTGGTCTGGCCACGGAAAGGAGGTTCTTTGTGTGTTTGTGGTCGTTGGGTTTTGAGAGGCTTTGGATTCTTTTGTAGCTTGAGTCAGCAAGCACTGAACACAGCAAGCACTTGAAATGCTCCTCCACAAGAGTGTTTATATCTAGCTGTAGTTTATGAATGAGATTACTATCAACAAATAAAGAATGTTTGGGGAGAAATTTTCCTGGTTGCTAGTGCCTCCTTTCTTTGTTTTGTCCACCCTTGCTTTTCTATTTTTCTCTTTTTGTGCCTTGGGGCTCAAACATTCTTTTTCTAGATAACGTGTCCTAGAATACTGCTTAAATTATTAATCTTTGTTCACCTTCCCAAATTGAGACCTTATTCTATCTATACATGTCTTCAGCTTTAGGAGATAGAAGTGATTTGCATCTCTTTACTTGCATTTCTTACTTCCATTACAAAGGCAGGCTCATGCTCTGACCTCATCCTCCCCACTTCAAACCCTTGAGAAGAGTCAAAGCTTGTTTGGGCAGAGCCTGTTCAGGATCCCCTGCAATCCTATCCTCTGCTAAATCCAGGGCTTCTAATTTCCTGTTGATTTTCATTTTCTGCCTCCCTCTAGACATCAGGCTTCCTTCTTCACTGGGAATCCTGACCCTTAGCCAATCCGCTTTGAGAATTTATCCCCCTGGACGGTTACTATGCAACTGTATCTCCTCACCCTTTCCCTACAGAGAAATCTATTTAACATTCTTAAATTTCAATGAACTTCAGGCTCTCTTTAGGGAATTAATGGTCTATTGATATTATCCATCCTCTCAGTTTAAAATGATGTACATAGAACAAGGCTAACTGAAGCAAATGTGTTAAGAGTGGTTCTAATTCCTCTAAATAGGTAAATATAAAACTCATCCCGGAAATCTAACTCCAGGCCCACTACCTACCTAATTTGTCTCCCAAATCTAAATCTGATGTCACTGATAAAATAAAAGCTTTGTTCCTTGTCTCAGAAGGAAGAAAAATCTTGGAGAAAACAGCTACTGTTGGAGTCACAAGTTCGATCTTATCTCATTAATACTGACACTTCCCTGCCACAGAAGACAACTTTAGGTTGCCATAACAACATCCCTGTAGAGTTTAAAACCCAGGAGCCCATTTCCACTGTTTATAGTTAATGCTATTCACATAGTGTTTTCTTTTTTCTTTTTTACATCCTCTTTTAACAAAGGAAAAAGTGGTATAAGGTATAGCAAAGTGAGAACTTTATTTCATTTAATTTGTACTATGACCATGAGGTGAAGAGACAGTCTCTCTTCTTTGTAGGAATAGGTAGAGAAAGAATGCAAGGGGGAAAGGTTTTAGAATTTTATGAAATAAAAATCATGTTGATCTATACGTAAAAGTCAATAAACATTTACCGAGTGCTGCTTGTATGTAAAACACAGTCCTAGGGTCCAGCGCTGACTGGTACAAGGGTGACCAAGAACGCTCAGTGGTTGGTGGTGTGTGAGGAGTGAGAAGGAGAGGCAGGAATTTCAAATTCACAAATCCAGCATATGGAGGTTAAGTGCTATGAGATCTAGAAGGAAATGAGATTATAGGCCAGGGAGTGGGAGGAGCTGGGTGGGCAGTTGTAGAGACATTCCAAGGATGGAAGAGACAAAACTGAGTGACTCGTTAGATGTGAGAAATTAGTAAAAGTGAGAATTGTGTGGCTTGTGATTTTTTTCTCTGACATGGGATGGAGAAGAGCAGCTATCTTAGGGTGGGAAGTGAGGGGCGATGCACCACAGATTCAGCACCCTCGTGTGCAGAGGCCAGGGGCGGCAGGGATATCCTGCCAGCAGGAGATGTGCTGTGAGCAGCAGTGGGGGCCACCTGTTCAGAAGCTCTTGCACCTCATGTCTGAGCTTCTTTTGTGGTTGGCCAGATGCCACAAGTCTTCATTCCTTCACTCGAAGGCTGTCCTCCAGGCTACCGCCCTCTGTACTATGGGTTCTACACAAGCATTAATCTCCACAAAGTGGGTCTCTTCTCCTTATTCTGCAGGAAAGATGTCAATCCCTTTTCTGATCTGTTTTAGATTCACTGAATCGCAATATTTTTGAGGTCATATTTACTGTGCTGTGTTAAAAAAAATCAAGATTATTTTGATTTTCCTATGTTTTGAATGTTGCTTAGGACTAATTTGTTTTTTAAATATTGGGTATCACTAAGTTTCCACTACACTGTGATTTTTCTTTGTTTCAAATCTATAATCTCCCTGACCCCTCCATCTTAATGAATTTTGCAGCACTGTTCTTTTAAAGCCTTTTTCCTGGATGCTTCTCCCTACTCCTTCCATATTCACTTCAAAGTCTGACTGAGCAGATCAGCTGGTATCTGGGAAAAATACTCTATTTCCATTTTAATGTTAAATAATTCCTTTGTAGTTCTCTTTTGAAATTTCTGAATTCAAATGTATTCATTCATTCATTCATTCATTCAACAAATAAACATCAATTACCTTCAGTGGGTCAGGAAATATGCTAAATGATGAGCAAAAACCAAAAACAAACAAACAAAAATAATGGCTTCTTCCTGCTCACCTGGAACTTAGTTAGAGTCCTTGAGGAGAGATGACCAAATAGATGAGTGATTACAACTCTGATAAGTGTCCTGAAAAGGAATAGGAACTGCGAGAACTGGCGGGAGAGGGGACACCCTTCCACCATCAGAACGGCAGAGGGGCAGGACGAGGTTCCTCAGGAGGGAGGCAGGCCCCTTCCTGGAGGTAAAGACAAATGCTGTGTGACCACCAGTCAGGGAACCATGAAAGAAATTCCCTGAAGAAGGGGAAGCTGCAAAAATAGCCCTTTCGATCTCTAAAATAGTGTGATTCTATAAGTAGGATCAATCAAAAGGGGAAAAGAACAGTGTGATTTATGAAATGCCACCGCCCTCACACCAGCGCACTCATTAGCTCCTTCCCCACCCTGATTTCACCAGCCACCTGATACACACGCTCACTGCGCTCTCTATTTAAGATCTTATCAAGGTGTCCACATTGGGCTATAAACTACCGGAGAAAAGCCTCAAGGAGCAAGGAGTCTTGCAGACACCATATATTGAGCAATTCCTACTGATGTTAATCATTTATTTGAAAGGAAGAATAAAACATATTAACGGGGCTTCAGGGGATTATCCTTCCTATATTGATAACCCATTAACATTTAATGAACTGGAGTAACAGTCGAGGCAACTTGAAGCTGTCTGGAAAGCCAAGAAATGGGCTGCCTTTCACACAACTAACTCATAAAGTGCTTCCCTGATGCTTTTTGCTCTTCTGGGGGACCTGATCAACCCATTCTCATTTGTGAGGAAGAAGTGGCCTCCATGCTCAGGTCATTTCTTTTTGCCAGGGAGCTTAATGCAGCCCAGAGCTCTTCCACCAGTTAACATCAGCTCACAGGCCCTAATGAGAACAAGCTGGACATTTCCTGATACTGATGAGTCTCCTCAATCCCCAGGAGTCCAACAGCCACTCTCACTTTTCATTCTGATCTCCCTCTCACACATACACCTGACCCGCCATACGATGGAAATGGCCTTCACCCAGGATAATGGACTTTCTAGTGGGGGAGTCACAGCTTCCCCAGGCCTGTGGAAAATATGAAGAGGGCACTGGATCATCGCCACAGTTTCTTTCTGCTTTAGTATTCTCTCTATACCTACCACAAACTCTTCCTTACAGACTGTGATAGAAACTAGTGTCAACAGATAAATGGCCTTGGCATCTATGATTGGAATGAATGACTCAGTAGTGACTATAAACTAAAATAGCAGATTTGCCTTCAAATGTAATTAGCTTGTTCAAACAACTTCATTGAGCAGATTAATTCATTTAGTTCCTTAAGGGAACATTCTGGAGCCAGTTGATCTGCCAGGTCTATCAAGAAATCATGTTGCTTAGAACCTTGGGAAGGAATTACAGAGGTTTTACTGCTGGCAGTGGGGTGTGTGTGGTGGGGAGGCAGCTAGGAAACTAGGCTGGAAACATCCTGGCCAACTGCTAGGGCAATGACTCACCACCTTCCTTCTGGAACCACACAGGTAACGCTTCCAGTGTAGACCCCTTCTTGACCTTTGGGTATCGCTCGAAGGATGCTAACAGTGTAGGGAAGGCAGTACTTCCCAGCTGCATGCTATAACTTGTCCTCCGAGGATCTACCCCGAACCAGAGTGGGGGCAGCACTGTGGCACGGACCCACTGAACTAAGGCCCAGAGAACAGGGTTTGTCTAAGAACTTGTCTGAGTGCCAAAATAAATCCGCAAACTGATTCCTAAAGACAAGTCTGGATTTGCTTGCAAATACTCCTGAAGCTTCACCTAGAGAGAGTTAGAATGGCCTTTCATTCAGATGGGATTCCAATTTTCACAATAAGATGTCAACTTTACCACCTGCACTTCTAATTTCTAAGGCATAAAGCTCTGCCCTGGACCAGCAAAGGAGAATACAAACACACCAGGCTGTTGTCAGAGAATATACTCTCAAACTGTCTGCTATTCAAGTCCTATCAAAAGCCCAGCTGAGAAAAGCAATATTTACAAAAGATTATTTGAAGGACAAGCAGTTCATCCATTCTTCAAAACACTCTAAATTCTCTGTCCATGGATCATCCCTGACCACCTCACAACTATACACTAGGGCCATATTACTTTAGCCCCATACAGAACTGTTGTCAATGAATCATACTTTAATGTCATGCATTTGTTCTTATCAAAAAAGTTACTACTACAAGAAGCCATCATATGAAATCTGTTCCTGCATTTGAGAAAAATGTTGGAATGCTGCTCGCTACATAAAATCCCATACGAGAAAGTTATTTTAGAAAATAGCTTCAGAAGAAGCTTTGATTCTCAAAGAAGTGGTGGTCTCCTTTTCTAAGTAATTTTGTTGTGAATTTGAACTTGGTTGCCAGGCATCTCAATGTCAAATCTGACGCTCAGCCGTGGCAATTATATTGATCCTTAAGCTTTCTGTAACTGTGTTCTTCTTTTCTTGGTCACCATTTTCTCTATGCTCACAGCTACTTATTTGATGTATGTTTTTAATAAAGTATTAGAGAACTTTTATGGAACCAGGTAATGGTTCCATAAGTAAGCAAGTAAAGAATGCTCTGGATATCTCCGTTCATCTAAACACTGTGTCTATTGAGTTGTCCTTACTTGAGAGGCAATTCTCTTGGTAGTACTGGCTGTAGCCTGGCAATAATAATGCTAATAATTGTAATCATACTCATAATTAAACTATCATATATTCTGTATTTTCCATGTATCTAAGCACTGCTATAAGAATACCCCACAGGTTATTTTACTTCACCCTCTCAACAACCCTACAAGCTAGGTGCTTTTGGCCTCACCTTACAGACAAGGAAACTAAGGGCTCTGAGAAGATAAGCAACTTGTCTATTATACACCTAGTAAAAGCAGAATCACACTCAGGTGTATATGAATCCAAGCTGTAGCAAGATATCACCACTCTAACTGCCATGGGCCATTTAAAGGGAGAATGATAAAACTAAAATAATGCTAGAGAACTAAGGTTGGTACTCTCCCACTTTTTTGCATCACGGTAAAACACTGCATCAAGGTCTGTCTACAGGTGCCAACAACTGAACTTCTGTTGTTCTAATCAAAGTCCATTGGAAAAGTGATCTAGTAGCAGGTGGAGATGAAAGTGTTCTTTGTTTAGATATCATATTTTCACAAAAACTAAAAAACTCAAAGACCATTCACATAATCAAAACACTGGAGTCTAAGTGCTTCTGTGTGATCCTCTGCACGCATTCTGCAGGCAGCCCACAGCTGCAGGTGGCCTGGCTCCCTTGGGAAATACTGATCTGACCTCCAGAGGTGCTCGGTTTCACATGGCACCCCAACTGCCCACCACAAGGAGACCATCACGGTGATGTGACTGGTATTCACGTTACATCACCTTAAAATGGCAAGATGCAACTCCTCCCTTCAATATTTCCTCCTCTTTGCACTTCACACATTATAGTCCTTTGTCATCACTTTCCACAAATCTTCAGAATAAATGCGTAGGTGAACTGATGGTTATATGTACAAGAACCCTCATTTCAGAACTGGAGAATACACAGAGCCTGGGAGCTTGTTTTCCATTTAAGATACAAGGGTGAAGGCTGGGGACATCTGTTTATTCATCCATTTACTGACCAAACATCTAGCGTCTACTAGGCTTGGAAAGAGGGGAATACGCAGAACACATACATTCTGTCCTGAGAGCTTTCTATAGGACCTGGGAACAGAATCCTCCATGGAAGAAGAGAGCCAATATAAAGCCGCCTACATGACAAATGGAAGGCGGTACCATAAGGATGGCCTCTCTAATTGTAGAAGAATCGCAGGAGTGATCACAACGAACTGGGTTCAGGAAAGAAGGGTTCATTGAGAAAGAGGATTGCTGGAGTCCCTGGTTTGTTTAAATAGTAAATCTGGTCTCTGAATTCCTTCTCAGTTTAACATTCATTCAGCATTCCAACAATCTTTATTAAGCCCTAAAGTTGTATCAGACACTCAGGTACCCAGAAAAGAACAGTATACAACAGACTAGGTCTCTGCCCTTGTATAGCACACATACACATTTTTAAAAAGTCGAAATAATCCCATAAAATAAAAAGTACTGTGAAGGAAACAAGAAAGGGAAGGCTTTATTGGCTGGGAGAAGGCTCCTTTAACAGAGTAAATATCTCCAGGTAGAGTAATCTAGAAAGTTATCATCGTGAATGTGATATCTAAACTGAGACCTGAATGAAAAAAAGGAGACAGTTTAGGAAGAGGTGGGGAAGAGCATTCCAGGCAGAAGAAACATCAAGAGCAAAGGCCCAGAACAGGACCATACTTGGCTATTTAGGAACAAAATGGAGGCCAAATCGGCTAGAGCATGGAGACCTACGAAAGATCAGTCACAGGAGCCAGATTAGACAAGGCCTTTTGGGCCACAATAACAGGCTTGAATTTTATTCCAAATAAAATGAGTACCCAATGGAGGGCTGTGTGTATATGGAGCCGGGGGATGGAGGGAGGGAGGGAGAGAAAGAGAGATGGGGAAGGGAGAGAGAAGGGGCACTTGATTGTATTTGTTTTTGGAAATATTATCTTAGATTAGGCAAAGATTACCAAGATATGACACCAAAAGCATGTACCATAAAAGAAAACAACTGATGAGTTGGACTTCATCAAAACTGATAACTACTGTGCTTCAAAAGACACCAAAAGAAAAATGAAAAGACAAGTCATATACTGGGAGAAAATATTTTCAAACCATATATCTTATAAAGGATTTGTATCCATAATATACAAAGAACTAGTTGAATTGTACACTTAGAATGGGTCAACTTTATGATCTATAAATTATTATTCAATAAAGTTTTAAAAACAGTGCACTCAGCCAATAGCCTTTTTTTTGGCAATTCAGATTCCCTACCCACTTCTTTTATTCACCTTCTTCAGAGGCAGCTGGTGAATATACATAATCAAGTTAAAGCTGGTCATAATAAGTAGAGTGATATAGCGGAATCTGTGAATGTTGTTAACTTTCTGTGTCCTTATGCAAGTAACAACCTCTCTAAGTCTCGAATTTTCCCCTTCTATAAAACAATATAATATCTGTACTATTTATCTAAATGAGTTGTTGGGTGTAGCAAATGAGATGTGAAGCTATTCATAAAAGATTTTGTTTTTGCTGAGCTATTACGCCTACTCTTGAGCCCTGGGACTTATCTCAAAGTTAGTTTGCCATGGTTAACACTCTATTTATGTTCTCTATTAAATTCTAATTGGGTTTTACTGGCATACAGACATAACTTCTATTCATTTTGTGATAGAATAATGAGTTTTAGGCACCACAGCTGGTCTGGGAAGAAAGAATGTGGCATCCGCTCACTGATAATTCCATCCAACACATTTTAAAGGATGTAGCACCAGCTTCAAATCTCAGAGGGGCTCTTTCTTTCAAAGATGAGACTTTTGCATCAAAAAAACCCACATTAGTCCTGTACTTTCAAGAGTGGTTGAATCCAACCAACCTGAAACTTCCTTTGAATTAGAGTCTGTCATGGCATGTCCTTGAAGATGGGAGTTTCTGATGACTTAGTTGACAATATTTTTATTTGATAGTGGAGGTTCATGACTATTTTTGACTGGGAAAGATATAGACTGGATGTAAAAAAAAAAGTCAACAGGATCAGTAAAGGCTTTTAGTGTTTTTTTGGGGGGGGAGGGGAGGGGAGAGGCAAGGAGTCTGTGAGTGGTAACTATGTGTAAACGATAGACATGACCTTTCCATAGTGCTCCTGCATCCCATTCTGATCACATAATTTAGCAGAATTATGAAATAAACAATAAAACCCTCTCATATTTACTTATTTTTCACCTAACTTCTCCGCGTACCCTCTTTGCCCCGCCCCCCAATTCTGTATTTCAATCCTGCAAATCCTTTTCATAGAAACAAGAAAGCAGTTAAGGGTATTGGCAATTAAGTATTTTATCAGCATTTTCCAGAGAAGATATCTTCCCCAAATGGCTATATTTTCATTTACCAAATAAGACATTTACTCCATTCATTTCCTGCCTTTCCTTTCCCCCATTTATCTATTTTTTGGCACTGATCTATGATTTTAAGAACTTGAGAAGGTGAGCAATTTCTGTCATTAACTTTACTGGATGCAAGTCATATGCAAGACGCCCAGCAACATAGTGTTCTAGGTGGTTCTCCACTGGGTTCTCTATCAAATTCTGTCAACCCCAAGTGGATTCTTCCTGAGACCTCCAGGCATTACAATGATGGCTAGGATTTATGAGCTAAATTCAGGTATGAGTCCACTCATCTGATACCCACTATACCAATGTCTAAAATTCATTTCGCCTTATCTCTGGCATTCTAGGTCCATTAGTTGCATAGAAAGTTCTCCTGGGGACTTAACCTAGAGTTGGGTACTTTACAGAGCTCAGCATGTACTGAAGAGTCCTGCTCAAGGCTTGAGAGGATCTAGATTCTCTTTCGAGCTGTTACAAACCTGCTGAGTAAACACATCCCATACTCGATAAGGCTGTGTGAAGGAGTGCACGAGTCCAGGGATCCAGCATGAGGACTGGGTTTGTTCTTACAGCCACCACTCATTACCAGTGTGGTCTGGACCTCAGTTTGTTTCGTTGCCTATAGACAGAATTGCACTTAATTACCTCTAAGGTCTCTTAGAGCTTATATAATTCTCTAGCTCCTCACATACAAATCCTCCACATTTTTTCCCATTTTAATCACAAAAATAATATATGATCAAACAATAGAAAAATATTGGGTCGAACCATATGAAATTGCTCATATTTAAACATTTTGATCAACAAAAATGGCAATTTACATGGTTCAACTTAGCATACAGTAATGTCAGTGGAAGTCTCTCCTTATTGCTCACACCACTCTGGCTTATAGTAATAGCTTGTATTTTCATAGTGCTTTAAAAGTCTAAAAGTGCTTTCATGTACATTATTTATATGCAACAAACATTTTTGGAGGGCCCTCCAGGTGCCTGGGCTTCTTAACACAATTCCTCATTTAATGCTCACAACAACTGGAGAAGGCAGGTTTTCAGATCCACAGGGAAATAAAAACGTTCAGGACAGTAGGAGGAAGTAGCCAAGGTCACATGGTATGTAGGTGGCTGCTGAGATTCACACTCAGTCCAGATTCCAAAGCTCTTTTCTTGGCCTCTCCTTAGTCTGAGCAAGTCTGATGTCTTTCTCCTATCCTAAGAACCTTTAAAATTATAATACTTTCATATTTTTGATGGGCAAAAAGAGGATGTTTCGGGACCACACTAATTTTCCCCTTCTTTGCTTATAGTACCATGTCTGAAATTGAAAATGGCAGATCTCTCCCCAGATTCTGCTGGAGAAGCAAGGTGCAGGCGTGTAGGAGGAGGAGTGGGGCTCCTTCTATCTGCAAAGACTTTTACTGAGGAGAAAAAAAGCACATCTAATAGGTAAGAAACTCTGTTGCTTGGCTTGAAGCTAAGCCCTACAACATACATTACTGTCTTTCTGTTCAATCAGTGTTCTGCTACAAGAATCAGTTACATTCAATCATCTGAAAGAGCTATTAAAATGCTGATAAAAAATTCATAAAGTAACACACAGTAATGAATCAGGAGAATTCAGTAAAGTGAGACCTACCCTTAGAGCAGGGCAAAAATGAAGGTGAACGATCGTTTGGGCCCAGCGGCCATGAAATACCCTTTTGGAAGATGAATAATTCTGTTTAGGGCTGATAAGTTGAACTAATTTATAATGCTGTTTTAGGTCCACTGCTGAAATATTTCAAATCCCTCAACTTTAAAATGCATTGCCTGTCAGAAACTGGTCTCTTAACAGTTTCCTCTTAACATTTTTCAAAATGTAACCTAGACCAATTTGCATGATTTAATGCTTATTGTATTATACTGTGCAAGATTTAAAATGGGAAATAATTTTTTTTAAAAAAAAAGAGAGAGAGAGGAGAGACAGGGAGAGGCAGACAAGGTGGCATGAAGGGAACAAGCATGGGCCAAAGGGAGAATTAAGACCTGTCTGTGCTTGGCAGAATGTCCCACTGGGACAGGGGAATTCTAACTGGACATTAAGCACCCAACAAATTTCTAACCTGGGGAGTAGACTTGGGTGGCCAACAGATGGTGAAAACCACTCTAATGTATAAAAGCACATTTGAGAATCATTAGATGGCAGACTGAAGCACTCCCCTGAACCCTCACCACCGCTCCCATCCCATTCCCACAGAGTCCCCAGGGACCTTTGCAAGTCCTCCTGGAGACTCACTGCCATGGTCTGAGTCATGTCCTCATTATTTCACTACTGGATTCTTGCAAAAGCCTCTTAATTGGAATCATGTTCTTTAGTCTCTCCTCTTCTAAATCCATCCTCCATTTTGCTGCTATATTTTTCTTAAGAAAATCTGGCCATGTTATTAATTTTAATAGCTCTCGATGGCTCCCACTACCTACAAGAGACACACTGAACTCTTAAACCTCACCTACAAGACTATTACCATAGCTTCCGACTTACCTATTGGTTTACATTTCTTATTACTTCATTAAAAGAATAAAGAAAATGCTGAATGGTTACAAAGAACATAACTGAAAAAAATTAATACTCAGAGTATATAAAAAACTAAAGGTCAATACCAAAAAAGACAACCAAACTAATTCAAAAATGAGCAAAATACATCAATATGTTGAATAGCATATAAATACATAAAATGATACTCAATTTTACTAGTAATTGGGAAAATCTAAATAATAACGGTGAGATAGTATTTTATACCCACCAGAGAGGCAAACATTAAAATACCTATTGGCATTTAATGTTTGGCAAGGCATGAGGAAAGGAACTACATATACTTTCAGGATGCGGAAATGGATTCAGTCACTGTAGGGAGCAACCAGCAATAAGCAGGAATGCAACCAGCAATAAGCAGGGCCCAGCCAATGCAATGCTTGATATAAAGAAACCTTGGTTCACTGTGCAATTCTTCATAATACTAAAAATGGGTGGTGATCTAAGTATCCATCAATAAGAGAATTAATAAAGTATGGTTTACCCATATTAAATAATACATAGCAGTTAAAATGAACTGGAGCTATACCTAATATAAACCTATACCTATATAATGTGTAGCTAAAAAAGCAATGTTCAAAGGGATATGAGTGAAGGACATAATTTATATAAAGTTTAAAAATTGTGAAAACAAAATCTATACAGTGTTTACTCAGAGAAAAAATAGATGACCTCTACGGCGATAGTGCCTCCTTTTAACAAGGGGTAGGCCCGCACTAAAACACTTTCCTAAGAGCAAAAGATGGATTACAGCAACCATTTAAGAGTGGGTTACCTCATTACTGTGTTTTGCTTGGGGGCCGGGGGATAAGAACATGCCTCCCAGGCTGGGCAGACTCGACACTGCGCCCCCCTCCAATTACACTCTCACTCTTGTGATGGAATGCCCTTTGATTGTACACAGGCTTTTGCTGTCTTTAGTTATTGGAAACAATTGTGCTTCTTATGAAGGCTGTGGCTTCTGGGGCTGTGCTCTCCATTTACTCATTTAGGAGACTGTGGATCTGATCAGAAATTGCCACTTTGGTTCATAGACCACCACAGCCCAGAGGTTTTATAAATCTTGATTAACTGTTTCAATGTTTTATTATGAAGGGTTTCCTCCATGTTGTGTTACTTAAACATTTTTACACAACTCAAGTTGTCAAATGGAGGCAAAAACCCCACATAGCATGTGATAATAAGGCTGTTACGGTGAAGGGCTCACTAATTCTCTATTTATTCACCTGTTCCCCATTACACAGTTCTGTTAAACTAGCACTTTGTCCATCAACACTTGAGTGCTTAAAGCTGAGTAGGCCTCTTTTATAATTGCTGGCACCAGCAAAAGCCAAGTTGCGAGCTCTCAGAGAGTGGCTGGAACGGTTGGATCCGCCTGATAGATCCCTGCCATGCTCACTTGTCTAAGACCTAGAGGCTCCCTCTCTTTACTCACCAATGTATACATATCTAAAGTTGCATGTTTTTTTTTTTAAGTGAGTTTTGGAAAGTAACAAGAGGAAAAGCCAAAAAAATTATTTCCTCTGGTGACATTTCTGCTGGGTTACACCTCCACCAAAGATTTATAGCTTCACAGAGCTGCAAAGCTAACCATATGGTCAATTAAAAAGAATTCCAATTTCCGTGGTCCTGTGCCCAGAACCTGAGAGAGAGAAGTTTCCTATTTAATAAGGATCTCAACCTTTCACGGTTGGGGGGCGGGCATTTAAAGTACCCCATGTAAGCTAACATTATAAAAAAGTAAAATATTTTCCCTTTGGGAAATGGGAGGGAAAGAAGGCTCCAGAACCTGCCTCAGCCTTCTGATCTGCAAGGGGCTGTAGAGGTAGGAGGGCCACTTGAGGCATCATTGTCACCTGCTTCCTTGCTTCTGACCCTGGGATAATTTTTATAGAGTCACAAGTGAGTTGAACTCCCAAGAATTTCACACTTCTTTCCAAGTGGTCTGGCTTCACCTCTGAATTAAGTAGCTCAAAACAGAATTTGAAATCTTAGACTCAGCAGGCTTAGCAATGTCCAGAAAAAGCCCTGCAAACGCCTCTCTGTCGCCAATTACCAAATGGATTTGTGGGTCATCCGAACTGCTAGTTGCTGTTGAGCTTTTTGAGCTTTTGTGACCCATAGTTCAGCACTCCCTTGACAGTGAATGTCTGACTGCCCAGTGCCCAGCTGAAACAAACATAGATGCCTACATTCCCAGGTGGAAGACACATGTCTGACAGACAAACACATGCTACCTGCTACATCTCTGCCAATCAATCCAAGTGGAGGACTTTCTTAAACTCTCTAATTATAGAAAGATTGGTGTCTTTGTCATTTATGAGCTCACAAAGCTGAGGTGTGTTGAGGTAGGCTGACCTGTGATTTGGCAATCTAACTGGGACACTTTTGAGAGTCAAAGGGGGAGCTCGTAATAATTAGGCCAGGGCAAAAGTGTACATAAGTTGGAACTGTCCCTGGGAAACTGGGGTATGTGATTATCTGGGTTTACAGGGCTATTCCTTTATGGCCTTTCCAAATTTGAAAAGAAAAAGAAAAGAGAAAAAAAAGAGAGAGAGAAGAAAGGAAGGAAGGAAGGAAGGAAGGAAGGAAAGAAGGAAGGAAGGAAGGAAGGAGGAAAGAAAAAAAAAGAAAGAGAAAGAAAGAAAGAAAGAAAGAAGAAAGAAAGAAAGAAAGAAAATAAATAGACAAATAAATAAATAAATGGGGGAAAGGAAGGAAGAAAAAAGAGAAGGAAGGAAGGAAGGAAGGAAGGAAGGAAGAAAGGAAAGAAAAAGAAAGAAAGGAAGAAATTAAGAAAGAAAGAAAGAAAGAAAGAAAGAAAGAAAGAAAGAAAGAAAGAAAGAAAGAAAGAAAGAAAAAGAAAGAAATGGGGGAAAGGAAGGAAGGAAGGAGAGAAGGAAGCAAAAAAGGAAGGAAGGAAGTAAAGAAAAAAAAGAAGAAAAAAGAAAGAAAAGAAAGAGAGACAAAGAAAGGCAGGGCTGAAATACCCAAATAATTCCTCCTCTTACTATGACAAAATTCAAATTGGAAACTGTCAAGGTGGCCAGGGCACTTTCACTCAAAAAATTTTAACTGTTTTTCCATTCCTTTCCTTGCTCTAGTGTAGCAGTTTTCAAATGTTTTGGCCTCTGGACCCCTTTATACCCTTAACATTTCTGTGGGCTTCCAAAAAGCTATTGTTTATGTATTATTATAAATACTGATAGTTATCTTATTAAACATTAATACTGAGAAAATTATAAAATGTTCATTAATTCATTAAAAGATAACAATAAACCTATTATATACTGACAATACATTTTTATTTAAAAAAAAAAACAACTAAGTTTTCCAAAGCAAAATAATTACTGAAAAGAGTAGGATAGTTTTACATTTTTATAAATCACTTTCATGTCCAGTTTAGTATAAGACAGATGGATTCTCATATCTCTTTCTGCCTTCACTCTATTTCAATCATATCTGGAAAACTCTACTGTACATTCATGAAAGAAAGCAAATAGGTGAAAAAGCCGATGTCTTCTAAAAAAGGAAAGTTTTGGCCTTGTGGAAGGCCTGAAGGGGCCTTGGGGATTCCTCCCCACTGAATACCTGGAGCACATTTTGAGAACCACTATATTACTAGAACCAAGGAATAAAAATGCTCCCCACACTTCCTAGGCCTATTTGGTTAGGAAAGCCCCCTCTATTCTGAGGAAAGGGAAATTCATTCTCTTCCTAATGATGATGGCACTGAGTTTAAAGGCCATCAAAATCTATTTGAGAATGAGAAAGACCGAGTTTGAGGAAAGAATATCAGATGTGGGAAGGGCTCAGTAAGACTACAGGATTCCCCAGAATGGAGAGGCACAGAGAGGGCTGTTTTCAGAGTGTCAGGGGGAAGTGAGACCCTGTGAAAAATGGCCATTCCAGGCTCCCAGTGTGTTCATGGGGATAGAAATGAGGAATGTCCCCACAATGAGCAGGGGGACATAAAACCTAGAGGACTTCCGACCTTCAAAATCCCCTGGTGGCAGGTGAGACACAGACCCTGAACACAACTCTGAGGATAAAGTAGTGCCAGGCACAGCTTTGTTCCATTCCCGTCAGGGTTGCTGATGCGAGAAGAAAATGAGATTGTTTTAAGAAAACACAGAAATGTGGTATTGCTCCCATACTAGAGGTCATGGACTGAAGGTCCTCCTCCATTTTCTTGCATCTGTCTTGCCTAACTGGGGAGCCCCCAGAAAGCCAGACCCTGCCTCTGCCATGTGCACAGCTCCCACATCGTTCTGAGGCCTTGGTGAGAGCTGAATGGTCCAGTCAGTCAGCTTGGCGGATCTGGGCTCACAGATGCCAAAGGAGGTAGACAAAGGAAAAGGGAATAGTTACTTTCCAAGGGTCAGGCCCCCAGCTGTGCTGTGGGCTTATACTGTGGATGAGGCAGGGAGCTCATTCTCTTCTAAACCTGAGTTTCCTCAACTGCAAATTGGAGAGTCCTCCCCATGCTCTAGAGCTGTTGTAAGAATTAATTCACGGAGAAACACTTAAGTAGCCTCTGGGACTAAGTAATCACTATTGTTCTTCCTTTATACCAGGGCTCCCTGACCCCTGGGCCACAGACCGGTACCAGTCCATAGTCTTTTAGGAACCAGGCTGCACAGCAGGTGAGTGGTGGGCAAGCAAGCAAAGCTTGATATGATTGCAGCCACTCCTCAGCACCAGCATCACTGCCTCAGCTCCACCTGAGATCATCAGGCATTAGATTCTCATAGGAGCACCAGTCCATGATGCCCAAAAGGTTGGGGACTGCTGCTTTATACCTCTCAACTGTCCCTTCCAGATCATCCTCCCTGGCTATAACAATACCTCAGATTTCTCATAGACCCTGTGCCTTACCTTTGTACCATGGTTGTAATTCTACATGACTTTTTGTGGGATTCTTAAACAAAGTCTGTCTCTCCCACCACAGCCGAAGCTCCATGAGGGCAGAAACGATGCCTTGGTTTTTTTCTTCTCTCCACTATGTTCCCTGTGTCAAGCACAGTATTTGTATTTCACAGATATGCAATGTTGAAGTGAATGACGGGATGAACACATAATACACACATTAATTATTACGGTGGAAAAATTCCTTTCTGTGCTGTGGGAATCCAATGGACATAGAATATTAGATTTCATGAATCTGAGATTCAAGGGAGAAATGAAACCATGGAAGAAAAATGTGCAATGATAAGGAGGTAAAGGCACATGAGCTTGGCATAGATGCGGGGTTCCAAGAGAAGGAAGATTCTTGAAAAACACTTCAGTTCTGAACAGGATTCTAAGTCAAGGTCTCTTGCTTAAAATAGCAGTAGTCTTAGAATGCAAAAATTAGCACATTATCCTAATTAATAGCTAGCCCTTTTCTCCATAAAACTGGCAAGTAAGCTAGTTACTAAGTGATTAAAACATTTCTACCTAATTACTATGTAGTCAAATGCTTAAAAAGGAGTCACAGTTAATGGGATATCACAGGCCAGATCGTGAATTATGGCTGTGACGTGTGTGTGCATGTGCTGTTTTGAAGGCAGCACTCTGTCCACTCACTCGCATTCTGTCAGTCCCTTTCTGGTTCCTATTTGGAGCTGGAGATTCAACACTGACTTTTGGGGAGAGGATAATGTTAGAAGGTGAGGGAAAGGATGTGGAAGGGAAAGAAGGATTTGAGGCAATCAAAGGATTTCAATACATGGAAGTAAGTACCTGGCTGGTACTCACCTACCTAAAGACGAATGCTAGCAAACATGAAACACTACGAACGAAGCAGACGTATTAATTTTCTATTCCTGAAAAAGCTACAAAACTCCCCAGCTATTTTTCTGCACTCCCTTCCCCTCCCTCCTGTCTCCCTCTCTTCCTTTTCTTCCTTCCCTACCCTACCCCCTCTCTCTGACAGCACTATTAATGATCGTTAATGCCCCACAGGCTCTAATGGGTCCCGCTGGGAGTCCAGAAATACTGCAATTTGTATCGAGGATTTAGACATAACAAAAAAAAAAAAAAAAAAAAAAAGAGCCCTCTGCTCCTGGGAGCCAGAGCTTGATCAGTTAGCTCCCCCCGGAATGGCACAACAGAATAATAAATGACAGCTCTTCGATTAAATCCAGCCTTCTGCTGTAAGTGCTACAGAGAGTGTGATTGTCACAAACAATCTACCTCTTGTTAACACCACTGGAGTATGAACAAACAGTGGGCAGCACTTAGACAATTTAAAGTCTTTGGAATACCTTTGGTATTTGTGTATGCACATGCACACGTGCACACCCATCCACGCTATAAGTACACAGGTGTGTGAGAACACACGCGCACAGTTTTTAGATATTTTTGGTTGGTTTTTACATTTTAGTTATCTATTTTTTTAATGTTTAAGAAAGCTCAATAAAAAAGCCATGTTAAAAAAATAATTACACACGCATTTGCACCTTAAATATAGTATTCTTGATGAAACAATTTACAAAGCAATAAAAGAGATATACTCTATATTTCTCGAGTAAGTCTAGGAAAAGTGAACATATGAGGTAGAACAGGCTAAAACTGAGTTTGTGAGTTATTTGCCCTTTAAATTTATTTCCTTAAGGTTGTTATGATATTGCCTTCTGAATAAAAAAGTTTATCTTTAAAATGTGGGTGATAAAGACAAGCTTTGATGTGGGTTGGTGCTCACTCAGAATTAGCAGTCTCCTGTCTTGGAGATTCCAGCTCCACCAGGTTCTAAGTCTCGGTGGCAGGATGACACTCTTTTCTATCCTTTCCTGGCCTTTTATATCCCACGGCACAGTTTGGGACCTCAGCTGAGCCTCCCAAATACTTGAATGATGTAGAAGAGAACCAAACATGGCTTGGCAGGGTGTGGGATGTATAGACACATAGCTGAGTTCTTCCCCTTACAGAGATTAGACCCTGGAAGTGGAACCCCAGCCTATGAGAAGAAACATGGACCCTGCCTTTAAGGCGCTTACACTTGAAATCAGAAGGGCAGCCAGAAGGGGTCCTCCCAAGCCCAGAAAGAGCAGTGTGGAACAGCTGACTGCAGTCTCCAGAGATGGATGGTGTCCATCTGCACTTGACCTTTCCACAAGGAGAGATCACGTTTGTTTTGACAGGACAGCTGAGAATAATCATTCTCTCTCCCTCTTCCTCCCTCCTTCCCTCTCTCGCCTCCCTCTCCCCACTTGGTGGAGAGTAGGATTGTACACGGTATCTTAAAGTGAAAAGCAGATGGTTTGAACTACAGTTAGCCATATTCACTTGCAGATTCAGAATTATTGATGATAAAAGCTAAACTATGAGGCATGTTCCATCTGTTTATTTTCCAATTTTCATTTGTTGTAGCCCTGTTAATATTACTGGGATTTGCCTCTTTCTCCAGAAGAGTTGCCATAAGGGCTTCTACCTAGAGACATCTGTCACCTCTCCTCCAGACGCTGTCGCCCTCACAACTGCTGCTGAGGCTCTGCTCTCTCCCCCGTCACCACTCCCTAACCCCTCTCTTTCTCTGTTCTCTCATGCTTGGAAAGTCTGCACTTTACACTATGACCCTGACTGGCTCCATTATCTTCAGTCCCAGGATACTCAGGGGCTCTGCTGGACTCGAGACTCCAGCCTGGGTGATGGGGGCTTCCCCTGCCCCAGTGCTTAGGGTCTGAAGTCATCTGCCAGAGCTTCTCCAACTGGATGCAAAGAAAGCAGAGTGCCAGGAGGGGCACCATTTAAGGA
Source organism: Macroglossus sobrinus (assembly GCA_004027375.1). Lineage (NCBI taxonomy): Eukaryota > Metazoa > Chordata > Mammalia > Chiroptera > Pteropodidae > Macroglossus > Macroglossus sobrinus. The sequence goes on from PVKZ01000539.1 coordinate 375,281, forward strand.
GAGCACCAGGTCCTACAGCATTAATTTCACTGAGACTGGAAACAAGGGGTTGGTACTTAACCTGATAACTAAGACATTACTAACACTGAGGCAAACACAAACATGTTTGGAAATGGAAGTGTGCAACCTGATCCGCATCTCAGTCTGCCAGGACTGTGATCCCTGCTTCAGGAACGATTTGGTAGAGGCATCTGAGAGGCACTACCGCCACCCCCCACCCCCACCCCTGGCCCCCACATGGCCCTATGGCTAGCAGGATCTGGGAGCGTGTGACTTCAGTTCTCCAGCTGCACTCTCAGTCTTGGCTTGCCTGCTCTGTCTTCAGGACAACAGCTGGACTTAGCCTGAGTGTAAGTGTTCCAGAAGAGCCACACGCTTCATCAGTAACTTACGGGCCTCTTTTAATCAAGAGGCAGAGCTCTCCATCTTGTTGACACTTATGACCCTCGATTTAAAATACTCCAATTGTTTAATTCACATGGGACCCAGAGAGAGTGCAGGCCCTTTCCATTAGGACACTTTCTAATGGGAGCAATACATCAAGTCCCTGCCTCTAATCTGAATAACAGCTGTTTAGAAACCTGTCCTGGGTCTATCATTTGGAGCTACTTTTAGGAAGATCAACACTCCCTCATTAACCTCATCTTCACTTCTACTCTGGCAAAAAGAACCCTGAGAGAAAATCATCCCCACCTGGTTTCATTTTGCTTCTGCTTCTCTCTTCCTTCTCCCCTAGACTTCTGCTCCTCATCCAAAAAGGCAGCCCTTACAGTTCGCCTCTTCGGCAGTCTTCCCCTGAGGTTAATGAACAAATGAAACTATAATGATTATCATTTCGGGAGCAATGACAGGGTGAAGGCCCAGAGCCGGGCACTGGAAGGCACTAAGAAAGCCGCCATGTCAGGCGAAGCAAGATGCACTAGTCTGAGCCTCAGGCCCGCCAACTCTCTTAAAATCTTCCCAGCCCCTTCTAGTGTGTTATTCTACTCAGGTGGTGCCTTTGACACAGCGGCAACTAACTGTACTCCCCTTTGATTTTCTCTTCTTGGTCTCTTCTGTTTAGACTACAGGCTTCGTGAAGGCACTACGTACCCATCAGAGCCTTGTGGGCTCCAGAATAGTAGAACACGGCATTACTTTTCTTTCATACATAAAGCTGTACATAATTAATGTATACAACTTGATTAGTTTAGAGATTTACGTACACACCTGTGAACACTGTGCTATGACTGTGATGTTCCGATGACAATGAAAGTTAATGAGCAAAACACGTCTCATCCTTTCTGTCAGTTTCATAATAAAAAAAGCATTGTAAATTTAAAAACAGAAAAAAATGACTCTGGCTTGCCTTACAAGATTTTGGAAATGTTGCCGCTAAGCCTGAACACTCACAGGAAGGAACCTCACAATTTAAAGAGAAAAACAATTTTGATTATTTTCCTAACTCATTATACTCTATGAGAAGATACCAATCAAATAATTGAAATTGCCCGTCTTTGCACAAGCGTGATAGATAGTGCTCCTCCGTGCTTGTCTCCCTCTTTTCTGCGTCAGTCACACATCTGCACAGCTATTCACACTTCAGTCGCAAGTCCTCTGTACCTATGATCTCTGTTATTTTGCTGTCGACTCCTCATGCCTCATTAGTCATGTTTGACACCTGCACCTAATACCTTTTCACTGACAACGCAGGACAGCTTCTGGTGATAATAGATATTTTCCAGAATAGCTTCAACAGAGGCCTCTGATTGTGTGGCAAAGGTGTGACATGGGGTCAGTGTGGCTCCCTTTACCCCATTCAGTAAACTCTTTTCATTAAACTTCTCTAAACTTGGCTTCCTTTAAAGACTATGCATGTGGCTGTTAAGGGTTGGGAGAGGGAATGCAAGCAGAAGGATATAAAAATAGTCTAGAAAGCTTTAATATTTAGTGCACAACAAATCTATATACACAAGCTCATGTGCAGCAACCTACAACATGGCAGAAAAGAAACATGTAAATACAGATTTTTATCTAAGCTCTAAATTCACGACTTATTATAAAGTTAATGAAGATCTCAGATTTAAAAATTCAAAATCGGTTTTGTTTTAATTATAAATTCATTGTCAGCTAGTTCAACTAACAAGCAATCTCAATTCTTTATCAGAGGTGAGATGGTTGATGTAAAAATAAAAAACAAAACAAGCAGAAGTGTATTCTTAAAATGTAAATTTTCATTGGTAGTAAAAATTTTTTCTGCATTTGGGCCAAATGTCCAACCTTCTGGCTCCCACATATGGATCACTGCAGACACATTATAGTTTATTAACTTTATAAATCTAATTCTAGACCTAGAATTTATAAGTCTAACTATGCCATTAGACTTTGATGACACGAAGGCTGGCAGAGTTGGGTTAACGTGTGACAATGTCCTGGACCATAGTCGGGAGCCTCCTCTGGGGACTAACGTCCTTCTTTCTAAGTGTGGTGATGGGTCTAGTCAAGAGTCTTAGTGAAATAAGTGGGTGGCTGCACCCAATCTGCAGAACAGCCGAAGGTACCGCCACCTCCTTTTCCCCAGGGCTCTCCCTCCCTTCTCCCTGAGGAGCATTTGAAACGTGTGGGGATGTTTCAGTTGTCAAGGTGATGAGGGCTCCTGGTATTAAATGGGCAGAGCAGTGTTGTTAAGAGTCTCTGGTGTGTGAGAATGGCCCACCCTAAATGCCAGCAACTCCCCAGCTGACAAATGTTGGAGAGCACAGAATATCTCGAAGAAAGATCACATCTTCCTTGGCTGTCTACTAAATTCTTCACACACAAAATACAGTCGCTTCAGAACAAGACCATGCCTAACCTGAGATATTTGCTCTCAGTGCTTTCCAGAATGGGAACGTCCCAAATCTCACAACCGGTAAGAAGCTGGTGAGCACAGCACTTGGCGGGCGTGGTGGTGGACCCACCCTACCACACACTGCACTGAGCTGGGGGCTCCTATCAACCAAGCTCTCTGGGGGTTGTGGCCTCCTGTTGTGAACAATTTCCATCATGAGTTTTCTGCAGGAGACACAAAATGTTCTCGAGATCTTGGGTTCTATAAGCACCACTGGGGGCTGTGGGCAAAAGTCATGCCAACAGAAGACGCTTGACTCCATCACAGCTCACTTCTTTCAGTACTCTACCCACCAACTGTTATTTCACTCTATTTATTTTAAAGAGATGGGACAAATATCAAGCAATTGACAACTTGAATGTATAATATCTGCCACTGCTGTTGATGGTGTGTTCTTACATAAGAAGAGCTACTATATTGGTCCAACATCTAGAAAGATCACCATTAATATGGAGCTGTGATGAACACGGCTGGAGAGCAGAAGGGGAAGAGGTGAGCCGGAGGCAGCTCGTAAGGGACTGATGAGAAGTATTTGCAGCTGGGTTTGTCAGATCCTGTCACACAGCTGTCTGCATAATGAGGCGAGGAAAGTCATGGATGCTCTTTCGTTCCTTATCAGTACACATCCCTAGAAGAGATGCATCATTTAGGAACAGCCGGGCTAATGGGCAAGGGCTAGCCGATGAAGAGGGAATGAGGAGGATAACTACCAGCAGAGAAGACTGCCTGAGGGTGGAGGGGCGGGAGGGTGATTTCCTGACCAGTGGAACGGCAGACGACAGAAGTGAAGGGTACCCCAATGCCACCTGCTTCTCTGACATTAGTGGGCTTCGTGAGGTTGAGCTAGGCTGTGGTTTAAGTTTAGAAAAAGAAAGAAGAAAAGCTGGAAGGACGCACAAAGGTAAAGAGCACCCGAGTGTCCTGGCTCTAGAGTTTGGCTGGACGGATTCCATGGCATTTTATGGTTCTGTCGGGGGAAGCTCAGAACACTGCAGCATTTCTGCCTGTCTCGTGTGGCCGGGATGATGGTGCTGGCCGGCGACAACGAACAGGCTCACAACACCCTCCACCCTGAACAACGACGACGACAGCACGGGGGAAGGGGCAGCAAAAGAGCCAGGCCTGTGAGGGTGAGAGTGCCCGAGGGTGACTTCTAGCTTTTTTTTTTTTTTTTTTTTTTGCCGCCTGGGGTGGGCTCTGCAATCTGATTATAGAAATAGTTTGTGTGTGAAATTTCCTTTTCTTGGGTTCTGACTACATAGGTGGAGGGATCCTGCGAGCTGTAGCAGGAGCTGGCAATCCTGTAGGCTAGAAGGAAATAGCCCATCCAGTTAACTTCCCTGTTTCCTCACAACTCTCGAGCTTCCTTCTTGCCCCCAACCCCAAACAACCCTGTTGGTCTGCACATTTTGATCACATGCCCCCACAGTAAAAATCAACAGAAAAACAAATTTAACTCTCCAAATATATTTTGATTTATTTATATACTCTACTCATACTATTGTACTAATGTATTTCTATAACATACGCACAAAAAAATAAATCTAAAAGAGTGAGATAAAAATAAGTAGAAAAAGTGGTTCTATATTTTTCTTCTCACATTCCAAACTATTGTCTTTCCTGCACACCTGCGAAGATAGTCTATTATTTAGTGCCTGGAGAAGTTGTGAAAGACTAAACATTTCTCTAAGTGTCTGAACTTACTGGTCAAAGAGGAAGAAATAAAGGACATGGTAGAACAACTTGAAAAGGCTTCAGGTCTTCCAAAAGGATGCCCTTCATCCACCCAAATGGTGAGGGTGAATCTTTCTGACTTGAAGAGAGCCACATGTGTTATTTTCTATCTCTCGCTGTTTCTAGAAATGTCAGATGTGGTTGTGATTCTTATGCTTTTCTCTCCACTCCACATTCTCTGTGTGTTGCTCATTTTTCCCACTTGTTTTGGGTTTCACGCCATCCTGTCACACTTCCCCTACATTCCTTTTCTTGGGCTTTCAGTCCCACCTCACGCTGCTGGCTCGTTTCAGAGCAACCTGTTGCATTATCAAGATGGAGAAAGTTGGACACTCTTCGAAGAACAGAATGAGGAAAGGGGACCAGAGGGTCTTCTGCAGGCATCTACTATGGCTGTCATGTGCTCACGGAGTGAGAGTTGAGTTTTGTTTTAGGAGGGGAAAGTAGGAGAGAGGAACTGAAGAGAGACCAAAGGTGTGCCTGTGGTTAGGAACCCACCAGGTTCCAGACCTTGGACAATACTTCAAAACATGTACATTCACTGTCTATTTTTCAGTGACTCTAAGGGCTTCTCTCATTGAGGTGGGAGATTGACCCTTCATCGGGGTGAGTCAGGACCTCTGGACGACATATGATTAGAAAAAGCTTCCTACGTGAGCATTCATGTTCTCTCGGCTCTAACCCAATCTCCTTGGCAAGTCCTATCACCCTTCTGCCACCCTTTAAGACTAAGAGAGGTCCTCCTGAACCTGTGCTTTTGCACACGTGGCTTCCTTGGTTTGTGGTTCTTTTAACCACTAATTCACCTTGCTGAGCTCTCTGAAATGTCACCTTTTACCTCTGAAGAAAACAATTGCACTTCCAGCTCTTTCTTCTCCTTCCCCTTCTGCAGAACTGATTCCTCCCCTGGGGTCTTGCAGTCTGGTGTCTGTCCCACCGACACACACATCGCCCAGCATAACGGTTGTTCATTCACCTCCCAAGAACTCCCAGGAGACTGTAAGTGTCCAGAGGGCAGGGACTCATCTTACTCACATTTGTCAAGATGGCAGCCAGCTCGATGCAAGACTCAAGATGATAGAACTGAACTGAAAAAAAATTGCCAAAATAGTGTCGCACTGGCCGATGGCAGTTGGAGCCATCCTTCTTGCCCTCCTCTTCCACACCCCAAGCTTTGGGGCAGCCCCTCATTTCCCAACTGCCCTGGGCCTCCACCCCTGCTAACTCCAGAAGGGCTCTGTTACTGTGGCAGCAGTGATTTACAACTGCATTTAGCTGAATCTAATCAGAAGTGTGAATACTCCCCTTCTATCTGGCACACATCATCGGAGCTCTAATTATTCACACATTTTGGCAAGCGTTCTGGTGTTCCCCTACCAAGATCCTAATCCCAGCAGATCAGTTAAAATAAATGAAAGAGAGAATCAAAAGGCACTTTAAAAATTCAACTGTTCTCCAAATGAGTTTGAACGGGCTCCAGATAACTAGTGGTTGCAGCTGACTGGCATTTAAAACATAAGAACCCTTCTGCCCACCCCCATCCCAAGTGCCTTCCTATACCCCCCGCATATAAGAACATGATTCTCCCCTACTTAAGAGAAACACTTGAGACCAGAGCCCTGACATGTTTTCAATAATCTGCATTAAAAACCAAGAAAATATAACTGCCACCCCAAGATCCAATCAGTGCCAAAGCAATTCTGCTTTTTCCACACAGGTAATGTGATACCAACCCAGGACTGATGATTACAACTTTCAGAATGCTTCTATTAAAGAGCTCCCAAAGTGCAGGAAGTCATTAAGGCAAAAGTTAAGGCCATGTACCAAGCTGGAGTTTTAGAAAAGTTTTCAAACACACACACAGACACACTCAGGAACACACACATGCCACAAGTACATGGCATTTGCAAATTTAAGGAAAGCACCACACATAGCTTTCCACACCCTTGGCTCTTTCTCTTTGCCTGGACCTCTCCTCCCCCAGTGACCCTCAGAGCTTGCCCCTTTATCGCCTTCAACTCTTTGTTCAAATGTCTCCCCTCAGTACGACCTTCTTCTCACCCCTGGCACACTCGACCTCCCTTCCTGCTTTATTTTCCTCCTTAGCACTATCACCATCCAACACATTAGGCATTTTACTCATTTATTAATCATCTGCCGACCCCCTCACTGGAATGCAGGGATTCTTAACTGTCTTGGTCACTGCTGCCTAGAGCAGAATCTCACAGTAGCAGGTGCTCAATAAATATTTGTCAATTACAGAGCGAGCTCCTCCTGATGGCACGTGCGTTGCTGAGACTGACTCCCAGAAAGCCGCTGCCCTGTGCTCTCTCGCCTCATAGCTGAGCTGCTGTGGAGGGCACCAAGTATAGGGTAAGTGACATAAGATTTTGGGGGAAATCATAGGTCGTGAATTCTTGACTTGGCTGTCCCTAATGTTGGGCAACCCAAACTTCTGTCCCCACAGCTTAAAAAAGAGGAGGGTTCTAAAAAGAACAAACAAAAAACCAAAACTGATCTTCCAGGATTACTAAAATGTTCAAATAAACTAACATGCAGAAAAAAAACTTGGAGAAGTTCTGCACATGCAAGATGATACTATTCTTCAACAAAAAGGCAGTGCGTTCAATTTTACTTTTCCCAAACCAAGTATTCTCAGGTACATAATATAACCGTGGTTACATGTAAGGGAAACGATGCGACAGTTCATCCCATTCTCCTCCACTGTCAAACTTTGACTTGCCAAGATGAGAGTGCCCTGTCTAAAAGCTTCAAGAAAGTGACTGTGTGTGTGTGTGTGTGTGTGTGTGTGTGTGCGCACGGACGCGCTTGTGTGTGCATACGCGTGCATGTTGGGACTGCGGAGATAAGAGAGATTTACCAAGCTTCTGCTGTGAAAGGTACAGGCTTCTTCCTAACCTTATCTCTCAGAGAGGAGGTGACTGAATGTTTCCTGGGGCAGGGAGGTTCTAGATGACTCTTCAGACAGATAAGGGGGTACTTGTAGTGGCTGAGCAAGTAAGCTAAACTGGAAACACCTATTAAGGTTTTAAAATTCTGCTTATTTGCACACTAAGCCCCAAAGGTCCCTAGCTTAAGGGGTTTGGGGTGAACTTTAAATTCGAGTTGTGTTTTTTTTTTTTTTTTCTTAGCGGTTATTCATAGGAGAGAAAGTTGCTCAACACTGAGCAGAACTGTTTCCTTGCTCCCTCCCAGGTGCCCTGGGTAACTGAGAGACTTTTGTTACTAGGGTCGGCCAGAGACCAAGGAAAATATCACCCCCACTTGTCTATTTACATAAAATACTCCAACCATTTACATGTCTTTACGTTTAGGGGTAAGAACCACACAGAATAGATGTTGATGTTTCATGCTTGTGAAATAACACAGTAGAAAGCTACTTTAAAAAATTACTTTTCATCAATGTCACCATGGAAACCAGCCAACATAATCTCTCCACACCTAACTCTGGGGGGTAAGGAATAACAGTGATGGGGGTAGGGAGAAATCAAAACATTGAAAATGCTCATAAATTCTGTTATGTGCCAAAAAAATTTAACATGAGACATTCTTCCTCAGTTTGGGGCTGAGATGTCAACCAGTGATGTTTACTTTGTGAACTCTGTTTGATTTTCAAAACTGAAAAAATCAAATTGGGAAGTTTAGTGTAGTTCCTGCTAAGCAATAAATCACTTTGGCGCCTACAACAGCCCCTAGCTTGTTCTCCTAAGTGGACGTGAGCTGGAAGCTACAGAGAACAAAAAAGTGGCAGCTGGTAGGAACGGAAAGTTGGTCAAGGGTGGGGGTGGGGGTGCGGGGGTGTGGGAAACGTTAGAAGAAACATAAAATGCGGGGAGTAGGGCAGTCAGGTCATAATTCCTGGTGCTGCTTCTGAATGTGGCTCCCATCTTTACCGTACCTTGATCCTCGCATTTCCCTTGCCATGAGTCCAAATGAGCTCTGTAGGAGGCTGACTATTTGGCTGAGTCAAAAGCCCACTAGGCTTTTCAACAGTAATAAAAAGACAAAATTCTGTCAGTCTGATTATTTGTACAATAAATGTAATTTTGGGAAAAAAGAAAAAGTAACAGCGAACCTAGACTTTGAAGAGAATCATTAGCAAAGACTCCCCACTTTGATACTTGTTTCTGTGAAAATCACTCCTGGTTTGGAAGACAAGCTTCTTAGCAATGACTTCTCTTGTCCTCAACTAAAGAGCTCCTGGTGGAGAGGAGACGCTGGCTACAAAGATCAGTTCTGCAATAAACAGACACATTTTATTTTGAGTCGGGAATGATTAATTCAAAGAAGAAACCAATTTCAAATCACATCATCCTTTTCATTTATTTATTTATAAATTTTAACCTCGTGATTTGCTGCACATAAATCCCTACTATTTTTGTGGCTAATTTATTTTTGGGGGGTGGGGGATAGGGTGGAGACTATTTCTTCTCCTGCCCTATCATGTTACATTATTGTTTTCTGATCAGTGAATTTTATTTAATTGTCTGGAACTTTATCTCAGTTCTAAATAATGTTCCCCATCCCTCAAAACATCCTAGTAATAACAGTGCTTCATATATTATTACATATTGTAAAATAAGTATCTTTCTTCAAAGGAATTAGTAGACCTTCCAAGAAAGGTTATTTAATAAACTTGTAGAAATAGGAGAAAACTAAAGATTGTATGTTAGGAGTCACATTCAGGCTAATTCTTATGTTTTGTTAACTTTCCTCCTAGAGTTTGCTCTGATCTCCAAATCTGTTTACATTGATTGAGCAATTTAGGAGAAGAAGTAAGTACGTTTCTTAAGAAATTACAGAAGTCACCTTACCCCATAAAGAAATCTTGAGAACTGGGCAGAATAAATCTGTGACAAAATATTATAATGGAATCTAGAGGAGGAGTTGATTGAGAAGGCTCCCTCATACAACAGTCAGATGAGATCTGACTTCGATGCTTTATCTCCTGTTTTGCCATCCATTCATTGAGTCCTCCAGCCCATCGGCCACCTGACCACTCACTGATACAGGTATTCCATAAATGCGCTGAAGTGCTAATGCATGCAAGACTCTGGTCCAGCACTGGAGGCAGACAGGTAAGATACCACCTATTCTTTAACGAGGTCCCATACCACCACGGGTCATATCCCTTTGTGCCCTTTCCATTTCTCAGTACCTAACAGAGTAACACCCCCTTGGAAGTATAAATGTATCTTCTTCCACACACTGCTCCCAAGCGCCTGCCTCTGAGCATAAACACTTTCAAACAGAGAATAAGGGGGTATGACATCTTTACCAGCAATTACTAAGAGAAGATTTTTTTAAAAAATAATATTCAGGGGCAAGAAAAGAAATATGTAGAAGTGAGAGAGGGAGATTATGTGGGGAAGGCAGATCAACATGCACAACACGGATAAAAATGCAAAAGTTATTATAATTTATTCATTAACTCCAGCATGAGAGAACAGCGCTCTCTTAGAAACACCCAAAAGAAGGGAAACTTCCAGGACATTCCTCTTCGCTGGCCAAATTTCAACTGCAGTGCAAGTGGGCTCCCGCAGTGCTCTGCACTGGTCTTCATGGCCTGTCATCTTGCCAAGCGGGGCATACGGTTTGCTGGGACAGAAGTTCATGGTGACTTTCCTCGCACGGATCCTGTGTGGAGCCCCGGAAGTCAGCACCTCTGGGCTCTGGTCCCCACTGTGTCTGGAAGTAGCTTTGTGACCTTGAACATGTCCTTTGGCTTTCCTGGGCTTGAACTTTTTCTAGTGAAAATATCTACTTAGGCCATACCTAGCTCCCAAACTGGTAAGGATAAAGTAAGATGACGCTTGCAAGAACGTTCTGAAAAAGTAAGGTACAACGCAAGTGCCTGATGGGACTCTCACTGGAGCCAGCTCCCCACAAGTGGGCTTCTGCCCCTCCCTCCCCTCCTGGCCCCAGTTCTTCTGTCCTTTCAAAATACTCCTTTCTTGTCTGCACTAATGTCATAGCATAAGCAACCAGTATGGTTAGGAATGGCGGCCAGATTAGCACAAAGGCTATTTGGGGGAAGGTGAGAGCTTCCAATTCATTAAGGAAACTGTCTCAGAAGTGTGGAGGATGCGCGAGAGACCCAGGTCTCACCGGAGGGTGAGCTCAGCAGGACAGGGATTTCTGAGCTGGACTGCTGCTGTCTGACCCAGGGTGCTTGCAGGCAGTGAGGTGCTTGGGTCTACACTGGGAGAGACAAGGTGGAGGAGCTTCGCACCCAAAAATGGATACCAAGGGAATTAGCCTGAGGAATGTAAAAAGTAGGGAAGGCCAAGTTGCTGCTCAACCAAGCCTGCGATTTGATAATGCTTCAAGCACTCGCCAGGTGTCAGGTACTATTCCAAACACTTTTAAAATGTATTAAGTCATTAACTCTACGCAACCCTCTGAAATAGGCACTCTCATTTTCTCATTTTTTAGACAGTAAATTGAGGGATGCAGAGGAAAGGTGACTTGCACAGGATCACAGAGTCTGGCTCCAGAGTCCATGTTCTTTATCACTATGAAATATTACCTCTCAGATGAATAAAGGACAGATAAGAAAGAGAGAGCAAGGAACTGCCGGTTCCACCAAGAGCCACAATGACAAGCCAGGAACTCCTGCCAGGTAAAAGACAAAGGAGTGGAGGGAAATTCAGATTTGACAGCCTTTTCTGTACAGCCTAGGACCTTCTCTATAGTCTCCTGGCTGACAAGTGCCAGTCTTGTGACTGGTGGATGAAAGCTTGTCCACACCAGCCCTACTGTCTCAGGTATAGTGCAGATCTGGAACTGACCATGGTGGGCACATGACCTGGAAGCTGTAAGTGACCAGCCAGGCTCTGACAAGCACCTTCTGGTATGAACATTCAGGCTCATCTTTTAAAAAATGCTCCATTTTTAGAAGCCTCTCCCCACGCTCCCCCAAAAGCCACACTTAATTAGCAACTCTAGTTATTTGAACTTCATGCTCTTCATTTCTGCTTGTTGAACTCATGTCCTGATTATCCTTTTAATGTCTGCAAGACCTGCAATGATAATATTTTTTTTTTAATTCTTGATATATTGATGTTGATGTGGTTTTCTTCCCCTTGTTCTTTGTAGCTCAGGGTTTCTCAATGTTGTTGATATTTTTGAAGAACTAGATTTTATCTTTGTTGTTTTCCCCTATTGTTTGTTTCCTATTTTGATAATTTCTGCTATTTATTTCTTATTTCCTTCTTATTTTGGGTTTATTTGCATTCTTCTTTTCCTAGCTTCTCATAGTAGAACCTAGTCATTAGCTAAACCTTTCTTCTCAAGTATAAACATTTAAAACTATTAATTCTTCTCTAAGTACTATGTTAGCTGCAACCCACAGATTTTGATATGTAGTATTTTGTTATCATTTAGTTCAAATTATTTTCTAATTTCCCCATGCTTTCCTCCTTGACTTATATTTAGAAATATGCTGCTTAATGTCCGAATATTTGGGGTTCTCCTGGATTTCTCGCTTCTATTGATTTCTAATGAATGTCTTCTAGCTCCACAGCCCAACTCAAATATTCCCTCTCCCTCTCCCTTGGGTCAGAACTAGACCATCAGCTTCATGAGGACAGCCGCCATGCCCACTTATTTAATGCTGTGTGTCCAGTGATTAGTTCAGTGCCTGCCCACGTCATGTACTCAATAAATATTTGTCGAATGAGTTGATGACTTCTTGGGTATTTTCTGAAGCCTTTGTCACCGAACTAGTTATGCAAGCACAGGTCTGCCTCACTAGAATGGGAGCTCAGGCACAGCAAGCACCAGAATTTTCTAGACCAGAGTGCAGTCCAGGGTTGACACACGGAAGGAAGGGAGGAGCTTTTACTGAGGGCCATCTTCACAATAGCTCTGTACAGAAAAATCTCAATCTTTCTTCTAATACTGATGGGAAGGTCTGATGAGACTCTTGGGTTAAGGGACAATGACAGGGTAATCAATGGTGTACTTAACAGTAGACAGTGGATGGAAAAAAGTCAGTTTCTCCTGATGAAATAATATGCTTTACTAATAATCAAAGGCATTCGGCCAATTTTCCCTTTATCATGACTGCTAGGAAGATCAAAACGTCATTTGTGTTTTTTCAATAACTTTCTTTAACTTAAAATAGTTGATAGTGTTTTTCAGTCTCTTTTATTGATCGATTGCTTTCTCCCATATGAAGCTGTTTTGGGTCTCAATGTACTGTGTTTTTTGTCAATTTTCTCAAATTCATTTTCAAGGTAGGTGAGATCAATCAAGCATGCGATCAATCAAATTGGTTGCCAATAAAGTGTGGCTAAACAAGACTGTCATCGTCCCATTAGGGAGTTATAATTCTTATCTTCTGGTGATTGGTGCAGAAAATGGGGACGTTTACTACTTACTTGGGATTACTTGGGGAGATGGAGCCCCTGGGATGGAGGTGGGACCAAGGGCAGGAGCCAGCCAGTGCCCCCGCACCGTGGGAAGGTTCTCTGACAGCCCTGGGCTGGGGCCGATTAATTGGCTCCAGTGCTTCCTTCTTCCCTGAAGGACATGTTCCCTCAGGCTGTTTACAAAGGCTGAAAGGTCCTCCTAAGGCTAATGGAGGAGAATGTTTGGGAATAGGAAGAACCCTGAGAGCTAGAGCTTACTCCAGAAGGAGAAATGGGATCCAGCGAAAGGGCTGAGGACAGTAGGCTGTTGGGCGAAAGGAACACACTGAGGCCTGGGGCTGCAGCTTTCGGGACGTGAGGGTCTGGTCTAGAGAAAGGACACCCGGGCTTGGAGGTTCGGGGAACAGAACCGAGGAGCAACATGACAAAGGAAACAACAGAAATGAGGACTGTTCCAAGCAGGATGTGGTCTCATAATGAAGAGGGGGATTAGCCGTCAACAGGCCACATCAGTGTTTGAGTGTACAAGGGCCCAAGCCTCCTTCAGGAACACCTGAAGCACCGTCTTGGCTGGGCTGCTGAAATGCTGGGAGCCAAGTGATAAACAGAAGAAAATGCCAGTTTTCAGACATGAGACCAACATGCATCTATAAGCCACATTTGCACCCTGCCCTGCTCAGCTTGGAAAGCCAGGTATGGGGGCTCATGAAGTGACCCGCCAGCCCTCCAGGACAAGAAGCCTACTGGCTCAGCTGTCAGCACTGGCAGTCCAGCACCTGTCACCAGGGCTCCTTCCCTTGCCCACTAGTGCCTGTGGGCCGGCAGGCCTCCCCGTGGACAGGTCTCCAGCAGCCCTGGGAGAGAAGACTTTTGTGGTGTTTCAGGAATGAGCTCTGTTTCGAGCAAGAGAATTTGTGCAGGCCATCAGGTCGAGGGCGCCATCACCTCAGACCTTCTACCAGGGGCTCCCCTCCTGGAGCATCACCGGCCAGCCTTCTGTTTCCCACAACAAGCTCCAGGGATCCTCCTCATCCCTATTTTAACAGCTAAAGACATGCACACCAAATGCTTCCTAATTACTCCTTTCATGGCAGATGCAGTCGTTTCCTTGGATTTTACTGCCATTAGTTTTCCTCACCGATTTATCCTTAGCTACTCTCCTTGAATCTTGCTTGCCTCCCCTGAGCCTCTTCCTGCTCGCTCCTCACGGCTTGTCAGCACGCCTCCAATCCCCGGGAGAGATGGAAAGCCTTGCAGAGCCCACTGCGCAAACACACATTCCTATTCATTTATCACATTTAGCATGCGCACTTCCACTCTCATCAAAACTGGCCCCAGCTCGCTAACTCATTTCCCTCTCCCAATTACAAATTAGTCCATTAGGCTGTCTGCAGTAGGCCCTCTGTTGCATCTTGGTAATGGCTTCTGAGATTTCCATCATAATCATAATGGCTCCCTATGCAGCCATGAGGGCAGATGGAGGCCGCTAGTGGGTAATGAGCTATCACGCTACCAAAGGGCACAGCCCTGGGCTCATTATTTAGTCTTGGCTGTTTTGTGAAAACAACAAGAAAGGTAAAATGCTGAAGGGAACACTTTAGCATATTAAATTAACACTTCTTGAACATTCTCTCTGTAAACATGCCATATTTTCCCTTTATACAACATCCCCAGTGCTGGCACATACCATGGAGGGCTGGTGGGGCGGGGGGAGTGGTGGTGAGGGAGGAGGAGGAGAAAAGGAGAGGGATGGAAGAGCAATGAGTCAGAAAAGGGGGGCAAAATATGTCACACGAGAACATTTCACAGCATGCTGGAGAAGACTTTGCGAAGCAGCTGCTGTCCTCTCCCGGCAACACCCACACCCACTCCCTCGTCCCGCAAAGAGGGAGGGGCTGTCACCAACAGTCAGCCTCACTTAATGATGCTCGGTCACTGGAAAATGCTTGTCACCATGCCCACATGAAAGGCCCTGTAGTGCCCAGACCAGGTACTGTCAGCTATCGATTTTTAAGTGATGTCATCCTACAATTTTTTAATAGAAAATACAAAAACAACAAAACAAATGGACATAAAAATTGTAAAAACCCACCACCACCACCACCACTTTTCAACTGAGATACTACAATCCAAACACTTGACAGTAGGTAGCATTTTCTAAGCACTAACTGGGCCTGACTCTGTGCTAAGCACATCACATACATTGCTATCAGTTCATTCAATTGTCACAAGGTCGCTACGGAACAGGACTAGAACTGATGAGGACACCACAGATCAGGAAAGTTTGGTCAGTCCCACCAGGCAACAGGGAGACACGGGATGTGAATCACAGCAATGTTATTCCCCAGTCTACATTCTTAACATCTGTGCTTTGGTACAATGACGGGCCCTCTTGGGAACACTGTGGTGGCCCCATTCCGTCTGGCACTCACTCTCCTCTAGTCCTCAGGACACCAATCTCACCGCCCACCTCCCCACGCTCAACCCAAACCTCTTGAACATTTATGGTAAGGTTCACTGGATAGATTTGGCCTCTGCTTCATGGTATTTTTTTCTGATATTAATTATTTCAAAATAGTTTATCCTCAAGCTCCCCCCATCAAGTTTCCCCAGGTTCAACAGGTTACTTCTTCAATCTTTCATGCAGAGTTGGTTCACATTCCTCAAAATATGTCTTTGAAATGGCTGCAGCTGCACCCTGACCTGGAGAACTAGGAGGTAGCACCCTCTCTGGATGGAAATGTCAGCAACTATCACCACCACCGTGGGGGAGATGCTACAGGAACAGACAGGGTCTCTAACTGGAGCCCACGGTGGTGTGGAGAAAACACGGTGTGAGCCAGGAGGAACCAGAGGTACTTCTATTGTAGAAGTACAAGAAATAATGACAAAACGGACCTATTTTCAAAGGCCTTTTCTCCCTGCTTTCAAAAAAGTCATCCAAAAACTTTCCTAAAATGCCTGAAGTTAATTCAAAACCAATCTCTCCATCCCATTCTTCACTGGCTCTTAAAGCCACTACCATACTGCTTCCCTGTGAAAGGCTGGACAGGCTCTCACATCCCTTATCTCGTTCATCCCCACAGCGACACTGCACACCCAACCGGGGGCGTTTGTAACAATCTCCGGGACACAGGACAGGGAGGCAACTCACTTGTCTGAGAGCTAGAATGAAAACGGAGTCCCCGA
Source organism: Macroglossus sobrinus (assembly GCA_004027375.1). Classification (NCBI taxonomy): domain Eukaryota; kingdom Metazoa; phylum Chordata; class Mammalia; order Chiroptera; family Pteropodidae; genus Macroglossus; species Macroglossus sobrinus. Next base: position 391,469 of record PVKZ01000539.1, read on the forward strand.
TTCCCAGTCAGGGGCTGACCCAGCCTCTCCACAGACTCTCCACATACTCCCCACAGCCCCCCGGGGCTGCGTGGCTTCAGAAGCCACACTCCTCTGAATAAATCCTCCACTTCCACTCTGGTAACAAAACACGAGGCCGGCTTGGAAGAGCCAGACCTCTAGGCGTGGAGATGGCCTGAGCCCAGTGTTCAGGATGGGTCTGGCTGTAAGCAGAGTGGAGAACCAGCTGACTTTGCTAGGCTGTAAAATACAAATTTATGAGCTGTTTTTGTTAAATTCTGATATGGATTTTTGAAAATGAAAAGGATGGATGGGTAGATGGCAGCAAGATGTTTAATCAATGTCATAAAATATAACATTCATTGGGCTTCTAAAATGAAATTAATAATCTGTGTAGAAGTATCATTAGGAGATAAGTGACATTTCAGGCTTTGATTTGTAACTTGCAACAAATCTTACTTCCATATAATTCAAGCATTTTTAGGGATATTCATCTTTATTAAAAAACACCCAAACCTTTGCCCCTCTGCTTTACAATCAAGCCTTTCCTTCCCTCCAGGACAGACTGCTAAATAAAAAAGGATACATTATCATATACATGCTTTAAATTAATGAAGACAGAGATATCATATTTAAATTAAGTCTAGGATTTCTCACTTGCTGCTTATCAGGGGAACTTAGTTATCTTTAATAAGTTTTTTTTTCTTCTTTTTTTAATCTGAGACCTGGGGCTTGAGCCAGCTCCATCTGAGCTGATGAGACATCTCACTTTCATTCAAAAGGCTAAAGCAAGGGATAGAGTGAAAATGCCGTTCTCCAACATAAATTCTAGAACCATAAAATAATATTTTAGAGCTGAAAGGGACCTTAAAATCACCTAGCCTTACCTCTTCATTTTACAGATGAGGAACCTGGGATGTGGAGAGAGGGACCACAATGACAACCTACAGAGAGCAAGCAGGCCAGGCTCAGAACCAAGGTGCTCACCTTCACTAAGTCAGGCACTTCAGCACCAAATGGGGGAAATGCAAGCTGTACTCTAACAAGTCTAAGTCATGGGCATTCAGTCTATTTTCTCATCTTTTTGTTTCATTTTGGTTTATTCTAAAAGAGAGAAGTAGAGGAGCATGACTAACTGGCAACAGGAAGAGTAATGAAACTTCTCAATTCATATGGATCACCCTTGCAGGTAAACACTGTATTTAAGTTCGTCCTAATTAAATAGTCCTTTGCTTTTCCCGTGAGTGTAGGCATAGGCTCTAAAGGTGGGGGCGCCTGTCCTCTTCTGGATGAATTAGAGCACACAGGAAAAAAAGAAGCCCACAGTCATAAGCTACCCTTGATGGGAAAGGCCAGCTGCAAAGATCCCAATGTCAGATGCCCCAGAAGGATGACATAACCCCTCTATTCCAAGTACCCCTAGAGCTGGATCCCCAACTCCTGCATCAATGTCCCCTACACAGATACACCAAGGAGCGGCCATGCAGAACCTCATATTAAAAATACTCATAAAACACACACATATACAGAGAGAAAGAAAAAGATATGTATGACATGCCCTAACTCTGAGTTCCACATAATTATTTTTCCCTGACTATATAAAAGGATAATTCTGGACTTAAAAATGAGGGGCGCATATATCTTTATATCCCTGTCTATCTGTCTTCCTCCCCACCTCTCTCCTGCCATTTCAGAACTACTGAGGGAAAAGCAGGAATGAGGGGCATAAAGGATGCTACTCACTTGTGTTGAAACAGCCCATTTTCAAGCATGCAACTTCATTTAGGACCCAAGTAGTCTCTGAGATGAGAATACTCCAATCAGGACAGTCTACAATGTGCACCTCTGTAAACACACTAGTCAGAGGCAAGATATTCCCATCTTTATGCCATCTGTGGAGGCTCCGTCCACCCCAGAAATGTTCTGATCTTTTGTGTAGGACAACACACTGCTGTCTTTGCGGGATCACAGCCTGAGCCTCAGTCCCCCTGACACAAACAGAAAGTGATCTGGTAAAATAGCAAACATCCAAATAGTACAGTAACTCCTTGGGGGTTGTTTGAACAGGTGACTCCACTTTTCATGGGTTCAAGTACATCACTTTGATTCTCATTCATGGTCTCTCTTTCTGTCTTTCTCCTTCCCCTGCCTCAAATTCCTTCTCCTTCCTTGACCTCTTAGATAATGACCCCTCCTTTTCAGATTGTGGTGGGGGCTGATCAGTGAGGAAGCCACAGAAAGTTTAAGAGGAAGGAATGCCCCAGAGGCGGTGGGCAGGATGACGGCAGCCTCACGAGAGATAAATGGTTGCAGTAAGTCCCTGTGCCCTTACAGCTTTGTCCTTCAGAGGTCTTAGGGAGGAATGTGTGATGTGTCTCATTGAACATTTCCTCCTAAACCGCTGAAATTTCATTATAATCATTTATCTTCAAAGAAATCAAAACGCACTCCCAGCCCCCTTCCCCATGAAAAGGTTAGGCCTATGCTCAAGCCTACGGACTTTAACCTCATAAATATTCCCAGCTATAAGATCTTATTAAGAAGGTATGTCTCCCAGGAGCATAAAACCATCAAGCTGTAAATTTTATTTAATTTCCCATGAGATCTTATGGCCTCATACATATAATTAGAGTGCAGTATAGAGCACTTTTTTGTGTTTTGTCAATAAATCACCAGGGAACAATCAACGTTTAAGAGGACAAGCTTTAATGATTTTTCAGACCCCTAAGCAATCGTGCCTCCACGATGGGAAGCCAGTCTTTAACCTCAACTAACTAGAACTGTGGACCGCGGTGTCAGATAGGACCCCAAACACTTAATCCTATTAGATTCTCCAGCCCAGACAATCAGGGCAGAACACCCAAGGGACGTATTGATTTTGATGTGACCGACAGAGAAGACGAGCTGACCTACTGACAGTCCTTTATTAAGTGTTTACAAATTAAATATCTGAAGGTCTGCAACAGGCCCAGCTCAGTTAAACGGGCCGGCGTGGAGCTGTGGGAACTGGACCCAAAGGGAATGTGCTGGCTGCAGGGGTGTGTGGCTTGGTGCGGGGCTGGCCGGCAGGACGCACTCCCCTGACTGGCAGCCCCAGCCCTGTCTGAGTCAGGTTGGAGCAGGGGAACTTACATCCATGTAATCCGCTGCGGTCCTCATGCTTGCCATGGCCACAAACGCACCACACAGCATTTATTCATGTCAGAAAGTACTTGGCAAACGAAAGGACAAACTTCTGCCTCCCTTGGTTAGGGCTCCAGAAGAAAGAATCTTGTTCCTTTGGGGTTCTCCTTACACTGTGCTTTCTAAGCAAATCTGCAATTCGGCTCATAAGTTAGGAGCCCTCAGTTTTATATTTGGCTGGGTAGTTGAACCAGATTAACTGCTTTCCTTGTGCTCCTCGCCCACTCAAAATCATTTCAAAGGCTCTAAATTTCATGGGCAGGCAGTCAACACATGTTACAGTTCACACTGACATGACCTTCATGAGGTTCTTCAGCATGACCTCTCGCTCCCCTAGGCACGTCTCAGAGCCATCACACATGCGTGGTGCCAACATGCCGCCACTTTCCTATCTTTCCTAACACTTCCCGTCACCACAAAGATGCTCCCTGCCCCGGCTGAGCTTCCGAAATCCCACCAACCTCTGAGACTGCTTCAATTTCTCCTCCTCCTTGCAGCCTTCTCTGATCACCCTGGAAATGTTCTCCTCAACTCCCATTATTTCCTGGCAGTCCATTATGTTTTCCTATGTCTGTCTAATCTCCCAACTAGACTAAGTTCCTGGAGCTTCCACTTCTCTCCTTTTCTCTTTCTTCTTCCACATTGGTACCAAGATTTAGGATCCAACACAAGATAGGGCTGTGGACTAACTGGCCAGCCAGGTGCCCCTTAGGTATAAAAACCATCTTCTCTTGTGTGTTTTCATCAGCCACATCATCAAAAGATGCTCAGGAAATGAAGATGAAAAGAAGACTGCAGTGGGCCCCTCTCAGGGTTAGTTCAGAGTATCCTTTGTCCAAAATGACGAGAGGAGACTGGGATTAGGCAAGCTTTACAGATTTGCTCTGTTCTGTGACTTTATGGTCTATCAAAACAAATATCCACTGATATAGCCACCTGTCTTGGCAAAGGCATATGCCTTGTTATTTTATCACTTTTCCTCAGCTATTTGTACCCCAAAGTTCTGAATTAACCTTGAAACGGCACATCTACCAAGGCATATGTGTTAAACTTAAGGGTAACTCAGTATGCCTGATAATACCTGGACCAAAGTCTGCTATGTGTGTGCATGCAAGTACACACGTGCATGCACAGAACTTATCTGTTCTGCTTATTCTTTTCTCGACCTCACTCGAGCGAGATGCATTCTAACAGAGCAATGGGGGCTAAAGAAATTGCAGTGAGAAAGAGATTTTTCAAGATAATTTGGCCTGTTGTCTCCCTGCAAACAATCCAATATCCTTTTGAAGTATTTTCAGTCAGTCAATACCATACTCTGCCTCAGACATCAAAATTTGTCACTTGGGGGATGTGAAGGGGAATGGGCGTCAGTGTTTAGCATGATACCTGGCATGCAGGAAGGCCTCAAAAAATGTAAGCTATTATCATTTTTGTCATCTTCATTACATCTTTTCTGTCCTGTGCTTACTTTTCATCCTCTTATAACTTGGTTTCTCTAGACCCCAGGTTTTTTCAAAGTGAGCTCTAAAAAGCTGATTTAGGGTTAGCATGATAGTGAGGGGTAGCTCTAGGCCCTCCAGCTCCCATCTGTGTTTACAGATTAGGTTTCCATTTCATGTCTAATGTAAAGGAAAGAAGAGCTTAGCAAGCAGAAAGAATCTTAAAACCAATGCCCTAAGACCAGGAGTCTAGTCTTTGGCATCATTTTTTCAGGTACTAAATGACCAAAGAGTCATATGGCAAAAATGATTTATGGTAGTGAACTGAAAATCAATCTACATTATGGAGGAAGAGCTATTCAATGTATCATTGTTAATGTCTGCTCCCCTTCCCGCCACTGTGTCCAGGCTACTTGTGGAGGACAGGGCTTTGTGGCTGACACTGTTGACTTTGGGCAAGTGGCATGTGTGGGACGTGTGACTCGTCCTGTACGGGGAGGATTGCCAGTGCTCACTGCCGCAAGAAAAGCTTCGTGCCTCGGAGAATGCCCCTGAAGGGTCAGGGCGGTACTGGGTTTCAGAATCAGGCTCCATAAAACAAATGGCTGCAAATGGCCTTTTCCCACTCTTACAGGGCAGTAATTCATAAAACCCAACGAGGGAATTTTTATGGCTTTATATTAATGTTCATTTAGGAAAGAAGTGAAAAGGGCATCATCAAGATTTTAAAAAAATCATTAAAAAGTGTCCTTGCTTTGGTTCATAGTGATGCCTTAGCACACACACAAAAAAGAACTGATTTACCATAAAACTGTTCTAAGATACTATTTTTTCATCATTTTTATATGACCTCTTTTTTGTCTGCATTTAACTACTGAGGTTAAAAAGTAGTCTGGATAATTAAATTTCCTCTTCATTTTCATTTTAATTCAACAAATATTAATCAAATATTTATAATATATCAAGTACCATATTAAGACTCTAGTGACATAATATCTAATCTCTACTTTCAAGAAGCTCAAAGTTTGTAAATTCACTTAAAAAAACAAATTCAAAATGGTCTATGAATATATGTAACCGTTTATGATCTTATCCATATTGATTTTAGTTTGATGTTAACAGTCTTGTAACCAGTTTGATATTAAAAAAAAAAACAACAAATGCTAGAGTGAAAGTAAAAACAAGTAAGGACCACTGATAATGGGCAAGATGTCCCCCTCTGTGGACTTATGAGAGTCTTAATAGAAATTATGGCCCTAAAGAGGAAGAAAGAGGTGTATGACATGGTGGTGTCATCATAGTTGCATATACAGGTAAGAAAAAGATAAGCAGGGTTGGGTGGGTTGAGTAAATTTAAAAAGAAAAGAGAGAGAGGAGGAACCATCTCCAGGTTGAGATTTTCTGGGAAGGCACCTGAAGGTGAGGCAGGTAGTCACTACTCATTCATAATTGATGGTGCTTTCTCATTCCCGGGGCATATGAATCTGTCCTCGATAGGAAACACATCTGTCAAAGGGAGCATCTGAGTGGAGGAGGCCTGCCTGTCCAGAGAGCAGTCTGCTAGTGCGATGTCAGAATGAAGACCATAATAGGAGACAGAAATTTAGCAGTGGTTATTTTTTTTGGGTGGTGGAATTATGAGTGATCTGTATTTACTTCTCTGTACTTCAGTTTTGATATTGAAAATATTTTACTTTTATCATAGAAAAAGTAACAACCAGAACCTTTCAAAAAAGGTAAAAACCAGGGCAAAAGAACATAAAAAGGAAGGAAAGAAATAAGATTGGGTCCGCAGGGCAGTCCAAGCCATAATTACATCCTTTCAAATAAAGGTTGCCCTTCTCTCACTCTCATCTCCGTTGCTGTGGACAGTCACAGTGATTCTCCCTGCTGGATGTTGGTACCACACTTTCTGTTTTATCAGGGGTTAGGACCGAGCCTCGGGGATCCTCATGCTGTGTGGGGCAGCAGCTGCTGGGCACGCGGGCCATCACCACTGATCCAGGTCAAGTTTTGAGGAGGTGGGAAAGAAGCAGGATGGCGAAATGACAGTTTTCTCCATGATGACCCGTAACTTCAGTGGTTGGGAGGGGTGTATGCTTATTTTTTTGCTGTTTTGTTGTTTCTGGGCTTGAGAAGGGAAGTAAACTTGTGAATTGCCAGTACATGCCAAGTTTGGAGGCTTTTTAATCATATCATTTGACAATCACAAAACTCTCCCAAGCACTTTAAGTATGTTAATGACTCAAGACTTAATATTCTCACCCAGCTTGCACAAACCTATAAATAGGCTTGTCTGAGGGTTACTGCTGTTATAGATTAATTATGGAAATGTCAACCAAATCAGGTACGTGCCAGTGGAGTAATGGGAGGGCAGTGATCCACTGAGCAGAGGGCGAGTCTGGGGATGCCCTCTGTGCGAAGTTCATAGCCTCTGGCCAGGTTCCATCGGCTTCCAGAGAGCTTAACCTTGAAGAAGACACTCAAAGTTAGCTTCCTCCCCAGTAATTGAGGGAGGCTAGAAAAATGAATTCTGGAGACATTTCTTTCGACTAGCTTGGTATGTTCCTCTTTAAATGACCTGTCATTTCTTTTCCCTCACTGGAAATGGTAGGCAAATTTGGCATGCCTTTCTTTCCTTAAATGAGAGAAAGGGTATCTTGGAGTTTATCTATATTGGGTTTATGTTGGCTATGTCATCGCCCCTCCCTGATCCTACTGTCGATAACTGAAAAATAGGGCTGGGAATGGAAGAGGTGAGTAACTACTCATTCATTTGAAAGGAATGTTTTCTACAAAAGGGCTGGAGCCAGCCTGAAACTGTCCAAGGGTGCTAGGAGGTAAAAATAAATTTTGTACTTAGATAGCAATTTCTTTCCCCTGGTCAAAGCAGCTAGATTTTATTCAAATAACATATCCTTGAGGACTTGTAGGAAACCCAGAAAAGACTTGGCATGCTCCCTGAAAGAAGAAAGAGGCTATTTCAGCCCATTTACATTGTTCTCTTCTCTTTGGGGAAGAGTTCTGGGGTCTCCAGCTCTGAATGTGAATTTAAGTACCATGGCTCAGGAAGGGATATAATAATATGCTCCCAACCCCCACAGTTTATTGAGCACTATCAGGTACTGTGGTCTACAATCATTGTATTTAACCATTACAACCTCTTGAACTAGGCATTACCAACAAAGAACCAGGATCTGAGAAGTTAACTAACTTATTAAAGGCTACAATGCCTGTAAGTGCTAGAGTCAGAATCTGAATCTAGGTCTGTAACTCCAGAGAGAGTTAATGATAATACTTTAGTCTGAGCACCTTGGAAGGTCCTTTGCTCCAGCTGTCTAACCTCATGAGGACGGATACATAAACCATGTCCCCTTTAGAATCTCCAAGGACAGTCCATTCAACACATGCTTTAGAAAAACTTACACGTACTTTTACACCATTATAACAAACTACCAGCATGTAATACCTCTAAATTTACTTACGTGTAGGGGGACTTATTGTCTTTGTTCAATTCGTTTCAGTTTCAAACACCAAAGTGTCACCTCTGTCAAAAGACTATTTGGCTCTTATCTTGTTTAATGGTAGTGAGCCATCAGCTAACCTTCTCTGATATATTTATAGGGCTGGCATTAAATGGGAACAGGAACAATGAGACACAGGTGAGGGGAGAGGCTCTGAGCCATCAAAACGTGGTGCGGGCCGCACACTGGGGTGCGTGGAACTGTGTGCATTCCCTTACCCTCTGCCTTGGATAAGTCACTACGAAAAGAGGAACTGAGGCTGCTGAGTGAGTGCCGTCTGCTTTAGGGAGTTGGTATGGGGAAGGGCAAAAACATATGCAAATTCTCATGATCATGATCCTATGTGGAACTGTATTATTAGTTGACTTTTCATGTAGTTTTTTCTTATCCCCCTTAACTCAATTAGACTGACTATAAATTCCTTCAGGGTAGGGTGTCTCATTTACACTTCCTGTGCCCCTCGAAGCATTCAGCACAGTGATTTATTGACTAATAGCATATTTCTTTTCCAATGCATTTAGTTAAAAAGTTATAACTGAACACCATTATATGTGAGGCACTGTGGGGAAAGTTAACAAAGTTTATATTAAGTGCTATAGGGGAAATAATCATATAGAAATGTAGTCCAGGCCATTTAGGTCCTTAAATGGAGCTTGGAACACTAGGGCAAAAAACACTAACTAGAAATAAAACCAGTCAACATTATGAAAGATAAAAAGAGTGCAGAAAATGGAGAGAGGAAAGATCACTTCTGGCTGGGGAGGACTTTACTGGAGAGGAAGCACTTGAGTTGAGCATGAAGGATAGTAAGGATTGACTTCAATTTCACTCAGAAACATCTATTAACCTGTCTTCCCCTACTTAAAAGTTTTGAACACTGAGGAAAGGTAAGCTTTGTCCGCCTAAAAGAAAAACTCTAAAAAATTGTTATCTCGCCAAGGGCCAGACGCAGTATGGCCGGGAGTCCCTCCACCATCAGATTGGCAAATACCCAACATGCACGCCCTCTAGGCAGATTCTAGGGGCTTAAAGGCTGCCACTTATATCTTCAAAAAGAGAACAACAAACAAACAAATTAAAAAGCAGATATAAATGTCATTGCCTTTGGGGTAACCTGATTCAAGGAAGGTTAGAAGTTCCATTTCAGTAGAGATGGAGACAGGCCCCAGAGCTCCCCAATGGAGCTCAGGACAGACCTACATCGAGGGAAAAGAAAACAGCCCATTTCCCGATCAACAGCTTCCGCCAGAAAGTACTTTAAGCTGTTTCCTGGTTCTCCACAGTGGGTCCTAATTAAATGAGTTTTCCTGCCTGAGTTCTGACATCCCTGGGGACGTCATTGACTGAGTGGGAATATAACCAAGGCTATAAAATCATGATCGTGAACAAGGGCTTAAACTTGACTGCCCACCCGGAACTGTGCCTCTCCCTAAAAGGGTGGATGCATGAGGTACATACAAGCGGGTTTTATATGCCTCCATGGGTGGTTATACTTACATATTCCTTATCTGAAAAGGTCATAAAGCTGGTACTCTAAAGACTTACAAAAGCCAACCTTTAAAAAACGGATGTGTAGTGGGCTCTAAATGTTAAGTAGGATGTTTTGGGGGGAAGTGTTCTGAGACCAAGAGACGGCTGAGACAAAGAGAAAGAAAACTTCTGAGTTCTCAGGGAGACTCCGGGGTCGCCCTTGGAAGCATCAGGACATGACTGAGGTCTCCCAAGAGGGCTTACAAGTGATAACTGCTGCAGAGACAGAACCCCAGTGTGCGAGGCAGCCCTATGGGGGCCCGACAATGAAAGTGAGTAAACTTTATTTTGCGAGTCATATTTCCTAATTACATGTTACCCTCTGTGAGAACGTTTTGGCTCACAGCCTTCAGATCAGTCTTATTTTAAATGTTCCACCCTGCTCTCTGCTGCACTATTTGGAATGAAAAGAGTAGTGATATCAGAGTGCAAAGGAGGTTGGAGTGTCCCCCGAAGCCAGTGCGGTATGTGGGAGATAATTCCTGAGGGATCACTGAGGCCAAGGTGAACCGAAGGGCAAAGGAGTTTGTACTGCAAAGCTGAGAGCCTTTCAAACGCATGGAACATTGGCTCCTCTGCCATGCTTGGAGAAGTGGGTGTGATCTCATCGAGGGAGCTAGCGGATTTCCTTAAAACGTGGGATCTGGGAACACATGGCCCTCACCTTTGAGAAACATGACTGTGCCTGACACATTAAACACAGGACAGCTCATGGGCTAGAAGTGGGTTCGTCCCAGCACGCTTTATGCTCTGATTTGTAGTGAAAGGAGATCCCCGCCTAGAAAACATCACTTGAGGGGCTTCCAATCTGAGGAGTAAAACTGCATCTTCTGGGCTCTGAGAAGTCTCTAGGCTCCACTGAGTAAAGGGTGAGCCTGCTCAGTCTGTGTGGCCCTGTGCTTATGGAAGGCATTAATAGAGCCAAGCCTCCTCCACAGGATATGAGGGGCCTGGACATATTCTTAAGAAATAGAGATTCATGCCGTTTTGTTAAAATCAAAACAAAATCTCACCTCATCATGATGCCCTTGGTTTTGTGCTCTTAAAATCAAAATCATGCTGAAACCAGCACAGAGACTGACTTACAGAGTTCATAGAAACTGATAAAACTAGTATTCTGTAGTGACCTGGTGAGGAATGGCTGCTCATAAACAGAGGAGGGATTTGCTAACTATGCAAGTTTGCTGCCAGGCCATTATAGCTTATTTAAAACAGGCTAACATTGACTCTGGTTACTTGCTGAAATTCATAAAACTTTTGAACATGTTATATTAGTCTTATAAAATTGGAATGTATGTGTACAGTATATATTTTAAAGACTTTCAAATATTAAGCATTTCACACAAGCTGTGAAAAATGCCTGGCTCCCCTCCCCCTCCTTCCTGTCTTTCCTATTTCAGCATCAAATGTTATTCATGGATAATGAAAACCAGAGAAGTCTATGCCTGAATAACTAGGTTGTCTAACTGCATTACAGTAAAATGAAAGATCAGACTGTGATTGGAAAGAGCCAACTTAACGGCTCCAGAGCCTCGGGAAGGACATGCATCTTGTAACCAACGAAGTTTACTGATGTAGCCCCCTTGATACCTGATTCAGTGCCATAGCTCTGGTGAGAGAAATTTAATTTCTTTCCACTGAGCTCCACAAGGATGCTATTCAACTGGAGGGGTTAAACTTAACAAGAAACGAGGATCTGAGGCACTTTCTGTGACGTCTAATCCAATCAGGGATGACAGAGTGGTACGAACAGGAGCTGGCCAGACCTCAGAAACTAATGTTTTTCTCCAAATATGTCTGTTTCTACTTACAGATAGATATACTGCCCTAGAAATGCAGACCAGGGTATTGAAATCTTGATTATGAAAGGTGACTTTCCCCAGTCCTTTACACAAAGCTTCCCACATTGGATTTCCAGCATGTTTATCCCCTTTAGCTAACCAGTACATTCTCAGTGGCTGGTAATTATTCTAAAAGTTTTAGGATATGTACATAGAGATGAAATGCCCAGCAACCAGTTCCACACAGATGCCCTGCTCTCTGGGTTCACCAGTTCACAGAAACTTGGTGAAGCTCACGGCAAGAGACAGCTCCTCTAATGTTCCTTCATGTTATCAGCCTGTATAGCTACTTCCCAAAACAGAACCCCCCCCCCAAAAAAAATACCAAAATAAAGAAATAAAGAAAAACAATAAAGAAAAGAGGAAAACAAGCAACTTGCCTATCAATATATAAATTAGATGTGGCTGGGATTCTGATTTGGGGTTCTCTTATGTAAATCACAACCACTTGGTCCATCAGTTTGCTTAGGAATGTGATGTGGGTGTAACATGGCACATCACCCAAAAGCTACGGCAAAAGACTCCAGGACCACCGAGGGGTAAAGACGAGCATGGTGACAAATTCATTTTGTTTTCTATGGTTTCAAGTTTAATGGGAACCATTTTGAATGGCCAACACCTAGAGTGTGTGGGCGTATGCAGCTGCTATTAAGGTTTATTTTTCTAGAACCCAGACTGCTGTGTCCTGGCCCAGGTGCTTTTTTCAGGACAATGAGAGGCAGCCTTACCTGAGATGAGAGCCTCTGCTTTCATCCCCACTGGTCTCTTTCCCTCCCTCACTCTGCTGTAATCCCACTGGCCAGTTGGCTGTTCCTCAAACGTGCCGTGTACACTTTCACCTCAGAGCCTTGCATTTCTTCTGCAATTTGTCTGGAATATTACCCCCCACCCCATACATCCACTTGTCATTTCCTTCAGATCTTTGTTTAAATATCACCTCAGTGAGGCATTCCTTAACCATATTTAACATCGAATCCTTTCCTACTGTTTTCCTGTCTACTAGTTTTCCTCTATATAGCACATTATGATACACTAATTAGTCTACATACTTAAATGTTTTTGTCTATCTATCCTTTCCATTAGCTTTATGAATAGTGCCTGACATAAGCATGCAAAAAAATTATTAAAAAAAAAGAATGAAGTTAGGGGAGCTAATACAGTAATTTTGGAGTATTTAGACACAAATTTAACAGTCTTCTTATATAGCTCAGAGTCTCAATGTATAAAAGAATGACACACCTGCTCTTTGAATGTTTTCAAGATCTTCTGAGAAGGAAACTAAAGTCCTTAATTTAAATTCCAGCCATATATCTCCCCATCCTACTCCCAGCCAATTCTGGATGCCTTTATTTTTTCTTTTCCTTTTTAAAGAACAGTACTAGGAAAGTCATAAGAAAAATGTGCATGAAAGAACGGCCAGGTTTTGTTGATTATAGCCATAAACTCTCGAAACAGTATATCCAACGAGGGACTTCCTCAAATACCATTTGAATTGGAACCTCTTTCTTCAAGAATCCTTCTTTCAACAGCCTTTGTGCAGTGAAATAGACATATCCAGTGGGCTGCCGGGTTAATTACAGCTCTGCATACCTCTACCTGTCCCAGGGGGAAGAGCCTGCCTTGCTTCGCCTGTTTTAAGGTGTCATTTGCTTGACTTCCTTCTTGATCTCCTTATATTATTTCCAGCATGCCCTTCCCCAAGAATGATTCCCTGTAAAGATATCCAGGAAATTCACAGGCTGAAAACACTCTGCTGGGGGTTGGATCCCCACCGCTTTTATTTCTGACACAGACTACTCGTTTGTTGCTAGTTTGGCTGGAGGGCAAGAGAAAGAGGGAATGGGGGAGGGGGAACCAATCCAATGTGGCTGCTCCCTGTGGGGTCATAGGTAAAGACCTTATCCACAACCCACAGGCTTCTCTTTCTCTGCCTTTTGATCCTCATAGCTCTCTCCGCTCCTGCCCTCTTTCCTGTTTTCAGATGCTGCATTGTGTCTGCTCACTGATTAAATCTCTACATAATTATACCTGAAGCTTGTGCAGTCTCAGTTTACACACCTCCGATCCTGTGTGGTCCAGTCCGTGTTTAGAAATATATTTTATATATGAAATAGAAATGTTTGCAGTGCTACCATAGCCGAATGTAATCTCCTCCAACAAGCAGACTGTCAAACACCTGAATCCAGTGATCATCTTGACCATAAAGCTTTCTTTACATTGACTGTTCCCACTTCCTTCTGCCATGCCTACTGGGCAGTTGTTCTCCGATGTTCCTCTTTCTTTGCTAAGTGGACTACAGTCTAGAGACTGCTAGGTGGGGCTGTGATAGCCAGCTGAACATGAGACTTGAGGGTGTAGAAAAGCTCTGATGATCACTCCTTCCTCATCCTAACAGGCTTCTGACCTGGAGGCAGGACTGGGGGCAATGGGATAAAAACCATTCCCTGCTGGTCATTCTAAATACAATGCAGCCTTCACTGCTGTTCATGTTCTCCTCAAATAACATTCTTGCCAAGATTATGGTCTGTCTTCACTAAAATTTCTAGATGATTTTTCTTCTCTGCTATTGCTAAGCCATCTGTGTCTCAGGCTGTACTTGAAGAGCCAGCCGGTTACACTACCCTATGGTGTTTTCTGTGAGATTTTCCTTAAAAACACGTGGTCTCAACCTTTTTATCTGAAGATAGAAAGGTTACTTTTTCTTGCTGACATTTCACCAAGCGAGTCCAGGGGAAGAAGGGCAGAATTAGACCTTGCTTTCTCTAACTCCTAGGATAGAAGTCCCTAAGCCCCGGGGTTCAGACTCCATCAGTCCTTGGCCTGTGAGGAACTGTGCCACACAGCAGGTGGTGAGTGGCGGGCAAGCAAGCTAAGCCTCATCTGTATCTGCAGCCGCTCCCAGTGCTAGCATCACCGCCTCAGCTCCACCTCAGATCATCAGGCATTAGATTCCCATAGGAGCACCGGTGTCAGGTGCCAAAAAGGTTGGGGACCGTCACTGTAGGAGGTGAAAAGCTGATAATGTAAGTTAAGAATCTTTCAGATGTTAGCTGAACCTACTGTGGTAATCATTTCACAATACATATAAATCAAACCATCATGCTGTATGCCTGAAATTTATACAGTGGTGTATGTCAATTCCTTCTTTAAAAAGCTGGAAAATAGGTATCTATCAGAGGTGCTGGCTTTGGACAATAGTCCCCTCAGCAGAGAAGATTAAGGACAGCCTCAAGCTTCAAAATCAGGCCTGTTAAATGCCAGTCCAGCTCACCTATTTAGATGGATCATTTCATCATTTACTAAATCTCATTAGGGCTCAGTTTCCTCACATATAAAATGGGGGATAGGGAAAGCACTCTCCTCGAGGTTTTATAAGGATTAAATCAGATAACAGTAAGGGAAAAAATCCAATACAGTACCTGACACGAAGGAAGTGTTCACTAAATGCTAAATGAGCACATCTAACAGGGCATCAGTTTCTCTCCCACGCGATCCCACCTAGCCTCATTACTCTCCCCGCCTAACAGGTTAGACTTCCATCCTAGTCTTCATCCCATCAGATCTCAGTCCTCCTCAACAGTCATATTCCTTAGCCAGGGGAGGTTGTGTGGAATCTGAAACTTAAACATTTATGGGGGATGTTACTTAAGAAAAAGAACACAAAGTTATGAACGTAGGATCTGGTGTAAGGCTTTAGGCAAGGACCTGACAAGCAAAGTGCCTTGAGGCGTAAACTTCTAGCTTCCTGATAAATGCACCTCTATACACCCCACTTTCAGGCATGGTGCGAGAGAGCAGAGGCTCTAGGAAAGGCAGACCTTTAGCTCAATCACTTCAGAGTCTCTACTTCCTTGTCTGTAAAGTGAAGCCAACAGTATCTCATTTAGTTCCCTCAACCAACCTAGGAAGGAGATAACTATTTCCCATTTTCTCCTATCAGTTGTTAAATTTTGCTTATTTGATCTCCAAATTGAGCTTAATCCTTTTTCTTTTCTCAATCCCTGCAACTACTCTGAGTCACCATCTGTCACCTGGACATTTGTAAGTCTCCTAACTGCTGGATTTCTCTCTGGCCTCCCATAGTCCATCGTCTACACAGAGGCCAGATCCAGCTTTTAAAAGGACAAATCAGATCATGTCAATCCCTGCTGTAAATGCTACAGTGACTTCCAATTGGTCTTTTCAAGACTGTAACTGTGTACACACACGTACACACACACACACACACACACACACACACACACACACATGCAAATACACACACATCCATTTGTTACTTGATGTTATTGTCTCACATTGATTTTTTAAAAATAGGTTTCATTTAATAGATATTTTAAAAATATTACAACTAGGCAGAAAGTATATATTTCATTCATATGTGTAGAGAATAGCTATAAAATCTATCACATATTTGCTCACAAAGAAAATCTTAACCAATGCAGAAAAATAAAGATTTTAAAGGCTATGTTTCATACTAAATGTTAAGGTTAGAAAACATGTCCGATTTATTGGTTGCTGTGTCCCAAGAACCTAGTTTATGACTTAACATGCTGTAGGTTTTTATCAATACATGTTCAAAGAAAGACTAAATGAATACGCTAATGATAGTTGTGACCAGCTAGGCTGTTCACACAGAAGACAACTATTACAATGTTCTGAGCATTTACAGATTGGCAGGCAAGGTTATAATTACTACGTAATTAATACTATTATCTAATATTAATCACCAGGCACCAAAAATGCCTTCCTCCTCCACAACCATGTCTTCCAGAGCAGCTGGTGCCACAGCTTCACTGGCAGTGCCTCCTCTTCCTCAACATGAGGGGCGTCTTGTTTGGGTGAGTGCCCATCTGAGCGGCCTCACTTTCCTAGATGTGTAAGGTGAGTTCCATTGCTGGCTAAGAATCTAACCTTAGTGACAGAGAAGAAACCCAAACTCCATTTTTGATTTATCACCAACCACATATTCAGCTACCTCCATGCTCTCCACTGTCTTCAGGTCTAGAAGACATGCTGAAATCACCACCTGCAGCCATCAGCCTCCTTCTTTCCACCTCCTGTGTATGACTTTGGGTCTGAGCTGTGCTCTCCTATCTCTTCCAGACTTTGGTCTCTGTCACTCCTCCCTCACATGCCTCCTGCCAGCCTCTTGCACCAGGATATGCAGACGGTGGTGGCTTGGCGGTGGCTTGCCTCCTGGGGGAAGAACAGCGTCCTCGCTCAGGCCGCCTCTTGGATTCGTACTTCTGGGCACAGTCTCTGTGGTCATCCTGATTATGCCCTTGCTTTACTGCCACACCTAGGAGACTGCTCCAGAGCATGAGGGCTGAAGATTCTCTTCAGGTAGGCCTTTGATTCCCCCACTACTCTTCTGTTGCCATGGCATAATCCACTGGCATTTACCAACAAATTGCCATCAATTATTGTCAGCCCAGTGACTCAAAGAGGACAGGTTATGAAGCACCTAGGAAGCAAAGGAGAAAACAGCCAAGGTTTTCACCTCTCTCAACATGTCTTCAGCTTCTTCTGGTCAATGTGAAGGAATTTTGTATCCCACGTTTTGCCTGTCCCAGGCTATCTCCCCAGGAAAGAAGAGGTTCTGTCCCCTAGTGACAGGTTTCAGGCAGTTGCCAGTAGGCTGAAGAGGTGTCCTTGGGATACAGTCCTTCCCTTTGCCCCCAAATAAGTCACTACAAATGTTGGAGGACACGACAGTCTTATGGCCTTTCTCATTAACAGGCAGAGCCAGAACTTTCCTTTGGGATAAGTCCTCTGCTGTTCTTTCTTCTCTAAGTCCAATTATCAAACTGGGCCTGGGGACAGAAAGGTAACTGAAGAAAGCTTTAGTCAATCTCTAAGCATCAGCAGAAGAGGTGCTACACTTTCTTTTTTCCTTTGCTTTCTATCTCTCTTTTTTTTTTTTTTAAATGGGAAACAGAAAGAGCTAAGGACACCATAAATGAGAAGAAAGGCACAGATGGAGGGAGGCAGAGGAGGTGAGAGGAATAATGAAGTGTGCACGATGCCCAAGTGCTGAACGGAGGGACGGGACTTCCCTCTTCATAACCTATATACAATAAAAACATTTCAGAATGACCTAAATTGAAATTTCTTATCTTGGCATTCAAGATCCTAAATATGAATTAACCTAGACCTACCTAACCTGGCCAACTTTATATTCCAGTTACCCAGAAGCTCACGCCTTTCCCCCAAACTGTGATTACCATTCCTCCTGCCTACACTTTCTTTCCCTGGCGCCTTCCAAAATCAGCTCATCCTTTACCACCCATTCAGGAGCCCGCTCTCCTGAGACCACTGTGGCTCTTCCAAATGCCACGGAATGCAAGCCTCCAGCAGACTAACTGTACTAGCTGTGAGATGCTGGGCAAGCTACTTAAATTTTCTGTGCTCCAGTGACCTAATTTTCAAACAAGGATAATAAAAATGATGCCTAGTTTACTGTGTTATTGTAGAGAGTCATGGCACTGCCTTATGTGAAGGGCTTAGAAATGTTTGGCATACTGTGAGTGCTCGACAAATAAATGCCACTTCTTCACACAGCTTAGCACACACTATAGCACTTCGATCATATGTTGTTCTGAATAATTCTGGAAGGAATTCAGAAATGCCACCTCTGTTTCCTCAACCAGACTGGAAGCTCTTGTAGGATAGATGTTATGTCTAAAAGCTATTTGAAAGACCCCAAAGTGGTATCTGCAATAGGGATTCAGAGCTCCACAGGAGCAGCGTCCTCAAGTCTTGATGTGTCGAGCAATGCAGTCAATGCTGGAGACACTAGACAAAGGCAGCTCTGAGGCGCTCATGAGGAGGTGCATCGTTTCTAAATTAACAGGCCCCCTTCCCTGGGCCTGCTCCCAAAGCCTTCAGGGAGAGGCTGGTGGCGGGCTTGCATCTGTACGGCACAGAGCTACAAATTTGTTGAACATTTTGTTTTGATTAAAAATTAATAGCTGTTTTTGACCCATATGGATTAATTTCACTTTCTCTAAGTATCTCCTTAATTGATAAACTACCATTAGGTGAAAGAACCAATTAAACAGAGCAAAATACTCCCTCCCTCTCTCTGCCAGTCTTCCTGCTCCTTCCTCCCTCTCCACGCTGGCTTGCCTGAGTGTTTTAATACACTATTTCCATACCAGAGCATGAGATAAATTACTCAGCATTCACTCAGGAACAAAGGTGGCAGGTGTGCTTGATGTGGGTGCAGGGCTGGTGGACAGAGGCATGGGGAAGGGACGAAAAGACAAGAGATCCACGGCCTCAAAAGATTGACAAGTACAGTTCTTGTCAATTAATGACACTGCCAAGCTTATCTGGCATCGAAGGCCATTCAATGTGCTGCTTTATCAGTTTGGCGGAACTCCGTGATAAACTCTTTGAAAAGTGTTGGCAAGGTTATTCTAATAACAAACTGAACAAAGTCCATTTGTTGCACATACAACACACACTCTAATGCCCTAGCAAGGGGGCATGCGTGACCCTCCCTCTCAGGCTGAAGTGAGTGTTCAATGGGAAGACTGCATGTAACAAAGTGGTATGGCCAGTGCATTACATCCAGGCCCCCAGGGACTAAAGACTCTGACCTGTGCTGGGGTTTCACAGAGGGGTTCTCACTGGGCGAGTGTTTCTGTTCTCTTTCCTCCTAAAGCTTTGTCAAAGCGAGTGAATAGGAACACTGGGCCTTTATTGGGGCTGGAGAGCTCCAAGAAACCTCCACTAGGAACAGATCCCAAACAACTCACTGTTCTGAAACAGGCGACATTTGTACCTAACCCATCTTCCATGGGGAGAACTACAGACCTACAACGTTCCAGTAGAAATGTCTGAAACCAACCAAACTTGTCAATTTCAAATTTGGGAGTAGATAGGTGGAAAAAAAAAAGATGACGGTTGGTTAATTTTGTTTTCCTCAGCAGGTTTCTTTTTTTTTATGTTACGATCCAACAATGACTACGACGTCTCCCGCATTCCCATGGCAGTACAACAGCACAACAGTGGCACATAGAGAGAAACACAGAAAATTGCATGTTAAAAAACTCCAGAAGGCACTTCAGAAATTATCTACTCAGTTTCTTCCTCAACATTCCGTTATGAAAGTTTTCAAACACAGAAAAGTGGGATTTTGTAGTGAACACCATATACCCAACACCGACATTCTACCAGCAGCATTCTGCCATCAGGGGTGAGTCCCTTACGTGGCCGTGGGGGGGATTTACTGAACTAACACTTGTAGGGTACCTGGTCTGGGGGGGGGTTTGCTCAGTGGTGGGGAACCCACCCTTCCTTTAGAGTTTTTATCTTTTTGTCATGAAGAGTGGACATGCTTGCTTTATCATGTATCCATCCCATCTACCCAGACTGTTGTCTACCTATCAGTCTACCTACTTTTTAATTGCTTTTTCAAAAACAAACAAACAAACAAAAAAACAACGCTATTTTTAAAAGCTTTTGGAAGAACACTTTCTCTAAAATATTTTGAGAAAGACCAAACTACAAAACAGAAAAATCAAGCTACTCTGGTTGAAGCAGGGCCAGGCTCCTGATGTCCTGACAACCCCCACCCACCCCCACTGTCCTTGGCTGCAGGGAGGACACTGAGAAATGCCAGACAACTCCTCACCTGGCAAATGGGCCACTGAAACCCAGGAAGGGTGTAATCCCATTTGACCACAGCCTCGCTATGTGTTCTTGGGTAAATCAGCACATTACATTTCTATTTTATTAGCTGTAAAGAAGAGATAATAATTACACAAAACAATGTAAAAACAGCAGCAAATTCCTGGCACATAGTGTTAGCCGTTACTATGGTCATTGTTAGTGTTATCGACATTGTCACTGCCACCACAGTGCCTCGCAGAGAATGAAGTGCCGCCTAAATGGGGTGTGCAGGTGACAGGACATGGTGGGAAGCCTGGGGTGTGGGTGCAGAGACACGGATCCCACCACCGGGCCCACAGTCGACCTTGAATAACAGCCAAGTTCACAGTCATACATGTTACCTGTGCCCTCCTGATCTCAAAGTGATGTTTAAAGATTAAAAGGGAGGGCGAGTGCAAACAAGTTCTGGGAGCGAAGTTTCTGCAGCGGTCCAAGGCGGTCCTGTTGTTAATCATTAGCTGTGGAACATCAGAGGTGTTCCAGCACCTGAGCAGTGATGACAGCGGCGGTGCCCCTTGAAAACAAGACTTCTCTTTTTCTGCCCTTAAGCCACACAAATTGTTCAGGGTGACTTTTCACTTTTCTAAACCTCATATTGCTGCTATCATTTTCTCCTAAAGAAAATCTTGTCATCTTGTTTCTCCACAAAACCTAACCAAAACTCTGAACTAATCCAGTGGGATTTCAAGGTCCTTTATGACCTGACACCAAAATACTTCTCTAGACTTATCTGCCGCTACTTACCCACTTCCCGGACCAAACCCAGGGCGCACTGCCTGCCAGGTGTCCCAACCTCTAGCTTTTCCTGAGCACACCGGGCCATTCCACGCGTCTGTGCCTTCGCAGAGCGGAGAGATGCAGCACTGACCAGGTGCCCACTCAGCACCGTGCTGGCATTTTCATAAACTTTCTCACACTAAAATACCATGGTGGGGACACTTTAAAGACAAGAAAATGGAGGCAGCAACAGTCAGAGTACATTAAACTAGGGCTCACAGCAGCTAAATGATTCTGACAAGATTGCTTCAGTAGCCAAGGCTTGTGCTTCTCCAACACCAGCCACCCCCACTCAGGCAGGGGTCTCCCTGATGTGGCTCCACTGCTGCTGCCTGAGAGAGCTCCCCTCATCCCTGTCCCTCCCCGGGCCTCCGGCAGCACCACACCCAGGCCTCGGGGCAATCAGAGAAGATCTCGCAATATGGGGATGTGGTTAGGTTTTGGAGCTGGGCAGCCCTGCTTCTAATCCTGGTTTGGAACTTCATTTTGTCAGGGGGCGAGTCCCTCACGTGCACCTCACGTGGCTGTGGGGGGGATTTACTGAACTAACACTCGTAGGGTACCTGGTCCGAGGGGAGCGGTTTGCTCAGTGGTAGGTTCCCCACCCTTCCTTTAGAGTTTTTATCTTTTTGTCATAAAGAGTGGACTCATGGCCATGAGGCAACAGGAGCACACCAAGGGCGGGGGCTGGCATTGCCGTGAGGACCAGGACACCCTCTGCCACTCAGTCCCCTGGTTCACATGGGACTCTCCCTGAAACCACAGCATGGCCAATCTGCCATGGGCCCGGAAAACTGGCCAGGTCCACATTCCAAAGCCTGGGGCACTGCATTTATTACCTCAGTTTTACAGGTAATGAAGCCCAGGTGATTGGCATCTGTACTGTCCAAAACAAACAGTGCTTTGAGTTTAGGTTCAGGTTACGCTGTGGAATGGTGCCCCAAAAGTAACTGAGAACACAGGTAAAAATGCCTTCTCCAGACACAGCCATCCTGGAGTTTCAAAAGAGCCAAAGCTTGTTTTAAACCCTGACCCCTACAACTTAGCTATTGTCCGGGGTGACTTGAGCTTGAAGAACACAAAAGTCCACTAATAGGCTTTGCAGAGAAAAACACACAGGTGACACTCAGAGCAGGAGTTACCGCTTCTGGGAACCAAAAACTTTCCATTTCTTCTGGATGCTGGTCTTAAAGTCTTCCTAACCAAGAAGCACGCAGTGCCTCAATTTCGTGGATGCTCAGCAGACATCCTTCTCTCACCACTAATGGCCACTCAGGGACAAAACTGTTCTCTCAGGATCTGATGAGGGAAGTGAGGAGAAGCACGTGACCAAAGACTTACAGAAAGAAAAAGGTGGGTTTTTGTAATACAAGTTTAGGAAAAGGGCATTTGTCCTGCCTCACATTTAGGTTCACATGGAACCCAGTGTTATCTTTCCCTCTTTGGGAGAGCACACAGCTCAGCTAGTGAAAAGAGCCTTGAGCTGTCATGTGTGTGGACTGGGCACATGGCTGTTTCTGACAAATCCATGCTGGCAGTAGCTGCAGAGAGAGACAGACAGCCACCTCGTCCTGGGCCTTTTCCTGCGTGCACCATGGCACCCCGAGATCCCTACAGTGTCTCCCATGCAGAGATGAACGACTCTGCTTCTCCCCTCCTGCCCAACGGTCCACACTGTAATCAGATGCAGAAGCACCACAGTTAAGAAGCTGCACAACAAATTCCTGGGGACATGGTCTAGCAAGAAAATACAGCGCCCACCAAGCAAGGCCATGGCTTTCTTGTGCTTGGGTTTGTTCCTACCGTAAGGTCCAAGAGGAGAAGTTCCTGTTAAGGGGCTAAGGGATAAATTCCCACCGTCTGCCTGGCAACATTAATACAATCTGGGGAGAAGGAAGGTGGAAGACAACTCTCCTTCCTTCACCCTAAAAAATGATGACTTCCTGGTGAAGGAGCAGAAGAGATAGGGGCAGCTCACCTACTCACAAAACCCGTCCATTTAACAGCCATCCAAGAATCTGAAGAGAAACCTTGAATTTTAAAACGTAATAGACAAGGGAGTCAGCTTAGGAAAAGATCTCATCTATCAGCTAACAAGAGGCTGGGGTCATGAAGTGGGGTGTTCTTTATACTTGAGAGACTATGCTAAAATTCTCAAAAATGCAGCAGAAGGCACGGGGCTGGGAGCTGTGCTGCGGGGTTCTTAGTATGTCAATAGAGGTTGCCGTTTCAAGGGGGCTTATCATTTCTTCTGACATCCTGACAGAAATGTGTAATAGAGAAGTTTAGTAATGTGGGCAGGTTAAATTATACGAGGCAGAAGGAATTGTTTCACTGTGAATTGAAGCATTGCTGTGGGCCGCCTGGGCGCCGCAGCTTGGGCCCCCTCAGGAGTGGGAGGGCCGTGGATGGCGCCGGGCTCAAGGGCTCCAGTTTGCACAGTGGCAGCCCTTGAATGGGGTGTTTGGAAGTTGGCAGGCCTTGCAGTCTGCCTTTTCTAGGCTCCTCTCACTTTCCTGGAACCCTGAGGAGTGGGGCCTTGGAAACAGAGAGGCCGAGGAGGCAACCCTGGAGGGTGTTCTGCTCATCACCACTTCTCTACACCTAGAATGAAACAAAAAGTGCTACTCCACACAACTGCGCCAGAGATTCTGAAGGGCCTTTTAATCATCAGAGGAAGATTAAGTTGCATTCAGTAAAATCTGACTGAAGCATATTTAACTGGAATCTAGTCTTCAAAAATTATGCATGTGCATCTCTGTAAGTGGCACGCCCCTATCAGACAGACCAGCATTTCCCCACCACGGCAGACCCCACATACAATGCTGCAGTCCATCCACACAGCAGAAAAAACTAGACACCACGGTAGCTTCTCCTCAGCAGGAATCAAAGTGCTTGTCAGTCCACTGCATTTTAACTGTATTAGGATGTGGACGCAGGAAGTTAAAACTGCTTCTGTATGGTTTTGTGACTTGCTCCCTTGGGCACTCAGAGCTGCACACCTCAGGCCCAGAAGGCCACTGCCACCTCCCTCCCTGAGAGAGAGAACATGGCTGAGGTGTGGACACAAAGAAACGAGAATGACAGTCACCATGACTTTCTGACCTTTTTATTAAGGTGGTAGCTACTATGTACCACACATGCCACGTAGCCCTTCATCCCACTTAAGAAGGTGGCAAAATGAGCCCTTTTACAGAGGCTCAAGGCACACGGCAAAATGAGCCCTTTTACATAGGCTCAAGGTCTACAGTTGGTGCAGTTTCTACTGCATGTACCACCTGGAATAAAGAGAAAGTATGGTTGTCTCCACAGCCCCAAACCAGTACCAGTACTACTCACTCCATCACACGTGTGGTGTACACACACACCATCTTTTCTGGAGGAGGCATTTGAAAAAACTGGGGACTTCAGTAAACAGACCCAACTTCATACCTGGGGCACAGAGATGACTTCCTGAACTTGACCTTCAGGCATCTCTAGCAGCCTCAGTCCCAAAGGAAGGCTGCAGAGAGACACTGCAGGGGGAGCAAGGCTGCAGGGCCCTAAGAAAAGAACACTTCACCCAACACGTGCGGCCAGGTGAAACTGGGCTAAAAATCCACATCCAGGGTAACTGCAGCTGGCAGGAGAAGCCACTGAAGGCTGGCAGGAGAGTGGGTGGGAGAGGGGAAGGTGGGAGCCAGTGTCCGTGTGGGTGCCTCAGGCTGCGTGTGTTCTGATCGCCTGTGGGTAGACTTGCCCCCTCTGGCCGGAGCAGCTGCCCTACCTGCACTCCGCAGAAGGGTGAGCGTTCAGTCTCAGTCCAGCCCTGCCAGCAGCTTCCCACCCTTCGGAGCTCTTTCATTCCCTCTACGTGATTTGGAAATATGGCTAATGCTGATGTCTCCGAACACTTTCTAGTAAGTGAGCATTAATTAATGCTAAATGACAATGGAATTTCTCCCAAATTATACACGACACTCACATTGAGAGCAAACATGTTCATTTGCATAGATGTATCACAGTGAGTACCACAAGAATTTACAATGATCTGCCAAGGATAAGAAGCAAACTCTCTTTAAGTAAGAGTTCTATTTAACTAAAATAAACGTAAAAACTTTTAGGCTTGACTGTTAATTAAAATAACAATTTGGCCATGGGCTATGTAAATCTTAAACAAGGATGGAACTGGTGGTCAATTGCTGGGGACACCAAGGCCGAAGCGAGTGTGCCAGGCCAACCGCTGGCTTTCCGTGCTGGGCGAGGAAGGCAACTAACATTCTGTTAAGTACCCGTGATGTTCGTGTGTGTCTTATTTCATCTTCACAACAGTGGTGTGGTAAGTACTGGTATCATGCCAGCTTTAAATTTAAGGACACTGGAGCTAAGAAGAGATGAGGTGCTGCCGAAGCTCACACAGCTAACAGGTAGGACAGCTGTCACCAAAACAGGTTTTCCCGACCCCCAGCTCACAGTTCTTTCCTATTGACTTGTGTCTCTGCAAGGTGGGCTGTGCAGCAGTAGCCTTAGGGGCGCCTTTGGAGATACAGATCCCTGCACGCCACCTGGAAACTTGCCATCCAAAAACCTGTGATTCAGAGCCCCCGGGGTAATGCGTCTCCCCGCAGAGCATTCTGGGTGACTGTGGCGTATAGCCAGTGGGGATGCTTCCCTCCGCTCAGCTCCTGGGAAGGTCTGCATTCCTACCGAGATCCCTGACTAGGAGCTGCATCTCTTCTGCTCTGCAGGTTGCCACCCTCAGCTTGTTAACAATCTAGTCAGAAGAATGAGCCACGCGACCAGGCACAGATGCGATGAGCACCTTCACTCTCCCCACTTGAGTCCTCGCCATTGCTGCCTGCAGTGACCAGAATCAAGACCACCAGGGACAGGGTGGCCCAGGCCTAACCGCAGGCATGAGTGGAAATAAAGCTGCAAGCTGAGGAGCTCACCACGGTCTAGAATAGAATATGACAGGAACTTACTGTTGCCCAGAACTCACCTGATATTCTCCACTCGCTACTGGAGTCACACCAGGAATGTAGTGAGAACAGTACCAACAGCAGCACCAAAGGCCTGTTTCTGGTCAGAACTTGAAAATGAAAACAAACAACAGAGTTGAGATTGTGTGAGCCTGTGCGGTGGGGCTGATGGGCGAGTGAGGAATCAGCAAGGAGATCGAACTTCCTAAGACTGGTCTAAGCTGAGGCTCCATTTCACACTGACGGCAGTAACCACTATCATTTAATTAACTCCCGCAGAGGCATTTTTCCTGTTCACCATGGCCCTGTGAGGTAAGAACACTTACTGAGGTTCTAGAGAGGTCTGATGATTCTTTAAGTCACTCCCGCAGTTGGTAATGAATTACAGGCCTTCTGAGTCCAAGACCAGATCTTCCTCAACAGTGGATCCCAGAAATGGGTTGAGAGTTAGAAACTTGATGACTATAGTACATTGGTGTGGCTGAGCAGGGACGCTTTGGACAGAGAAGTTAGGACAGTGCCACATTCAGGAACAAGAGCGTACACTCATTCAGACTTCGCAATCTGAATCAGAAGGTCTGGAGACCCACGCCCTTTGTGCAGTCACTGTTCTCTGCCTACCTAGAAGCCATTTCTACCACTTATTTCAATCTTTTTTTGTTAACAGAACTCTAAGACAGCACAATGCCAGGTCCCACCGACAATCACAGTCGATCATGGAAACCCAGGCCCTCTCTGCCAGATACCTGCTCCTCCCTTTTCCTTTGTACCTTGGTAAGAATGGACTGCTCTAGCCAAGAGGATGTAAAGGCTTTGACCACCTGCTTCTTTCTTGCTTGCTTTGTATGTGCTCTGCAAGGACCTGTGAATGTTACCTGGTAAGGAAAAAGGATCTCTGCTTATGTGACTCAATTAAAGATCCTGCGATGAGATTCTGTCAGACCATCTGGGTGAGCTCTAAATGCCTTCACAAGTGCCCTGAAGACAGAGGCGGGAGGAGATCAGACACACACAAGAGGAGAAAACTACGTGAAGAAAGAGGTGAGGACAGGAATGGCGAGGCCACAAGCAGAGTGCCAGCAGCCACCAGAAGCTGGAAGAGGCGAGGGACCGATTCTCCTCCAAAGCCTCTGGAGGAAATGTAGCCCTGCTGACGCCTTGATGGCGACCCGGAGGAAAGCGATGTTGACCTAGCCTCCAGAACTGAGAAAGAAGACATGTCTGTGCCTTTAAGCCACCAAGTTTGTAGTAGTTTGTTACAGCAGGCACAGGAATATGCTGTCAGCACTGCAAGGCATTCTGTGACTGCAATTGAACATATCCTAAGTTTAATCTCTCTGTAATACTCAGAAGGTAAAATCTGTGGATACCAGAGGGGAAAGGGGGCGGGGGGAGGTAGAGACAGTTTAAAAGGGGTTAAATATATGGTGACAGAAGGAGACTTGACTGTATGGTGAACACTCAATGCAACATACAGATGATATATTATGGAACTGTATACACTTAAAACTTATATAATCTTACTAACCAGTGTTGCTTCAATAAATGTTTTAAAATTTAAGGAAAAAAGCTAAAACTTAAGACTGATAGAGGTACTGTTCCCATTGCTGACCATAAGCGTGTTTTTTGGGGGTTCCTACAGGTGCTGGGATCCTCCTGGATACCACCCTACCCACCTCATTGCTGCCACCTTTTAGAAAGTACACATACCATTAAAACCCATGACTGTTTCACTGGCAGTGAAGGATGCAGTGTTCCCAAAGCTGCGTTCACTGAGAGTGGCTATCCTAGCAGGTGGTTTCAGTCCTAAAGCACAAGGCAGGTGTCCCCAGCCCCTGGGCCAGACTGGTTTTGGCCCGTGGCCTGTTAGGAGTCTGCAGGAGATGAGCAGCAGGCAAGTGGAGCTTCATCTGTGTTTGCAGCTGCTCCCCACAGCTCCCCAGCGCTAGCATCCCCGCTTCAGCTCCACCTCAGATCATCAGGCATTACATTATCATAGGAGCTCTGGTCCCTGGTGCTAGAAAGGTTGGGGACCACTGCTAAAGCACACGTTTAGCTTCGTGAACACTTGCCAGGACTGGTGGAAGTGACACTTCCTCAATAGGGAGCACGCAGGAGGCGATGTTTCAGCCATAGTGTAAAGAACATCTCTTGGGGTTGGGAGTCCATGGGCATATGGGAAGGGAGAGGTGGGCCCAGGAGGTTGAGGAAGAGACTTTTAAAAAATCTTACACTACAAAACGGGAGTAAATTCAACAGAGATTAATTTTAAAGCCTTCTCAAAAGGAAAACCAGCAATCACCACCTATGTTTATTTGGGTATCTCCTGCTACCCCAAAGCTTAGTGATTTACTGCTGAATCTCTCTCCACTAGACATTCCTTTCCCAGTTTGTCTGACCTGTGATGTGACCATGCTTCACAGCACTCCGATCTTCCACCTCTTCAAGACATACCCATTTTGGGTCCCATTTCCCAAGAGGTCTGCTCCTGGGGAGCTGACTCATTTGGCTATAATGGATTAACTACTGGTGTGTGTTAAGGTTTTTTGAGGGAGAGTGGTGGTAAGGGGTCAGTGATGGTAAAACTGTGGCAGGAACTAAAACCTAAAATGTACTGAGTACTTATTATGGGCCATATCATTCTAGGTATTTTGGATCCAGAATAAAAACAAAACAAAACAAAACAAAAAACAGCAGCAGCTCAGAGGCTCTAAATAAATCGCTCGAGGTCACAGCCACATGGCGCTATCTTGACGGAGCTGGAATTGTGCCCTTAGCACCTCTGCCTTTCTAGGTACGTCCTATACCTCAGGCTGTCTGATTTCCACAGGGCCCCTCGTGACCAAACTTCTTGGAGGTGGCCCAGCCTGTGGGAATGCACAGCACAGTTCATGCACTTTTTACAACAATAGACTAGCTGTCATGAAAAACTCGCCCGGACATAGAATGCCGTGGCCACTTTAAAACACAAGTCTTACCATTAGGCAAAGACAATAGTAATGCCTACTGAAGCCAAAGGCCATCGATGAATGAGTATTAAAATTAGTTGGTTAAAGTATGGTAAGACACAAGTATTTGCATGCATAGTCACAAACTATCTCTCCACAAGGTCCTTATTCATTTGAAAGGGAAAAGTAGTAACTCAACTGTGAGAAACCTGGTGGACATCACCTTAACCGAGTGATTCAAGTTTCCATCACCAGCAGCGGTGCACTGAGAAGGGCACAAATGGTATAACCTCAGTCTAACCCAGAGAAAACATCAGACTCCCAAACGGGAGGAGAGATAGTCAATAAATGTAAAGGTTATACAGGACAGAGAAACACTGAGGAATTGTCCCAGATGAAAGAGAAGAGACAGGTGATAATTAAATGCGGGTGAGATCCTGGATGAACTCCTGGACCAGAAAAAGGACGTAACTAGAAAAACAAGTGAACTTGAATAAGGCATGAAGATCTGGCTAATGGTATTGTACGAAGGTTAATTTCCATGTTTAGATATTTGTACTATGGTTTTATAAAATATAACATTATGGGAAGCCAGGTGGAAGGTTTATGGGAACTTCTTGTACTATTTTCTGTAAAATTATTTCAAAATAAAATGTAAAAACATTTAAAAAACCCCAAAATGCATGCTTTCAAAAATGATGAAATTAATGTTGGAATTTGGGTATGGTGGGAAATGCTGTCTCACGTGAGCCCTCTGGGAGTCTGAGTGGCCAGCACAGAAGCAGTCACTTACTGGGCTGTTTGAAGGCTGGCCTTGAAGGTCAAGGCGGCTCAGTATGTTAGTGCCTAGAGGTCTGGAACTCAGGAACCTACTCCCCACTCTGCTCACCAGGGTCAACTTTGCTTTTGCAGAGCAAATTTTAGCACACTCAGAAGAGAAGTCAGTAAAGTTAGCTCCCAGTAGGTATCAACTCTAGGTGAGTTTTTAGAGGCTATTTCACTTTTTAGTAAAGAAGAACTAGGAGATGGTGGGAAATCCAGCTCTTCTCTCTAAAGGATCCCTGTTTACGTTTCTGAGAGAGATAAATGAGAAGGGAGGAAATGTTTCTGTTTGCACGGTATTTCCCTTCTTTATCTTATGCTGAAGTGAAAGCTGAGCCCTACCTTACTTCATGCCTAAAACCGTAAAGCAGACAGCTGCTTGTTCTGCCATGGTGGCTTTGTTCCTCTTCCTTTGTATGTGGCAGCCAGGGGGCTGAGCCTCTAATCTCTGAGGGCCCCACCAGTTGTGACAGGCCATCGCTAGCCAGGTCCTGAAGAACTGCCCAAGGTAAGACTGCTGGGAACCACTGTTCAAGGAAGGTGAATGAATCAGCTCCATCTCAGCTACAGACCAGCAGCACAGAAGCGAGTTCCTGGGCTGATTCCGCTCTGATTTCTTTAAAGAAAGCTATAAACCCAAGGATATCACCGAGTTAATGTTGGATCCACCGGAAGTTACACACTAAAATAGTGTCATTAAGGATACATGTGGTGTAACTCTAATATTGACCAAAGAAGTCACGGGGTATTATCATCAAAGCATTAAAATTTTGCATCCGTTCATCCTGTTTCGAGTTCCCCATTTGTAAAATCAAGCTTATGTATTCTTTCATCTAAAGTGTTTGTTACGAGGCTTAAATAAGCTAATGTATGGTGCTTTAATACATCTAGCATAGAAAATTACACAGTGTAAATGTACCTAACACTACCGAAATACATTCTTAAAAATGGTTAAGATGACAAATTTTATGTTATGTGTATTTTGCTACAACTAAAAAAAATAAAGTCATTCAGTATATCATTAAAAAGTACACAAACATCAGGTGCTATGATTAACATACAGTTCTTTTGTTCTTAATGGTTATCATCACCACATGAATTTATTCCTAAATTAGATGTAGACAAAACCTTAGTGTTCTGGCTGGGTTCCCACTCACTCCCACAGCTCCAACTGTCTCTGATGCTCAAATGGTTCTTGGTCTCCCAGACACCGACCTATACTTCTCATCATTCCTGCACTGTAAATGTGTACACTCTTGTGAACTCATCCAGCTCAGGGTCCTGCAAGCTGCACCCAAACTCATATTTCCTGCATCCCTCGCTTTTCGTGTCTAATCCCTGGCCAGTCAGGCTTACTTGAAACTTGAGTCACCCATGGCTCCTTCCAAAAGCCCACATCCAAGCAGTCACAAACTCATGGCAATTCCACTTCAGAAATGTCACCAAATCTAACTCCTTCCTTTCCTATAGCTAAGTTCCCCATCCTCTCTCACTTTGCCTATGATGACAGCTCTCTCTTTGGTCACCTGGCCAAAGTTTCCTACTCTTCCATCCCATCCTTCCACTGCTGCCAGAATTTTCTTCCAAAAAGTCAAATCTGATGTGTCATTCACCTATACAAAGTACTCAGTGGGCTCCTATCTGGATCGAATCCAAACTATTTACAAGGAGCTGTTATATCACCCTACACTTATAGTTACATCTCCCCTATCCACTCCTGTGAACCTTGCTCCATATAAACAGAAGTATTCATGCTTCTCTCCATTTGCTAAGCCTTTCACACCTCTTTGCCTATTATCCCCACTGTCTTTGCTACCTAGCAATCATCTACATTCACATGTTCCAGCAAGATCTAACTCAATCTCCTACTCTCCTAGACAGCATGGTTCTTTTTTTTTTTTTGCTTTTGGACATCATGCCATTCCTCAGTATATGCTGTGGAAGAGGGTGCTTGTTTATAATTCAAGGTACTGCAGCTTTCTCTTCAATTAGACTATCACTCTGAAGGCTTGTTTTGTCTTCCTTATCTTCCTATTCTTAGTTCCGAGGACAGTGCTTGGCTCAGTACATAGTGAGGACTAATTTGTTGAATGGGCTATGAATGAGAGAAGACATGACTGAGCTTACTTTCTTTCGGTTTTAGCAAACTCATTTCCAGCAAGGCTGCCTGCTATAGTTTAAGAAGTCCTGTATTAGACACAAATTACATACTCTGGGATGAGGACAATTCCTTTGGACAAGCAAGTTACATTTTATACCCTAGATAAGAAATTTACTAATCGGCATCCCAGTGACTTCAAAGACCTCTGTATCTCTCAAGGGGCCTGTCTTATACTTGGGTGCAACTCATCATCCACTGCATTAAAATTATTAATGAATTCTAGACTATTCTGAATAAATGCACACATGAACCCATACTCTATAAAATACTGTGCCTTTCTATAACTTTAAATAGATTTACTTAAGCAAGATGGAACCAATCCGTGAATGGTACTTAACTGATCTGTGACTATTGTAATATACTTGTAAACACGTATTCATATTTGAGACCCTCTGATCACTATAAAGTGCTAACTTTGGATAATCAAAACAGTAAGTACCTTTGAGTGCCTACCCCACATGGCAGGAAGGTTAGCTTATGCTTTATGGACACAGTGTTGTCTGCCCAGCCCCCACCTTTCTCACTCCAACACCACACAGAGTTACCTCCAGAGCAGCTCTTTTGGACAAGGTCACCTGGTCTTTCCACCCACAGCTGAGATCAAGCCATGAGCACCTGACTTCAGCTAGGTCAATCCACAGTCCTTTCTGGAGCCAATCAGACTCCTTTCTTTGGATTTTAGTAACTGCAGGGGAAAAGAATAGACAGTCTCTCTTCCACTGGCTGAAGCTGAAAAGTGTGATGCTCAGGAGAATGGGCCATGATTGGAACCAATAAGAGAAACCAGTCTCACAAACAGTCAAGAACCAAGAGGATAGGCAAAATAGAGTAGGGACAAGACAAGGAGGGGCTCAATTCCTTGGCCATGCTTCTCAAGTCTGGTCCCAGACCTCTGCCCTTCTGAGGGTTTGGTTATTTCAACATTTACTTATATTCCAAAAGCCTGTACGTTTTTTTATTTGTCAGTTTTCATTTAATTTGTTATTTGAAACAAACAAACAAAAACAAAACCATGCTGATATAAACGCAGCCAAACCTATTAAAACTTAAGAGCTTTAAAATGACCCAATGACTCATGAAAGGCTCTTGTAGGAGCTCTGTTTTAAGGATTTAAGAATGTGGAGATCACGTATTTTACCTAGCTGCAGAAGAGTGATAGAACCTTTCATATAATGAATAATTAATTGCTCTGTAATTGATTTGGTGGGTAAACTAAAAAATTTTTTTAGTGTCTGCTCTTCTTAAAGTGGGCCTACCTATACATCACAGAAGTTCAGGAAGAGGTGAAGATATAGGTATGACTCTGCTTAAACAAGTAAATGGTCTACATATGTTGTCATGTTGTCTCTGGGAAATACATTATTTAAAAATATTGCTGCATTCTGAACAAGCCATCTGAGAGGGATAACTACTTTTCAATGACCGGATCAATATTTTTGTTCTTCTTCTTTACTACTTGAGTGATTTGATCTAAGGCCAGAGAAGAAAATCAGGTCAGTCCCCTGCTCCTACTGCAACCCAGAGGGAAGATCAATGTGTGTGTTTTGGAGCCCAAGGAGGGACATGGGGCCAGAAGCACAATTCTTAAGTGTGCTAACTTAATGTCACATTTCTCAGTGAGAAAAGCCATGCCTATCTATGGCTCTTCGGTAGCAGCATTTTGAAAACTGCCCTGAAGGTACAAGGTATAGCTTATTTTATGTGTGGTCTATTAAATGAGCTCATGAATTGATGATCCTCCCACATACGTAGCCAAGGAGAGGAGCAGCAGCTTTTCCATTCTGTCCAGGACAGGTAACATCTCAAGGTTGGAAGAGAGAGAGAGAGAGAGACGATGGAGCTAAAGAGGTAGAGAGGAGTCTTTCTGTGGGAGAACGAAAGGTAATGTCTACGCTGTAGGCACGGGTGGATGTTCAAATGTCTAGCACTCAGACTCCACCAATATGGAATTTGTGATGATTTTACTCTGGCTGACAGCGTGGGCCCTGATCTGTATCCCACTTATTACTGGGAGACAGCCTTAAACTGTGCTTTCAGGGACACGATTCAATGTTAAGTTTATTAGAGGTTTCTAATAAGAATAAGAAATAGAATGTTAAGCCTTTTATGAGAATATAAAAGAAAATAAAAGAATAAGGCATTTTCCAGGGTGACTGCTTACCTTTAACCTAAAAAAAAAAAATGACTTTCAAGCCCCTTAGAAGTCCCATTTGCATGCAAGCAATGTGCTAACTGCAAATGGGACTTACTACCTGATTAAAGCTCATCACAGAGCATCTTTTTTGAGCAATATTTTGTTGGGTGTCAGAATTGCAATTGAAAGTGCTAAAATACTCTTTGAGCATTTCCTTTTATTCCAACACATTACTATTCTCCCTGGACTGTTCCTATCAGCACTCAGGCTTACTGGCATGTGGCAGTAAGGGAGAACCAGCTTAGAGGCTAGGAGACAACTTGGGTTTGAAACCTGGTTCTGCCACTAACCCATGCAAGGCTTTGGGCATGTTGCATAAGCTCTCTGTGATTCCTCCTCTGAAAACTGGGGATAATATTAGCACCTACCTATAAGGGTTGTGATGTAGACTAAACAAGTCAATACATATAAAGTATATATAAAATATATATAGCACTGTTTAAATAATAATTATCTCTATGTAAGGTAAAACACAGGATTTGAAGTCAGTGAGATCCAGATAAATGGTAAGAATCTCTCCTCTGCCACCATTAGGATATGAGGTAAAATTACTTGTTCCCTTTGAACCTCAGTTTCCTTATAAGTTAAATGGGGAGTAATCATGCCTACACTTTGTTGGGTGCGTGTACAGACAGCATGTGATGTATAAAATGTCCTGACAATTTCCAACTGGGCTCATGAGACTACCAGGCTCAGTCAAACTGTGTGCATGAACATAGAATCGGCCATATAGAGAACCCATGCTTCCTTCCTTTTGTGTGACCACAGCGACAAAAACAATCAAAATCAGCTCAAGCCTTAGCAGGACTTGTGCATATCCTGGGCTCTTCTTCGAGAAGGAGCTGTTACCCAACCTACCCCTGGGAGTTAAGGTCGAGAAGAGAGATGGCAGACTGCAGCAGGCACTGTGGTCGGCCCTGGTTACATGTACGAGGCAGCCAGTCACCTGCCTGTCTGGGTGTCCACACGCCTGCAGGCTGGCACCTCGGGAATTTTTCCCCTAGCTTCTTTCTCAGGGCAAGAGGGGAGCCGCCCCTGCTTAGGCTGCCTTCCCCCACCCCGACCCCCCACCACAGTACCTCTGTGCAGGAAGTCGGGGCCCTCGGGCTCCCCATCAGACCGCCTGCCTGAAGCACACGCTGGAGCCAGGGACTTGCCTGAGAAGCCAGTAAAATTTTAATGCACTCTGTAGTGCGGTCATGTCATACTCGGTTATGGCAAATAATCCCAGATGCCTGCAGAGGTAAAATGGAGCTGTAATGTGCTTGCCTCCTAACCCGAGCTGACAGCAATGATGTACGACTACCATTAGCGGAAAATATCACTTCAACTAACCCATGATCCAGCTCCGCTCAGGGTCACATTATCCATGAGGAACAAATTACACTCCCAAAGTAAATACAAATTTTCTACACGAAATGGGTACAAAAAAAGGGAAGGGGGTGATCTGTTCCCTTCACCAGCACACTGCTGAGTGACATAGATGATAAAGGACAGGACAAATCATTGGCTGACAGAGTGCTGTGCCGTAATCAGCTCAGCCGGCACGCACTCCAGCCGATAAATACTATATTCTCCCCTTAGTGGCAAATACATAATCTTTAACATGGACATGGCTGCTTCCGATACTTACTACCCTTTGGGCTGCAGAAACACCCCAAGCAGCCTTTGCAGTCAGAAAAGGAAATGCCCCATGGCCGCGGCAGACCCAGAAACCCTCTGCAAGGGTGGGGATCAGTGTCCGGGGACAGGACACAACAGCAACAGAGTGAAACTGCTTTGGGGGTGCAGCTCAAGGGCTGTGGTGATATCATGGCCTATTTTCCCATGTGCTGGTCACAGGAAGGAAAAAGCTGGTCTCTTCTGGGGAGAGCACACAGATGTGAGAGGCTCTGGACCGGAAGCTCAGAAACAAGCCTCTGTTCAGGTCCAGTTCTTCCCCCACATGGCCTGGGAGACTGTGGCAAGTCCATTTTCCTATCTGGGACTTAGATAATCAAGAAAGTTCTAGGCGTAACACCAACATTTATATGGGACCTACCAAGTGCCAGGCACATGCTAGGTGTGGGGTACTTTCTGGAAGCCTATGATTTAATAAGATATTAAATGTTTATGTATAGAAACACACTAAAAGAAGACTGGGTTCCTTCACCAAATATGGCTCATGCTTAGTCTGCTGGTTGGCGTAGCTTCTATCACTAATTATTCATGGTGGCCCACAGGCTGACCCTGTCACTCATCTGTAAAAATTGAAACATATACCTTGTAGCTCTTCCCTTCTCACCTTAAGACAATTGTTTCCCAGGTTAAAAAAAATTACATATTTCAGAAGATCTTATACATCTAAGCTGTCCGTACATCCAAATTGTATTTATTCAATGTTTACTGAGCAACTGCCACGTCTGATTTTTTAGGAGCTAGTGGGGCTGTGGGTGGCTAGATAAGATACAATCCAGGTCTCTTGTAGCACAAGGAAGGAGGGGCTCAGAGAGGAACATAGCAAGGGTTCTCAGATGGCACTCTGGGCACTTCTGACTCACCCTGACACAGGGAAGCAGCACGTTAGAGGGGATGAGCCCACACCCTGAATCTTAAGATAGAGTTTGTCCCTCAGCTCCACCCTATTAAGTTTCATTTCCCTTATTTGTAAAATGATGACACCTGCTTGAGAAGATAAAGCCCTTGAAAGGACCTGTAATCGAGTTTGGTACATTGCAGGTGATCAGCAGTGCTGTACGTGAAGATACATATAGAGCCCTGCACTAAATATTTTAAAGGGACATATAAGGATGACATCTATAAAGTGTTTTGAATAATCCAATTATTTTCTTCAATGCGACGTGATGCTGCTTATTATTTAGTTATTACTATTGACCCTAATCTCATTTGTTCACTGCTCTCAAGAAATGAGCAACATCTACATTTTTCATCTAAGAAAGTAGGGAGTTGAAAAATCACTAAAAGCACCCCCTCCTAAAAATATATAAAGTCTAAACTGAGCTCCTTGGGTACCACAAGCGCTCATCCGAGGAGTTCCTGGTCAATCCTTATTTCCATTGCTCCATTCCACTGTCTCGATACACATGCATATACTTGGCAGACCATGACTGAAGCCTGGGTTGGGACAGCAAGGCGGGAAGCTGCTTCTGGTCATCTTTTAAGTAGTTGGAGATGCCATGTAGATCTCCAGCTAGTATTCTCAACATGATTCTCATGAGGACAAACAGGAAAAAGCCCTAAGATATAGAAGAGGGCAATTTGACCTTCCCAGCTGTAACACTGATAAAAAAAAAAAGAAAAATAATACACATTCACATTTATCCATTGAATTTTTGGACTTCTGAAAGTATAAAGTTTGGCTAAATAGTAATAACATCTTAACACAGAGATTTTATTATCTTTATTACACCTTGAATGGCAAAGTTAAAAGGAGTAATTACCTGTAACTGTATCACCAACCAAAAGTTGCCAAAAGGGGATTTACTGAGGCAATCACACACACACACACACACAAATACACATGTGCATGACTACAAAGACATTCACACATCTTTATTAGAGATAGAATATTCTCCAATCAGAATAACAGAGTAAGACAAGACTCTTTTGACAACCAAAGAGCAGCCCAGGTTACACTTCCTGAGGAGCCACTAGCATAATCCATGTCCTGGCATCACCAGTACAAATGCCTCTGCTTATAACCCTCCCACTTTTCAGGTGATTCAGGGTTCATGGTCAATTTTATGAGGATGAAAGCCATCACTTCTATCTACCTAAATCCTCCTTGGCTTTGCAACCTTTCCTTCAAGGTAAGCCATAAAATCTTAGCCAATGGCTCATTCTAAGAGAAAGCAGCTGATCTTTTCTCTGGGAATGTGGAATCATGGACTCAACCCCAAATGTTTCCAGAAGAATTCCTTTTATAGGTTCAAAAATTACTCATTATCAATTAAGTGAGTTCATAAAGCACATTATGTGAGTTAGCTCTCCACTTGTTCCCATACACTCCTAAATAGAGTAATTAAGAAACAGAGATGAATTGCTCTGCTGCCTAGTAACAGAAGCATGGAGACAGACCTAACATAGTCAAACAACTACAACGCCCATGCTGGTTCACCAGCAGGCACTTGGAAAAAAATTAGTAAGTGGATATAAATGATTGACTGAATAAACCAACAAACAGGTAATAACCTTGTCAGACTTAATTAAGCCCTTATGTAAGTTTGCTTCAGTTACTTGACAAAGTCAACAGAGACCTATCCATTATGTTTATTCCTACTTAGGAACTGGAGAAAGATGAAAGAATGGAGACAATCCTTACATAGTCTTCCTTCTACCTTGGCAAGAAGAAAATACAATCACATGTTAATTTCCCATGGTCTGCCATGTTGTTGGGCCTACGTAAATAGCTACACAGAAAATCAAGTTATTCAGTGTCTGATCATTATATCCAGCTTTATTTTATAGGTTACAAAATTAGGACTCAGCAACAATAGGTAACTTGCCCAAGGCCACACAACTGGTTAGTGAGAAATAAGAAAAGGGTCTTCTGGGTATCCTTCTTCATTACCCACTTATGATGAACAGAACATCTAGAATCTGTTCTTCTCTCTATTCCTCTTAAGAAATAAGAGTTTAGCTGAAGATGTCTGACAAATTTCCAATAAGTCTTGAATATTCACTTTACTGACTTATGCTTAATCAAAAAATATACATTTATAATTTCTATTTTTTTTCAGGTATATGACATAGTAGTAATAGACATACATTGTACATACGCATTCAATATGAGTGAAGCAATTTTTGGTTTGGCATAAAAATGCCGTGATATAAAAAAGAGAAGAACTTAATGAAAGTCAGAATTTAAAATAATTTGCAATAGAAATTTAATCCAAAGATGGTATTAACAGAAATTTTGGATAGATACAATAGAATTAAGCCAGTTAGAAATATGATGATGTTGGAAGAACAATAAAATATCATTTTGATCCAGATATAATCTTAGAGGGGTAAGAAGAGGTTAAGGGAACAGGCACTATGGAAATCAGGCATCCCAAATGGAAAGCTCTTGAAACTCAGTCAGAAATTGCAGAAATTCCCCAAATGGGCTAGAAAATTTACAAATAGCTTAGAAATGTCTTATAAGGAAATAGAATTGTAAAAGAAATATAGGAGGCTGGAGAGGAGACCGCATTTTTGTCAGAGTCCAGAAATACTGTGGAATTAATATGAAGTACGCTCAGGTTGAGTATCAGTTTTCTGAACTTGTTTTGCTTATCCCTTCCTTTTGGAGATGAGTATCTAGAAAAGGAAATGTAAATTTAGCAAAACAATGAACATTACTGAACACCTAATTTGTGCCAGGCATTAGGCTAGTGCTACGGACCTAAAGAGAAGAACATAGGCCCCTGCTCTTCTCCTGGACAAAGGTTGTTTGCTCTGCCGCTATGCAACTGGAAGGGAGAAAAAATTCCTTTCTCTAGTTGCAAAACAGGACAGCATCTCTAAGTTGTCTCCTGATCAGAACTTGCTCTATATCAAAACCGAGGGTGAGTGTTCTACAAGCAACAGTGAGGGCCTTCTGAGCTTCTGGAATGTTGCTGAGGGTGCATGACCTTAACCATTTGTGAAATGTGGGCAATCAAAGGATGAGACTCTTCCACTGTAAGCATAAGCTACATGCCCAGTCTTCAGTTTGATATCTCAGCAGTTTCTGAGTCCTTCAGGAGCCAAATTAGGCATGTGGTTTGTGTTGAGTTAGGAACATAAGCCTCTGCTGGTTTTCTTGCTGCTTTTCTTAGAAGCTGCCCCCTTCCCACACAAGTGAAAGCAAAATGATCATGCCAACAAATTTAGCATGAATTAAAAAAATGGTAATGCACCACAAAGTGTGTGTGTGTTGGGGGAGAGGGTGGTGATGTGGAAAATCAGTGGTGCTGCACCTGCCTCAAGCCCGCGTCCCAGCAGGCCATCCCAGGTACTGGTGAGCAAACCACAGGAGCCAAGCAACCTTCTCTAGGTTGGTCACTCAAATAGCTAAAAGCCCAGAGAGAGAAACTACAATCAGGAGCCACGGTGAACACTTTGTTAGGAAAAAGGACAGTTCACACCTATGAGGACAATTCACACCTATGGTGCAGTGTGTACTGCGTTATGCCACACATCTATAAACATAAGCCCGTGGGGGCATGTGCACAAACACCTCTAGAGCCTTCAAGTCTTTCCTCTAAGCTGTCACATTTTTCAGAGCATCAACAAGGGCAAAGTATATATTTCTCTTTGACATTTGGTATAAGGCAGTAGTTCTCAAAACCCATTGTGTTTTACCTAGAAGCTTTTTAAAATGTGGAGATGCTGTGGCCCCTCCGCAGATGTACTGACTCAGAGCCCCTGCTGTGATGGGGTTCTGGGCACCAACAGTGTGGCATGTGGAACGAGGCCTGCGAAGTCTGGTTAATTGCCATTTGATACTTCCAGGACAGATGCTTGCTCTTGGCTCCAAGACTGTGCCCAGAATAAAGCCTGATGTTTAAGATAAGGAGTTTAAAAAAAAAAAAAAACAAACTGTTTGAGGACCCTTCAGAATTTCACAACCTCTCCATTCAGCTAGAAGCTAGAAGATGCACCTCTGGAGATGAAAGGTTGCAGGGGAGAAAAATCACACCTCAAGTCCTCTGGAAGGTTTTTTGGCAGAGCATGAGCTTTCTAAAGAGGAAGATGGCCTTCCCCCTTCCCCAAGTGATTCTCTCTGCACCCCAAGTAAAACTAATGGAAGCTAACGTTTACGGAGCACGTACTGTGGACCAGGCATTGAGCCGAGCACCTTCACTGAATTGTTACAAGGCCGCAGGCAAGTAGAGCTTCGTTATTGCCATTTGGCAGATGAGAGAACCGAGGCTTGTCCACAGCTACAAAGTAGCAAGAGACAGTCAGAAACAATTTGAGGCCATGAGACTCAGAGGCCCAAGTGTTTGACCACTGGGCACTATGCCTTCCAACCAGCTCCAACATGGCCCACACAGTAAAAAGGAAGTGGGTAGATAAAGAATTATTTTTAATCTCTACATTAATTCCATAACCAGATTGGGTAAGGGGTGTCTCTTAGCATAATGGGCTGCTGCCAGGGGTAGAGAAAGAAAGAAAACAAAAGAAAATATAGGCCAATATGTGGAAATATGTGTGTTTCCTCTCTGTTCTCATGATACCAATTTCTTTTGAATAGGGGACTGGGATAATTGCTTAATTTGGGTGATTAAGGTGCCAAGTGCTGCCTCTTTTCTTTGTACTAACTACAGTGAAGATAATCCCACTAAGATGCAGTGTTCACAGCCTTCTCTAAACTCAGTCAATTTCTGTTCTTCATCGAAGTCTTCCAGGTTCTTTGACATTAATGTGAAATGTATTCTCATGGCTGGGAGGGGAAGCTAAGAGAGACACTTTGCTCAGTATCTCATCAAAGCCTTTTTCATGCACAAATATGTCTCCTGCATTTATGGAAAGCTCTTTTTTTTAAGCTCCTTTCCCAGTCACTTCCACATTAATTAGTAAAGGTATCATTTTATAAATTACAGCTTCATATCAGAGGAAAGCAGAGTTTATCTTAATTCAGTCAGCTGTGTGAGAT
Organism: Macroglossus sobrinus; assembly: GCA_004027375.1. Taxonomy (NCBI): domain Eukaryota; kingdom Metazoa; phylum Chordata; class Mammalia; order Chiroptera; family Pteropodidae; genus Macroglossus; species Macroglossus sobrinus. The sequence goes on from PVKZ01000539.1 coordinate 433,152, forward strand.
ATAGTACCCTAATTTTAGACCGCTAGTTCTGCAGATTCCCCAGGGACTAAGAGAATGACAGGTCTTCCAGAGAGAAATCCCAGTGGGTCTCCTACAAGTCTCACTTTCGTCTCCAACAGCATCCCTGGTGGAGCCGCTGAAGGGTTCCCAGGACACTGAGTGGCATCTTTTCCACCATTAGCAATTCAGATTTGAATGTGACCTCTCCAAGCAGCACATAAAAGCATCTCTGGTTAGCTCCAGGGCTCCAAGGGGGCCCAGGTATGAAGGTGCAGCACAGAGGGGGTTGCCGTGGCCCAGGTTCTGGCTCTGGCTCTGAGCATAAGTCTGGGAGAACGGCATTGAAGTAGACAACAAACACCAGACAGTCTTTGTCCAAAAGGGGAAGACTGCAATTACAGAGCTCTGATTGCTCCTGCCAGGAGCCCTCCAGGAACTCTGGAGAGAAATGCGTGGGGGGTGGGGAGCGGGGCAGATGATGTGAGTGCCATTGTGGAGCAGCTCCCAGTTAAGAGAAGAGGTCCTGCAGGGACACCGCAGTCCACAGGGGAATATGGCTGAGGCTGGAAGTGAGCACAAGTCATGGGAACATTCCAAACACTCCTCACCTCCTCCGTCGTCACCCTTCCAGAGGAGCTGCTGACAAACATCTCCTTATTCACCATCATTGCCCTGAAACCATCCTAAACTCTGAGTGGTGGGTGCTGGCTACTTTCTCACCACCCATTGGTCTGGTCTGACACTTGGCTGCTTCCTGTACTCAGAGATGGAAACCTGAGCAGCAATGACAGGAATTCAGGTCCTGGGACAGCGTTAGTTCAGGTGCTGTCAGTAGGCAGGAAACACCCAGGTCCCTCTGAAGACCACAGGCAGCTCTTATAATTCCACAAATTATCATTTTGATGATCATCTAGACAAGCGGTGCTAGATACCTCTAAAGATTTGGAGGTAACAGGCCTGAAAAGAGGCCCAGGCATTGCAATTTTTACAGCTTCCCAGGTGACTCAGAAGTACAGTCAAGGTCGAGACTACTGATCAAGACGTCTACACGGAAAGCAAAACTGGACATCCTTACCACCTTCTACCACTTGAGACTGGTGACATTTCTGGAATTCACAGTGTCTTCTAAAAACGAATGCCTGCTCAGCTATGAAACCCCAAAGAAGGCTCATTCCCTTGGAGAATTGCCACACACTTGAAAAGTGAGATCAACTATCACCTGTAAAAGAGCTCCTGGGATGGCAGAGAGTACCAGTCCCTCCCCCGGTGCCTGTTACAATGACTGCCATGTAGGAATGTGGCCTAAGGGCTCCAAGGGACCAGTAGGCACGCCTTGAATACTGAACCGCTGCTGTCCACGTGCTTCCGGAGCCCCCTACACACTGGTGCCCGAGGCACCAGGGGGCCTACTTCTAAGGAGCTAAGACTCCTGGGGGCTGTAGTAAGGAAGCTCCTACTTGTCAGTTAAACAAAAGAATAATCCACAGACCCCTTTCCAGTGTGTACTTTCGCTGTCATCCAACAGCCCATTACCATGTCACAGCACAGTGCACCCTTCCATAGGTCACTTTGTTTAAAATGACATGGATAATGCACATGTCAGCAAGCTGACAGTCCTGGCCGTCCTTCAGAGATAAAAACCTCAAGGCGAGAGCCTGTTCTTATCTGGGGGACATGCATTGGTCTATCATCCAAGTCAGGCAGAACATGATTTCTCCAGAGAACACTTTTTTCATTTCCTGATTTTAAGGAAATCAAATAAGCACCATTTGTCTTCATCTGAATATGCTTGACCTGTTCAAATGATGATGTCTTGCATTTTATAACAGGCTACATATGCTGAATTCAAATTAACAACAGTACAGAACAAGAGCCTTTACATCCCTCTTAGAGGCTGGCGGCAGAAGAGAAGCGAAAAATCTGGGTTTGACAGAAAGATCTCACTAAATGCTAACTGGTGAGTAAATATCAGCAAACATGTAGGAGGTGACAGTCAGAAAACAGGGCTCAAGAAAGTCAGCTATGCAGGGCAGACCCAGAAACTGGGGAAGGGAGGACAAGTCCCGTCCTTTTGGCACTCAGAAACCAAGATATTCAAAATACATAAAGTAGGAATGAAATTGGGAAGAAATTTAGTTGGGGCTTTGGACATCTGCGAAGAAAGACCAAACAGACAAATAATCCCTTTGTTTCAGGCAGCAGGAAGTCCACTTTACCAGGTAGTGATCCAATCTTCTGAAAGCTCAAAAACAGCCCCTTTTCTTGATCCATGTTGAGCTGGATATACAGAGGCTGGAGGCCATCAGCCTCGAAACAAGGTATGTACCTGCTGGAAGAACTGCCCTCCCACCTGGCCATCCACCTGGATGAGAAGAGAGCAGTCCCCACGTCACTCCCCCTGCCCACCCCTCACCCCATGATGACATTCCTGAAAAATACCATTAACATTTCTATCAAAAAGACCAATGTGTACAGAAAAGCAGGAAGAAACATATGGGTCAGTAAAAAAAAAATGAAAATTATAAATACATACTAGCACATTTAATGTTCCAATCAAGGTTCAAAAATAAAAATCAGATGGCTATTAAAATAAATAACTTCCTCTTTTAAAATGTTTTATAAAGTAAAAACTTAGAGTCACTTATATGCAGTATTAAAGGGCTTTTAAAAAATAAGTGGACCTCACAAATTAAATGTTATTTCTTGTCACAGAAAATGTCACTATGTGAATAAAATCTGCCTTTATGGGAGAGAAAGGTGCTGGCACCATGAAGCTGGAACGCACCGCCTGCAGCTGTGTATGGGAGAACCACGGTGCTTGCAGTGTCTTGTGTACTGTGCCCACAATGGGGGAAGGGTCTTACCTTCTCTTCCTGGTCACTGTCGCTGTCACACTGAAAAGGAAAATGAGAGAATAAGGGTTAATGCAAAAGTTGAGTAGGATTTTGCTTTTGATGCACATACAAAAAGCAGACAAGTAAAGGAAATAGGAAGCATTGCTTGAGCTGGAAAGAGTTTCTTCAGCTCCAGTGCTGATAAACAGATAAGCAAAATGCGGAGAAGTTGCTCTGTTGATTTCCTCTGATGCCTGTGCTCTGTGGCTCTTCCTGTGGGCAATCTGGCAAGTTCCCAATCACACTTGTGAGACCTCCCATTTGGACTTTTGAGGAAACAGGATATGACGGGCAATCTGACTATTTGTGAACTGCCTTTTCTAGGGTCCAGAGGCCCAGCAAATAGAGGGGAGATATTCCTTATTAAAAAAAAAAAAAAGATGCCAAGGACAAAAGGCCAGAGTAACAAATCAACAATATATAGGTAAAAAAAAAAAAATGTTTTAGGGCAATAGACTCACACCATGTCTAACAGATCCCAAATTCCAACTGTTGAGCTGGGTTTGGGATAACCAGAGAATGAATGATAATTAACTCAAAACTTTGGGTTCCTGACTAGAAATAAAGGGAAAAAAAGAACATTTTTTTTTTTAAACTAAGAGTGTTTGTTATCCAATATTTTATTTTTAAGAAGAGGATGTGTTTTATTAGAGTAAATGCACAGCAGATAACCATAACCATTCCTTCACTCGACAGCCCTTGATAAGCATTACTAAGCTGGATAAATATTCAATGGAGACATAGGACTAGCCCTAATGTAGCTTTCAGTTTATCAGTACAGTTAACACACCACTTAGAGACCAGGATATGTTTTGAGAACTGCGTTGTTTGGCGATTCCATCGTTGTGCAAACTGCATTTATACAAACCTAGATGGTCTAGCCTACAACACATCTAGGCTTTATGGCACAGCCTAAGTCTCCTAGGGTACAAGCCTGTACAGCATGTTATGGTACAAAACAAGATTAAATCAAGCATAAGAACAAATGATGCAATCAAGAGAGGCAATAAACACAAGATGCATGAGGCTGCTGCCACTGTAACACGGCACATCAATTTTTGGCAATTTTTTTTTATAAGTAGAAAGAATACACTCCAAAAGAACAATATAAAGTATAGTAAATACATCAACCAGTAACACAGTTGTTTATTATCAAGAATTATGTTCTGTACATAATTGTATGTGCTGTATACTTTCATGGACTGGCAGCACAGTAAGTTTGTTTGCACCAGCATCACTACAAACACATGAGTAATGTTTTGCACTATGATGTTATGACAGCTACAACATCACTAGGCAATAGGAGTTTTTCAGCTCCATTATAACCTATGGGACCACTGTCATATGTGTTCTGTCGTTGACTGAAACATTGTCATGCAACGCGGCAGAGACAGAGTTAGAACACAAACACTGAGTGGGCTGGGGCAGTCAAAGCTGTATGCCATTAAGATGACTCTTCCTGTGGGATGGAGGAGAGTCAGCATACTGTGGGGAAAGACACAGGTCACGGGGAAGACCAGTTTGGCAACCATAACTGTCTAAACCAGCACGGTGTGTGGTTTGAGAAAGAGATGAACAGATGGCTGAGCAACTCTGAAGATAGAACCAACAGGACTTGGTAACACATGGATATGGGAAGCAAGTAAGAGGAATGAGTCTAGGGTGATGCCAAAGTTTTTTAGTGTGGCCACCTGGATGTGAGAGTTGATGCTGCTTTGAACAGGAACAGAAAATAAATTTGCTTATATAGCAGCCACTGCTGGCTAGATATCCACAGACATTCACAATCCCATCTCCATAGTCTGTACCTTTTCCCGACATTTTGAGATTGAAAAAGCCAGATATTCTCTCTTTCTCTCTTCTTAAAGCTAAGGGTAGTCATAAGACACATTTTTGGCTGAGACTTAAGGAAATGTCTGCTGAGGATTCTGGAAAATTTTTCTCACCCCTCCCCCTCCCCCAAAAAAAAGAGCAGGGGTGGAGGAGAAAAGCAGGAAGTGCTTGCCTTTTGCCTTTGAACATGCTGTTCAGATCTGTGGCAGCCATCTTGCAATAATGAGGCAAAAAGTTTAAATACAAAGTCAAGATGGTTGAGCCAGGAGCAGAAGAGGCCTGGCACCACTGAGCCGCTTGAAGCCACCTCAAAGCAGCCTGCCTCTGGACTTTTCTGTTCAGTAACAATAAGGGACTTGATTGTTTAACCCACTGTCAGAGTGCTTTAAAGTCAAGGTAACAAGAACCTCATCCAAACGGACATCTTGGAAAGCTCCTTCCTCTCCCATCCTAAGCTCTCTGAACTACAGGCATTTAGAAACTCACATCACAACCCTACTGACCGGAGGCTCATAACATTTTCTACATTTTCCACACTGGCTCCTCAGTGCCAGAGGGTTATCAGAGTTTTAATAACAGTGCTTTAATCAAATAAAACTGTATTATTCTCAATCAAGCTTCCAACCTCAGATTATCTAAACTTTCTTTTGCCTGATGAGTGATTTCTCTCTCATAATAAGTGAAATGAGTTGAGAAAGAAAATGGGTGACAAGAGGACTTTGAAGGTCTTAGAACAACAGATGGATGAAGAACAATAGTTCTCCTGACTGCGTGAGTTTTCCACTGCCTTTAATTAAGTCTTCCTCGAGGTTCCTAAGTTCTGGGCACATTTTCAAGAGTGCAAAAGCACAATTTGGAAGAGGTGTGGAAGAGGGAAGAGTGTTTTGCCAGGCAGGCTCATTTTCCCAGATGTTCACAGCCCATCTTGTGAGGTAATCAATGACAGCTGAAGGCTGTGGCAGAGCATTTGCCTACATCCCCTGAGGATTGATGTGCAGGGGGCAGAAGGAGAGGGGAGGTCTACCCCTATTCCCATCCTAACGGCAGTGTATTCCTGGGAATGGTTATTTCTATCAAAGTGTTAAGCTTCCTGCTTTCCAACAGTCCAGTTCTAATTTCAAGGTCCACTTAATTCTGCATCAAGTAATTACTGATATACCCAGAAGCACCTTGTCTCCAGAGTTAAGCATATGGTGAAGAACTGAGACCTACTGGTATCCATTATGGAAGCAGCACGGATGCCAAGCCGATTAAAAATGCTTAGGCTCCCCACACAACATGCCGGGTGAGTGACAGCTCTTCGACAAGGCCAGTCGCAGAGTCTGCCAAAACAGTCTCTGCTGCACAGGGGCCCACATGGTGCGTTGAGAAAACAGTTCCATTTCTGGTATTAAATTCCCATACTGACCCGAGGACTTTGCCGTGAGCTCAGCAGGAGTGCACCATCCAATTTACAGCTCCGCTCTCTGGAGCCTCGAGTGCCAGCCCCTGGCAGAGACGAATGATGGTCAACCCCTCCAGCTCATAAATTATGCAAAGGCAATAAATGCACTCAGCAAACAGCGCCTAACGTTTGCCTAGCCTGGCTCCTAACACACTCTGTAAAAAGCCAGAAGCTCGACACATACAAGAGGTCTATTCCACTCATAAAGGGGGTTTGTTGACAACTCCAGACAGAAATGAGCCACAGTCCTAAGGAGTCTTTCTGCTTCGCTGGCAGCGGTTTATGGGCCTGCTTTATGAAAAAGGGAGGCTGTTTTATAGAGTCGGTGTGGGGAGAATTCATGGTCTCAAATTCACATTTAATACACTGTACGGCTTTCATACCCGAAGTTCAATACATGGTGGATTTTTGGCCAAATGATTCTTGGTCTTGAAAGGTTAAAAGAAGTGTCTGCTCCCCAATCCCTGGATACCCACTCAATTTATCAGAGTTCATATCGAGCCACCTCCTGATTCAGGTTTATGTTCTGCATGAGGCTGGGAAATGGAAAAGGCATGTCAAATGCAGAAACAGGGTCCCAGCTGATTTGACCATTTTAAGCTTTTTGACATCGGGGTCCTGCATTGGTTTATTAGCAAACAGGTTGCACACTAACAACCAGCTTGAGGTGAGGGAGTACTCTCCATGACTAGATTTCAAAGCCCTTTGTGTAAAGCTGAAAATATTTTCCTCCATTTTATAAGCAACAAATGGAATGGAACAACTAGCCCTTATACCCCGGCCCGGGAAGAATTCTTGGTCACTCAGCCTTCAGACAAAGAAACCACTCAAACAGAGGGAAATGGGAGGCATGAAATCCAAGCCATTTGCCTCAAATGTGGAATTAGAAGAGGACTCGTTCCTCAGCTGAGTACCTGCAGCCATTTCAATACATCACATCAACTTCATCATCACCTTCTCCTCTTTCTAGCTTCACAAATTAGACATGAACCTTTAGAGGTGCCTTCTTCCTTTCCCAGTCATGCCCCCACCTTAAACTGTTCAACCAACCAACCAACCCAGCAACCAACCCACCAACCAACCCAACCACCCACCCGCCCACCTAGTAGTTTTTTCTTTTAAAACTTAATACATATTTATTGACTACATTTTTTAAAGTCACCATAAGCCTACCATCCATAAACACTGTTAACATATTTGTGTAATTCTTTCCAGTCTTGTCTCCATCCTCTCCATCCTTCACACACACATTTTGTAACCTGCTTTGTTTTCATATAATATCCCAACTATTTTAGTTTAATGAGTGAAATTTCCCCTGTAACATCACTTAAAAAAAAAAAAAAAGGCTACACTGCAATCCATTGCTTGAATTGTAGGTAATCTAGTAAAAAAAATTCCCGGTGCTGGATATTTGGGTTGCTTCAGCTGAACATCCTGGAATCTCCCCCTTGTATGTATTCACCAACATTGCTCTTTCCTAGTAGTTCCTCAGCCCTCCCTTTTCTGCATATTCTTTAAAGTCACTGTCTCCCCAGAGCTGCACTTGCAATTCTATTGTTTCTCTACGATTTCCAGGGGAGTCCTTAAAGATTCCCTTGGTTCCACCTTCCATGTATATGTTGAGATTAAAAATCCCTATGCCCACTATTTTCCAGTTATGTGACTGTGGGAAAGTTATTTAAACTCTCTGTGTCTCAGTTTACTTACCTGTGAATGTGGTGATAACGGTATTTCCCTCATAAGATGAAAACAAAATGAGTTAATACATGTAAGCAACTTGGACAGCATAGAGCATGTGCAGACAATAAGTGTTAACTATTATTGCCATGTTTCTGTTTGTCACACTCCTTCCTCAAGCCCAGTAAACACCTCAGACACAAGTCTCCATCTGAACCCGGACTCACCATCCTTTGCCTACCCCAAACCTGCCCCTCTCCCCTGCTGTTCTCACGGCATCACCATGCAGTCACTCAACTAAGTGAAGAGTCTTGGTACCTTGAGCAGACTTAGCTCCCGTTCTCGCCCCACATTACAATTCCACCTTCTAAATCCTCTCCATTTCCACGGTCATGGCCGCTGCTTTAGTTCAGGCTTTTATTTGATCATTATAAGGGGCTAAAGGCTGCTTTCCAGGGTCTGTGGTCTTTTCTTTTTCTACTCTAAGTCTTTACTGACCAGAATGGATGTCCTAAACTTCAACTTGATCATGACACTTCCCATGGCCTACAGGGCAATGAAAACTCTTCTCATTGTTTTCAGCTCCCACACTCCCAGCTTCTAAGCACTCTTTCCAGACAGTGCTTTGCAGGCTTTCTGTGGAGAAGGACCATTTGTTTTTGTTTTGTTTTGTTTTTTTCTAATACATCATGGACCAATGCTTTTGTAAAATACAGTAAAAGATAAATTGTTGGAAAAATGAAAAAGGAAAGATATATAAAAATGTTATTATTCTATTTAAGAAATATAAAATTACTCTATTGAATTGCTGTATAAATTTCCAAATGCTTCTCTCAACTACTGTACTAATCTCACAGTAGACTAGTTACAAACAGCTCATGGACTATTGGCCTTGGTCTGCCTCCACATTTCTGAGTAGCACTATCCTAACAGGTCCCTTGCTGTAGACACACCAAGGCACACTTGGTCACACTCTCAGGCCTTACTATCTTTGCACTTAATTCCCTCTGCCTGGAATTCTATTCCACCAAGTTTCCACCTAAAACCCTTTAATGCGCCTTTAAAAATATAGTAGCCTCGGAATCTTCCAATACTCTTCTTAGAACTAAGAATTCTTAGAATTCCAATACACAAACACAGACACACACACACATATACATACATACATACATATATATATATATGTATGTATGTATGTATATGTGTGTGTGTGCATGTTGTGTGTGTGTGGGTGTGTGTATAATTAATTGCCTGTCTCCATTTCTTACAAATTTGTATTTTCACTGTTTGCCCCCAAAAGTCTTCCCTCCTAGAGCGTGAACTCCACACAGGGCAGTGCTTTGCTCATCTTTGTGTCTCCAGGCCTCAGGACAGAGTGTAGGTGCTCAACCACATTGATCAATCTTTCTCATTCTCTAGAATTCTTCAAACTGTAGTTGATCCCACACAGCATGAGCAACTATGCCTTAAAAGACAAGCAATTCCAAAGAAAGAAGGCACAGAAAACACAGATCAACTGGATTGCTTAATACAATGGGGTATAGGTTTGAAAATACTGGGCAGGGTTAAAATTGTTAGCAGAGCCTAGATTTGGGGCCCCGAAAATAACATCTTCCATTAAAAGGGCCATAAAAGATGTGATTATGATTTTATTGTATTTTCTCAAAGGAAAACATTCCTCATTTCCATTTGGAAATCTCACTATCTGTGTTTTAAGACTCTGATCCAAATTGAAATAAGTCAAGGTCTATGACACCTCTCTGCCTCATTCAGAAAGAACAAGATGGAATTCGAGGTACCTTGTGATGAAATGCATTCTTAAGCAGAAAGTGGCAATCATTGAATATATCACATAGAATGACATTGAGGAGGGCATTGCTCTCTATTCTGTTCAATGGACCTTGCTGGAACAGTTATTTCGTATCTCAAATCCATTTATCATTGCCACCAAAGATGTCAGGGCTGAACGCCATTGCTGAACAAAGTTATTTTATCCTTCTTCCTGCCTAAAGGAAATGAGAGGAAAATGAGAGAGAACCCCAACTTGTAAACCACAGCACCTAACATCAGGTACAATTTAACTTAGCCAGTGACAAAGCAAATCGATTCCCCTTTGGGGCAGGTGGTTTATCTAAGCCTGTAAAGACATCTTTCACCTAAAAGCAATCTCAAAAGAAGCCACCTACAGAAAATATGACACTTATTTTCTTATTTAAAGAAGTGAGATGACTGCACGGTGACCAAAAACATGTCCACCATCATCTCCCCATCTGCCCAACTCCTAGTACGTGCAAAACACTCAGCCCTTTTGTGCCACAAAGAGCAGCTCTGACGGTGTCCGTCTGCCATCACTCCATAAAGGCCTCATTGCACATCATTTACACTACTCTTGAAGTGGCTTTGGACTTTAAGCGAAATATAAAGCTATGGAGTCCTAGAAATAAAGAAAAATAATAATGGTTTTTATGAAATGGTTTGAGGTATTCTTACTGACTGTAAAATGATGTCATGGGCCCCTCGTCCCCTCTATACCAACAGTGGCCACGTTGGATCAAAAGAAATCACTCAGAAATATACAAAAGCCTAACCAAAAGATGTGTGTGCCAAACAGGTTAAAAGATAAGAATAAACCTGATAGTTACAAAACACGCATATTAGAAAATAATATAAGGCTCACCTATCTTCAGCTGTTGAAGAGGTATAAGAGAGAGCAAACTTTCAGAAGGTTCTGGAATTCTGTACTGGTAAACTATCATTCCTATATGGGGAGTTCTTAGAATCTGGCATTTTTGCAAGTTCTCAGCTTGAACTGACGAAAACTCAAATGACCAACATGATCTGAGGGACTAAGAGAACACTTCTTATTCTCCCTCCAGGATCTCTTAGATGATCACTCATCTCCATTTAATAAATAATTTCAAAGTGCCTGCTATGTGTGACGTTTATTCTGACTACTCACCAAAAATGCAAATATAGTGACAGAAATCAATTTGTCCAAACCCAAAGTTCTAAAGTTCATGATTAATTTTCAACATTTTTTTTCTTTTGGTCACTTTGAAATCTAGGTGTTTTTCAAAAAACAATCTGTATGCTGTAAATTTCCACTTAGCTCATTAAAATATTGTTGGGTTTTGGAAGTAGGGGAAAAAGTGAATATTTCACAAATTTTTGGAGAGTTCAGCATTTTTTCTCCCTTAGAAGAAAGAAATCCACATTTTGCCAAGTATAAACATACATAAACCCCAAAGATGAAATTTACATAAAACGCAGAACCCGTAAGCCTCAGTGGTTGCCAAAATGAGAAAAACGAATTTCTTGTCCAAAGGCAAAACTGACAGTCTAGGGCTGGGTGATTTGTAAAAGGTCTCTTTTAAGCTTAAGCACCAGATCCTTTGCCTCTTTGTCATTGATTTACTGATTCTAAGTCATCAATAGCATTAATCCATACCTGCCTAGGGACCTATTACAAATTACTTTGGAGATGCTGTGGAGCAAGAGTGTGTTAGGAGACCACAGCGTTATCACCATGAAGACCCGCTCCTCTGTGTTCCTTGGGGGTATTCTACCGGACCCCGGGCAACGCCGCAGTGTTCCCTTTCTGGGTGAGAGCTGCCTTTCCCTTTGGATGGGGTTGAAGGCCCCTAGGTTGGCTTCGACTAAATAAAGCTTGGTTCTTCCCAGAGTCCTGTATGAACTAATGAAACCCAAATTTTCTGATGAGCAAAAAAGGAGAAGTATGTTATGGGTTAAAATAATACAAGAGTCTATTTTTTCCACTGTGTTGTGATCCATAGAAATCACCCTGAGCCTTTTTCCCTTTCTTCTCTGCCTGGGAAGCCAATTGCTTTGATTGCAGTGATATGAGCTAGCTAAAATGACTTGCCCTTGCTTGTGAGGCAAATGGAACATGCTAATAGAACTTATCGCATTACCCGATGCAAAAGTGCCATAGCTCATTACTTTAAGATAAAAGGATATCATTGCAGACGGCAAGCAGAATTGACTTTCTGAGGCCCGACTTGATGATGATTTAATCAACTGCTCTCTTTCACTTCTCATCTCTGCGCCTGTCGGTTTCACAGGTGCCGTTAAATGAGACACTCAGAAAGTGAGCGGAGGGAAAGAAATTGCTGTCATTACTTTTCAAGAAAGGAGGTATGCAAATTTTCGACAGAAAGATTGCGTTCATAATGGGCCTGGTAAAATACAAGGATCATGCTTGACAGGTGAGGGCAAGCCATTTGTATGTCCTTAAAGCGGAGCAACCGTCCTCGTTTAGAAATGTGCTCCGTAAGAGAAACTACAAATGAGAGGCCTGGCGGGGCCTGGGGAAGGCGGGGGCTGGGGAAGGCGGCGCTGAAGCGCACGGGCTAGGCCCAAGCTGGCCCAATTCTAGAGAAAGGGAGGGCGCTTAAAGCCTTAAGGAACCGAAGGCCAAATGAGCATTTAACAAAGCCTGGTAGCACTTGGTCTGAGCCCAAACACAAACGAGCTCTTGAAAAGCCCATCTTTTTCTCCTAGTGTCATTTTGCCTGGGTTCAAATCCTGACCCTACTGCCTCTCTGTGCCTCAGTTTCATTATCTATCAAATGAGGCTACTGACAATATTTACCTCCCAGGGTCATCAAGAGCATTCGCTGAGTTAATACATAATAATAAAATATATAAAATACATATAATTAATAGGAAAATGTGTAAAATGGTGCCTGACACACAGAAAGCACTCAGTAGATGTTAAAAATCATCCAATCATTTATTCTTCAACAAAGACTAGGTATCTTTTTCTTATTTAAGAGTATATGTGCCAGGTGCTGGAAATCTAACTGACTCTAGGTAGAATACGATTCTTCATGGATTTCACATATGTAAGTCTTACTCCCCCAGCAGATGATGAACTCCTAGAGAGAACAGTCTGGCTGTCCTTGGGGTCATCATGGGGCCCAGTAGAGTCCTACAGACCCTGACAGATGCCCAACAACCATTTGATGATTTATGGATCCCTCCTCCCTCCCCCCTCCTACTCACGCCACATTTCTGATACTGCCTATGACGCTCAAGCCTTCAGAGGAATCTCCTCTTGGAGTAGGAAACGTCTAGCCTAGGGAAGAAACAGTGCAGCCAGCAAGAACAGACAGTCTGGCCTGAATCACCTCAGGAAGGCAGAATGAATCTGAATAGATTAAATGATCAGGATAGTATGAACAGAGGTGTTTTTTCAACCACTTTGCCTTCAATAGGTAATTGTTCTATTTTCTCCAACACTCAAAGTAAAAGCATCTTTCTTAAAGTGCCTGTAACTCTGAGTTCTTTTTCTCTAGGTAATGAAGCTGCTGCAAACCATTCTTCCTTCCAGCCCCTAAGGTTGTGAGGCATTGAGTGTAGCTCCTGCTTTTCATGCTAAGTGGCGTCTGCATGATTCAATTCTCTGCCAGAGGGACAACAGCCACCTTAGGCAAAAGAAGAGCAGGATCCAGACAGTCAAGCAGCTCTGAGCTGTCTGTCTTGGAAAAGCCTGGTTCCCGAGGTACAGTTAGTTCACTGCAGCATGGCTCTTTCAGGGTAAGAATTCTCCACAGGACCTGTCTGAGAGCATTTCTCCCCTAGAAATGCCACCCAAAGGCAAGTTGGACCTATCCTTCATTAAAAAAGAATGCTTGGACAACAGCCCTGACGGGAGGCAGGTGGCGGGGGGGCGGGGGGGTGGTGGTGGTAGGGGTAGGGAGTGGGAGGGAGATCAGGAAGGGAAGGGAAGGGGAAGGGGAGGAGTGTTACAACTCCTCCATTGTCAGGAAGTTAAGGCTTCCAATGGCAGAGGCAGCACTTGAACCCAATTCTGTCCTCCCAAGTTCAAGTTCCCGGCAAGCACAATATACCACCTCATTCTCTCTCGGGCACTCTCCAAAGAAACTACTTGAAAAATATCTTGTTGATTGATTGCTTGGCAAAGGTTAGAGTCAAGCTGAAACTGAAAAGAAGTGGCAATGGCCATACATAGCAGGGAATGCGGCTATCAGCGTCAGCTGCCTTTCTCCTCCACCCAAGGCAGCTCCCCCTCAACAGGAGGACCTAGCACAGGACCTGGTTCAGGGAAGTGCTCCTTAAGCCTGTGGCTGACTTAGGTTCAAGTTCTGCACCATCCATGTAGCAGCCATGCAGTCTTGGGAAAGGTACTGAACACCCTGAAGCCTTTTTTTTTTTTTTTTTTTTTTTTTTTTACCTGTAAATGGGGATGATACATACTCCACAGGATTTTTGTGAGAATTCAATGAGTTCAAATATGTGAAAGCAGCCGGAAAGAAATACTCATGGTTTTATTTCTTCGAACTCTTTCATGAAAGATGTTACATCACACACAGAAATGAAGTAACTTAATAGTTATTTAAATGTTCAGTTTCATTTTTGTCATTTTATTGCCAGAGGGGAAATCATATTCTGCAAGGATTTCTGCTTGGGAGGTGTTTGAGGACTTGATACCATGCTATACAAAAACAGAATCAACAACCCAAACAAACAAAAACGGGAGCTATCAAAGAAGAGAAGAACAGGAATCCCCTGGTACCAAATGGTTTATTTCATCGAAAAGTAGCAAAAAAGCAAGACACTTTAGAATTCAATTTTCTGAGCATTCCATCATGTTCCTAATGAAAAACTTTTTTTTGGTGAATATAATTTAGACTTATTCTTCAGTCAGCTACTAGTCAGTAACCTATATATTGGGACTAAAGTGGTCTACGGCCATACCACCCTGAACAAGCCCAGTCTCATCTGATCTCGGAAGCTAAGCATGGTTGGGCCTGGTTAGTACTTGGATGGGAGACCACCTAGGAATACTGAGTGCTGTAGGCATTCAAAAATAAATAAGTAAATACATACATACATACATACATACATACATACATACATACAGACCCATTGGGATGAAAGTGAAACACATAGATATAAGATTTGGAATCTAAACTTATGGGTTAGGCATTGAATAATAATGATATGGGCTTTGGCATTATTGATGTGTTCACTCAAATTCAGATTCATGAAAAAAAGAAATGGACAGATACACAGAATGGTATCAGAAACATCAAGTGAGTACTGGTACTAGTAGGAAGCCAGCCATTTTGAAGTCTGTCCGGACATTCTGACCATCAGAAGACAGAGCTACCTAGATAGTCCTGTGCACAGAGTATTTATATGCAAAGCCTATTTAGGGATTGATCTAACAGAATTAACCAACAGAGTAATCTTTGAAAAAGATAAAAACTTCCTAGAGCATTAACTTTGGTAACTACAAAAATGGAGAGTAGTTGGGAGAATGTACTAAAGTGCTTGGCATCCAGCAGACACTCACCAAGGCAACAGATCACGTGTATCCTCCAGGACTCGTGGAGACGTCGGTCCCCTCTGCCACATATATGGAAGCTTTCTCTAGCTTCTTGGGCCACAGTTCAGCTGTTGCTTTTCAGCATCTTTAACACCATGGTCAGTTTCCCCAAATTTATCTCATAGTTTGTTTATGCCCTGTTCTTCCTAAACTGTAGCACCTAGTAGGTGCTCAATAATATGTGAAAGAATAAATTCATAAATTATATTAGCAAAATATCTGAGGGAAGGTGTCTGGGGAAGTGTTTAGTTAAGAACTATATGGTGGCTGACGGAATGGATGCTAAGATGCCTGAAAGTGGTGGGTGTCTGAATGTGCCTATGAGAAATACGTAGAAATAATTTTGAGGTAAAAGGAAATCCTAAAACAAAAACACTATACACTTGAAGAAATCTGATATTAAGACTACTCTTTTAAAAAAAATCAGGAAAACCAAAATACTAAATATTTCTTTTTAGATTTGACTCACTTTAGGCCCACGAAAGCACCTGGAATTGAATGGGAAAAGAGACCACAGTGCTCTCACACTGCTGGGACGTCATTTTCAACTCCGTTAATCTGATGTTTGTCTTGTTTTTAAAATGCAAGATGGTGAAAAGCAGAGCTGAAGGAACAGAAGTATGGTTTGAGGCAAAGTGAGTTCCAAATGTTAGAAGGTGGTTCAAGAGGATCTGAAGATGCATCAGACCGATTCTTTTTTCTTTTCTCTTTATTAGGTATTTCTCTTATGCCTCTATATGGATTCATCATATCCATAATCAGGATTTTAGGTTAAATTGTACCTAACAACAGTTTTTATTTTAGGATGGCCTGAAAATCTAGTCTTCTATATCATAAACAAGGAAGGGTAGGATTACTATAAATTGTCTGCAAGAAAATACAAATTGCCAAGATAGAAACACCCACTGGCCTGCCAGTCTCAAGTTTCCTGTTTTGACATACTATATGCAGTAATTTTGTATCCACAATCTCTTATTAGAAAATGAATGTGCTATTTTTTCTGAATGCTGCAATTACAATAATTGAATTTAAAATGGGGATTGAGTTTCTCTATTTGGACGAAAAGAATAATTGTGTATTTCTGATTAAAATCAAGGGTACTGAATAGAGATTGTACAAATTCCAGCTTCAGTCTCCCTGAGTGACTCCTCGTCAGGCCAGAGAAAAGCAACATTCACACGCAGAGAAATGCACCAGCACCTCAGCAGCAGGCACTGTCTTTGGCCTCATTTGCTTTGTCTCCTGCCCTTCAGTCACAATACCCCTGTGACAGAGGCAATCAGAACACCATGGCATTGTTACAGTTTAAATGGCAGCCATGCTGGAGTTCCCCACTGCGTCAAAAATTAAGAGTTAAAATGCAAGGAAAACAAACATCTCTTTGTGCTGAAAATGCCTTTCCCCTTTTAGACTGCCAACATTTGGAGCAGCAGTTTCTGCTTCTCCATTATAGAATCTCTCCTCTGGACAGGAGAAGTGGGGTGGTGGTAAGAAAAGAAACAATGCTATTTTCTAAAGGGCTTAACTTCTTTCGTTTTTTAAAAAAAATAGTAAGAAAAGCCACCATTTAAAGTTCAGATGTGAGAAAGGAAAAGGGATGGAGAAAGAAGGCTATCTTGCCTTTTTCTGGTCTTTTTATTATATTTTGAATTGTACTATTCAGTCTTCTGAAACCTTCATTTATCCAAACATAAAGGTGAAATTTAGTCTCACAAGTCTTCTCAAATGTTCATTAAAAAAGAACTTCCTAAGGAAAGAGAAACATTTTCCAGGACAAACTGAGTCAAGGATTATCTCTTTATATTGCTCACTACTTGTTTTAGCGGTTTTATTTAATGTCTTCATTGAGATACGAGATTAATAAACTGCCCATATTTAAAATGAACTATTTGACCCGATTCCATGTATGTGTCCACCCAAGAAGCCATCACCACAATCAAGATAGTGAGCAAGTCCATTGCCCCCAAGCTGCCTTGTGCTTTGTTAATCCCTATTCCCTCTCCCTGCCCAGACTGCCAATGCCCCTCCTCCAAGCACTGATCTGCTTTCTGTCACTATAGATTAGCGTGTATATTTCCTAGAGTTTTATATAAATGGAAGCATACAGTATGTACTCTTTCTGTCTGGTTTCTATCATTTACTGCTTCCTATTTGGATGCCTAATTAAATAGGAGTCTTCTAGCTCTAAAGCAAAGGCAACCCTCAGAGGCTGCCGAGGCCAGGCTTTACTATCATCCCCCAGGAATAGGACCGATTACTTGGTCTTACTTTATTCTTCAGCTTTATTATGTACTTCAGTAATCAATAAACACTTCTATGGCAGATGGTTTATTTTACCCTATAAATCCAAGGAGAAGAGAATGATATTAAGACATCAGTATGGATGGGCTCTGCTGCTCTGTAACACTATGAGGAGAACACGAGCAACAGATTTAAATCTAAGAAGGTTACAGAGCAGTCACAGCTCCTGGCTGGATGGCAGGGATCGTAAAAGACTCAGGCAAGATCTACAGCAATGCACCGTGAACCAATGAGACTCTCAGAGCAAAAACCCAAACTGAACAGGCAGGCTGGTTGGGAAAGAATTACAAGCACTGGCTTGAGTGGAATGTAAAGATCTTCTTTCAAAAATCCAAAATATTTCTTAACAAACGAAAAGGTAGAGAACAAATGCTGACTGCAGGCTGACTGTGTAGAAAGCTGTGCTCCGGTTTGGAAAGAAGCCTACCAGACAGTCGCCTGGCAATCCTGGGAGGCATTAATTTTCTCCTCTGCAACTCCTGGCCCCAGGGCTCTGCAGGAATGAGCAGGGAGCGTCTTCCCTCTAGCTAGCCCTTGGAGACCCGTCCTTCCTTTCAAAGCAGAGAGGTCAATTCATGGGAGAGGAAAAAAATGTTCAACTTCACTAATAATCAAAGACATGAGATTCAAAAGAGAAGTATTTCATGTTACAAATAAGAAAAAAAATGTAAATGCTGACACTCAGTGTTGGCAAGGCTGTGGTGAGGCAGACAGTCATCCATTTCTAGAGGAATGCCAATTTCCTATCTGAAAAATAATTCTGCAATATGCATCAAGAACCTTAACATTTCTTTTACTATTTAGCTCAATTCTTCTCTTTCTGATATATACATAGATACAGATATATAGCTCCAAAAAATGAACAAAAATATCTAGAAGAATCTGTTTACAAATTTCGTCATACAGTTAAGAAACAATCCGATAATATCTTAACCTATATCTCCTTTTTTTAACCTTGCAACTTCTCTTTGCCCTCTCTCTACCCTCAATGTGTAAGTTTAGTATTCCAATTTTATGGTGAGGCAGTGAGGTCTGAAGACATTAACTTGCCTACTCAGGCATTTGTAAGAAGCTCCAAGCACTGGAACACATTTCATTCATTTCTAGATGAATCCAGTACACAAACTTGAACCAATATCCCCACAAATTGGGGAACAGATCGATGTGCTAGTGTGGTGTTCACCCACAAAAATACATTCCTAAGAAATTTTATAAAAGTGAAAAATGATCATGGTCATAGAGAAGTTAAAATAAAAATCCTAGAAGTGATCGTGAGTGAGTTACATAGCCTCTCTCAGGTTCAATTTTTTTTTTTGTCAATAAAATAAGAATAATGCATCTGCCTCTCGAGACAGAGGTAAGGAAATAATCCATGAAAAGTGCTTCTTTTATCATGACTACTACAATTAAAGAAAAGTAAGATGAATTTAATTATATATACAATATTACTTTGAAATTGCTACATATACACACATAAAGAAAAAAAAAAAACTAGAAAAAGATGCACCAAATATTAATAGTGTCTATGTCTGAGTGATAAAAAGTTTGTTATTTTCATTTTCACCTATACATTTTTGGCAATTTTCTTATCTCTTTAATGACCATGTTATTTTTGTACTAAGAGGAAAACAGGGTGCACACACACATGCCAGCAGACATATAAAATGTCGCCCATGTGACACAGTCCCTGAGGTCCTGATGGACACTGGTCTCCAGAGGTCATTAGGTGGCAAAGAACAATCTCACTGTTTTTCACAGAAAAGGCTTTATCTGTTCACAGGCTTTCCCGGGACCTCTCTGGTATAGCACGACTCGGCTAGGAAGG
>PVKZ01000539.1:455000-747363 GCA_004027375.1 Macroglossus sobrinus
CTGGACTGGTTAAGCATATGTGCAGGTTTTTGTATGTGTCTCTGCATGTGCCTGCATGCAAAAGTTCCAAGAGCCTTAAGAGTGGTCTGGTCCATCCCACGAGAAACCACTGGGTTGAATCACTTTCTCTGTAGCTTTGACACAGCAATAATATGGACATCTCCCCACCCAAAACAGAAGCGAAAAAGTGTCAGAGACATTAGGGTTTCTGTGAACTTAGGACAATCTACCAACTTGGCAGACAAACACTAGATGAGCAGACCATAAACAATGGATAAACTAACACCCTCCCCCCCTTTTTTTTGTCAGCAGGAGCAAAGTTATTTAAAATATTGTAATGCAGCGTATACTATTTCAGTCAATGACTTAAAATCTTGTGAGAAAAAGCAAATCTTAATAAGTCCACTGATATCACCACCACACATCTGATTCTGTTTCAATCTATGCAATACACCTACAAAGATATTACATCATCCCATGCTCAAGACTACACTGTAGGCAAGTATTTTGCAACTGAAATGACTAAAAATTCAGAAAGGAGTCATGACCTGGCAAGGCTCTATAGCTAGTGGTGGCAGAACCAGGACCAGGGTCTAGGCTGCTCTACCATCTCATTTTCATAATGAAGACATCATCCACTAATAGGACAAAGAGACTGAAGAAGGCCAGAGAAAAGGCTAAGAGGAGGTCTGAGCTGGTGCTCTATGAGGACTGGCAGGTTAAGTGAGCAGACTTCTCTCTAAGGAGTTGATATTTTTTTCTAAGGGCATGCATGAGTTCCCTGAAGAAAACACTATTTACTCTGTGGTAATTTGCAGCTATAAAGTGACAACAATAACAGCATAGTCCCAAACGGTGAGCTCTTTGCTCCCAAAGCGAAAAAGCCCACCACTTTGGCGCCCCCTGCATTGGAAGACTTGACAGCATCTGTTACAGGCTTTAAAGAAATCAGACAGGCCAGAAAGCTCGTGAACTAATTCGAGAACTAATCATAACTAGTGCCTTGAACCCTGGGTTTTTTCCCTGAGTATCTGCTGAGGTTAAACTATACTTCTTACCTCTTTAAAGCATTCTACATTCAGTCTAAGCTTGAGATAGCAATGGGACCTTGGTAAATGACAGGCTTTTTTAGTGAGTGTCAGGAAATATATTTCATTGCCCTCCTTTCATGCCATATTCTCTCTTTCCTGGATAGTGAGCAGAGGTCTCTCAATCTCTCTATTTCTCACCTCTGAGATTCTCATAATTGTCTCCCCCACTACTAAACCTCCCTCCTGGTATTACAGTTTGGAGGCCTGTCAGATGAATGCAGGCTTAATATGTCTGACACCCAGTTTGAGACCAAGTTACAGATATCTCTCACTTTTCACTTTTCAGGGACACAGAGCTGACTAGATATACATGCTCGGATTTCTCACATGAAAATTCTAATTCTGTCGGGCCCACTGTTGATTATCCCTCATAGGAAGAGGTCACTAATTGTAAGTTCGTCTCTACATGAGCTTTGCTGGTGCTTTGATTTAAATATTTCTCCTCATTAAGTCCTTAGAAAAGCATCAAAAATAATTCATAGCCTCTGTACTCATTGCTACACAATGGGCCAGTGAACTTAGCTTTTGGGAGCATCTGAGAAAGGGAAGGTAAAATGAGATAGAAGCCAATAGGTGCTATCTATGTTAACTGCTCTATGCTCTCTTATTTAATCTTTACTGTAACCCTACAAAGTAAATAGCATTATTCATTTATTAGCAAACATGGAGAAATTCAGAAAGGTTACTCAGCTCCTTTGGATTCAAATTGAAGAGAATATGACAGAAGGTTCCATGTTCTTTTCACTCAAAAAACACTGCATATGAAAAAGTTGTTTAAAAAGAAACGATTATACACCAACAAATTAGACAACTTAGAAAAAATAGATAAATTCTTAGAAATGTAAGACCTACCAATACTGAAGCATGAAGTAATAGCAAAATTGAACATAGCAATAAAGAGTAAGAGCATTGAATCAGTAACCAAAAATCTCCCAACAAATGAAAGCTCAGGACCATATGCCTTCATTGGGGAATTCTACCAAACATTTAAAGAAGAATTAATATCAAACTCTCAAATTCTCCCAAAAATTGAAGAAGAGGGAACATTTCCAAACTCATTTTATGAGGCCAGCATTACCCTGATCTGAAACCTAATGTGGGCACTACAAGAAAAGGAAATCACAGGTCAGTATCCTTGATGAACATAGATGGCAAAATCCTCAATAAAATACTAGCAAACCAAATTCAATAGCACATTAAAAGGATCATACATCATGATCAAGAGAAATTTATTGCTGGAATGCAAGGATGGCTCAACACAAGCAAATCAGTAAAAGTGATACTCCACACTAATAGAATGAAAGATAAATCATATGATATTCTCAATAGATGCAGAAAAAGCATTTGACAAAACTCAACATCCTTTCATGATAAAAACTCAACAAATTCGGTATAAAAGGAATGTACCTCAACATAATAAAAGCCATATAGGATAGCCCACAGATAACATTATATCCAATAATGTAAAGTTTAGCCTTTCCTCTAAGATCAGTAATAAGATAAGAAAGCCCACTCTCACCACTCTTATTCAACCTAGTACTGGAAGTCCAAGGCAGAGCAACCAGGCAAGAAAAAGAAATGAAAAAAATCCAAATTGGAAAGGAAGAAGTAGAACTGTCACTATTTGCAGATGACATGATTTTACACACAGAAAACCCTAAAGACTCCACCGGAAAAAAAAAAAAAAAACAGAACAAATATATGATTTCAGTAAAGCTGCAGAATAAAAAGATCAACATACAAAAATCAGTTGTGTTACTATACACTAACAATGAGCTATCTAAAAGAAAAATTAAGAAAGCAATTTCATTTATAATAGAATAAAAAATAATTAAATATTTAGGAATAAATTTAACCAAAGAGGTGAAATACTATACACTAAAAACTATAAGACACTGATGAAAGAAATTGAAGAAGACACAAATAAATGGGAAAATATTCTGTGTTCTTGGACAGAAAAAAATATTATAAAAGTATCCACATTACTCAAAGTGATCTACAGATTCAGTGCAATCCCTATCAAAATTCCAATGGCATTTTTCACAGAAATAGAAGAAACAATTCTAGAATTTGTATGGAACCTCAAAAGACTCAGAATAGGCAACGCAATCTTAAGAAAGAAGAACAAAGACTGAGGCATCACATTTCCTGATTTTAAACTATATTAAAAAACTATGTAATCAAAACAATAAGGTGCTGGCATAAAAACAGACCAAAGTGGAACAGAAAAGAGAGTCTGTAAATAAATGCACACATATACAGTCAACTAATCTTTGACAAGGATGTCAAGAATATACATGGGAAAATATAGTCACTTCGATAAATGGTGTTGGAAAAATTAGATATCTACATGCAAAATAATGAAACTGGACACCTAACTTATACTATTTCCCAAAATTAATTTGAATTGGATTTAAGACTTAAATGTAAGAAAGGAAACAGTAAACCTACTAGAAATAAACATACATAAAAAGCCTGATATTGGTCTTGGCAATGATTTCTTAATAAGATACCATAAGCATAGGCAACAAAAGCTAAAATAAACAGGTAGGACAACATCAAACTAAAAACTTCTGCATAACAACGTTGAATACATTGAAAATGCAACCCACAGAATGGAGAAAATATCTACAAACTGTATATCTGATAAGGGATTAATATCTAAAAATGTATAAAAACCCCATAGAACTTAAATAACAAAAAACCAAATAATCCAATTAAAAAATGGGAAAAGAACTTGAATAGATATTTTTCCAAAGATGACATACAAATAGCCAACAGGTTCATGAAAAGGTGTTCAACATCACTAATTATTGAGGAAATGCAAGTCAGAACCACAATGAGACATCACCTCACAGATGTTAGAATGGCGATTATCAAAAAGATAAGAGATAACAAATGTTAGTGAGGATGTGGAGAAAAGGGAACCATCATAGACAGATGGTGGAAATGTGACTGGTATAGCCATTATGGAAAACAGTATGAAGGTTCCTCAAAAAATTACAAATAGAACTAAAATATGATGCAGCCATTTCACCCCTGGGTATATGCCTAAAAGAAATAAAACTAGTATCTCAAAGAGGCAATCTGCACTCCCATGGTTATTTTAGCTTTATTCATAATAGTTGAGACACAGATACAACCTAAATATCCTTAAAAGATGAATCTATAAGGAAAACGTGACAGATAAATATATAAAGGAATATTATTCTACCATAAAAAAGAAAGACATCTTGCTGCTTGAGACAATATGGATGAACTTGAAGGGTACTGTGCTAAGTGAAATAGTCAGATAGAGAAAGAAAAATACTACATGGTTATCACATATATATGAAATAGGAAAAAAAAGCTAATTTCACAGAAACAGAGAATAGAATAGTGGTTGCCAGGAGTTGGGGAGAGGTGGAAATGAGAAAGATATAGGTCAAAGGGCACAAACTTTCAGCTGTGAGGAGAATAAGTTCTGAGAGTCAAATGAACAGCATGGTGACTATAGTTAATATTACAATATTATATTCTTGAAATTTGCTGGGTCATTATTAAGCATCCTTACCATCCTCTCCAACATACACACACTGCTAACTACATGAGGTAAGAGTAATCATTCCACAACATATATGTATAACAACGTTGAATACATTGAAAATGCAACCCACAGAATGGAGAAAATATCTACAAACTGTATATCTGATAAGGGATTAATATCTAAAAATGTATAAAAACCCCATAGAACTTAAATAACAAAAAACCAAATAATCCAATTAAAAAATGGGAAAAGAACTTGAATAGATATTTTTCCAAAGATGACATACAAATAGCCAACAGGTTCATGAAAAGGTGTTCAACATCACTAATTATTGAGGAAATGCAAGTCAGAACCACAATGAGACATCACCTCACAGATGTTAGAATGGCGATTATCAAAAAGATAAGAGATAACAAAAGGAAGTCGTGCACTTTATATACATGCATGCAATTATATTTGTCAATTACTCCTCAAAATTGATAAGTAATTAATTTAAAAAGAAGAAATTGTACATTGGTGACATTAAAGAGGAATGAAGGAGAGGCATGGAGAAAATAAGAAATTACTGCTGGTTTATATCCAAGACACTTGCTCTTACATCATCTCTCATGATTATCCCACCAAAACATTGTTTCCTGCAGTAAATCCAGTTTCTTTGTAAAAATGGAGAGTAGGAAACATCAACACCCCTTTGTTGTCTTTTCTGACTCCTCATACTTGTTTTCATATAGCTGCTGGTTCCCCAAGACTTTTCACAAAGGTCTATACAAGTTGGCTTGCCCCAGAGCCACCTATGGCTCTAATCTAGACCTTATTTATCTATTTGCTTCAGCAATCATTTACTAAATACATCTTCAGTTTTAGGACAGAGAAATGACTAAGACACAGGTACTACCTGTCTAGAATAACTTACGTTCTATATTGTTGAGATGGTTTCAGATATCTGGAACATTCACAATTACCTAAATATGCAAGGCTGTCTGAATATGCCAACACTTTATCATTACTCGTGCTGGCACTTCTGCTTGGCCGTGTTAGTCAGTGAAGGCTGAGGGGCCTGCAGGTGAGCCTCTCCTGAGCTCCCCATTACTGGCAGCAATACCAGAGGAGGTGGGGGTATGGCTTGGGCAGGAATTATATTATTTTTAATAATTATGCTCAAAAGTTGGACCTACAAAGTAGTCAACATGCAAAGAAAGCATTTGGTGAGCTGTGAGAATGATTTCACACATCCACTATTTAACGGTATGAAAATACTGTAAGAGGCTCACTTTATAATGGTCCCATCTTTACATTCCTTGCTCACATAGATCCCTGAAAAGGGTTTACTTCTTAACAAAATGAGTTGAGTCCTATAGTTAACTTGTTGTTATGTTATCAACCCAGGCATCCTCTACTTTCTCCAACTGCAATTTCCTGGAAACCAAAAGTAAGAACACAGGACTATAAGAACTACTTTTGTCTGCTTCCAGACACTGGTACATTCACCAGGGGACTGTTTGTAGAAGGCCCAAACTGTCTTCTTGGATATAAACGTCAAAGGAAAGAGATTCATCTCCTTAATCAATAACCTTTGGCAGTGCTGGCTGTTTTCTCTTCTGTGTTTCCCCATACCACCTTATTCGTGCCTCAGTGTAGTGCTTGTCATGTTGTATGTAGTTATCTGTTCATGTAGTCCACTCTCCCTATGGACTGCGAGCATGAAACAGGTTCCCAATAACTGCTTATTGACTGAGCACTGGTGCCAATCATTTGGTATTAGGAAACTATTTCTCTAATTATAGTTACTAGCTCTATTATTTTTGGTATGCATTTTATAGCTTGACTATGCTATATGAAACTTCTTAGTCTATCTTTTTCGATGTGTCCAGGCCAGTTTTTACATTCTGGTATTGCAGGACTTGGGAAGCAATGTGTGTTTACTCAGGCTTTGCCCTTTTACTATTTGCATGACTATTGTCTTTTTGCCATTTTCTAGTGGCTTATTTCCAGACTAAAAATCCAATTCATTACTAATCTCCCTGTGGATCACTTGAATTAATTTCTTTGAGATTTGCTCTGTTAGAATATTCTTGAAATTTTATGGTAAGTTTTGCATGGGATGTACTAGAGATGATGAAGGTTGGCCTGAAACTTCAACTTTTGAGAGGCCATAGGTACACACTGTTCATCAATATTCTTTTGCAGGTACACAGAACCCCATTTTGTTCAGGTCAGTGATATGTTTAATCAAAAAACAGATTTCTTTGGCTCTTCTGCATGTAGGGGTGACTATTTGATATAGTTCTGGCCAATGATGATATAATTAGAAGCATATGAAGAGAGCATCGCTCCCTGAATAAAAAGGAAAAGCCTCCTAAGAGAGAGCCTTTGTTCTTCCCAGACTCAGGATGTGAGATCTAAGGTTACAACATCCATCTTATGGCTGTGAGGCATCAACACAAAGACTGCATTCTGCATGGGGAAGACGGCAGCGTAGAAACATGGAGGCGCTTAAGTTTCAAGTGGCATCACTGAGCTACAGCCTAGCCCCAGACCTCTTTTTACAGGAGACAAACTGACCACTGCACTATTATTTCATCCCAAAGTCATCCCAATTGAAAGGCAAATGATGAGCAAAAAATAAATAAATAAATTAATTAAAATATATTTTTAAAAATTATAAGGTTCCCTAAAACACATTGTGAGAGTAGAGGACAAGAGGTAAAACATTCACCCACATTCCAGTCAAGGGGAAAATGATTGCTCCTTACTGCTTATAAGTTCTTCAAGTGGATCTAACTTAAAATGCATTCATTTCCCCAGTCTGGACACAGTAAGTGTGCATGCGTCAGAGAGGAGATATCTGAGTTGCATGCAGTGGAGTCTGATTTCCCAGTTGGATCACCTTTTGAATTTCCTTTAAGATTAAATGGACGATTTATGAGAAGTACACTGAATGGAAGGTCCTAAGCCCCTCTCTCCAAACACCAGGACACACCGGTCAGTATTTTCATCAGTACAATGCTTGAAAAATATCGCAAGTCCTGGCTTTACATATCTTAACATACCTTATTAACTCTCAATTAAAGGCTAAGCTTGTTCTGATTTAACAAGTGTGATCTTCCAAAATTAGTCTTTTCCTCTCCCATTAATGAAGACAACAAAACAGCTCCTTGTGCTAGTGATGACAACTTCCCCAAAGCAACAATACCCTAGGTGCCTTATGGAAGACACTGTGGGATTGCACAGCTACACATAGGCACGAGCCCACTCGCACACACACCATGTGTAAATTTTGGGAATTTTTGTACATACAAATGTCTACGAACTAATAAATTTCTTCTTCTAAACTTCTATATTATTGCCCATGTCCCCACATGTACTGATCAGGATATGTGTAAGTCATTTTCGTACTTACGAGTTACTACACATATACCAAGTGATAATAGACAAGTGCATATATCAAGTACACATAATACCTCTTACTTGTACATGTGTGCCAACATAATTATGTATACCAAGTGATCAATCTTCCTCTAGACTTATAACAAGGGAATACATATAGTATAATATAGTAATATACAGTTTTACTTAGGGATAAATCTTTTATCTTTTTCACAGATGATAGAAGCCATGTAGACACACACACACAGTAAACGCAGCCTACAGACATTATCTTTGGTACCTTTGCCACAACCCAAAGTAGTGCCATAAGGTGGTTAGAACATTAGCCAAGTTGAAACCTTCAGGGCTATGCACACCACTGTTTTCAAATCTGTTCTTTCATGTGATGTGCCAGTTGAAATTACTTCTACAACATGGTCAGAACCAACCTGGATGAATTTATAATGCCTCACATTGCTACAGGCATATTTTTGAGAATCATCTAGAGACAGAAGATAATTCTTTCTAGGTTGCAGGGATTGCTAATTCTTGTGCTTACAGTGAAGTTTTCGAGGGCATGTATCTAAACAGAGAGGCCGTAGAGCAGGAAGCCCGCCTGATGTCGCAGTGCAGTGTGTGAAGGATGCTCACAGCAAGGTGTGTAGAAGGGCATCCTATCTCAACAGTACATGGCTCCTAACCTGCTTCTCTCCCTGATCCCTGGGTGTAATCGAACCTGACTATTTCTACTCATTACCTAAGTCGAGCAGCTTCCTGCTGACTGGGGAGGGGAGCAAGTCATTTACAGCTGTACTCTGCCCGCAAAACTGTGACGATTATCAATGATTGTGCCCTGAGCACCCAGAATGCACCAGGAGCTGTAAGCATTAGCTGGATGAGAACAGCTACTGTTTTCAAGGGGTTAAGTGGGTCCTTTTCTGTTCTCTATGCCCTGATTAGACCGTCCTATCTTCCTCCACCTCTTATTTATTTTGACCTTCCCCACAGTTGTCTCCTTACAGGGAGAACACAGGAAAGGCATTCACTCCCCATCACTCTCGAATGTCCCTATCACGGTTCTGCTTAATAGTTTTACTCTAATCTTCGTTTTGTGGTTCTCATCGAGACCCACCCCCCATGAATCATTTTTTTAGCTGCCATTCTGATCACAACAGTACCTTTCCCTTCTCTCCTAATGCTATAAATTTGAAAGGTGGTGGCATTTTAAAATGTTGTTTTGTATTCCAACCACTATATCCTCTCCATTTTAAAGGTTCGTGCATCTTTATAGAAAAAAATTAACAGAACACTGATAAATAATCACATATAAAAACATATTGGCATGCAGGCGCATATATAGACTTAAAATTTCAGCAGAGGCTTTTATTTGAGGGTGATACTGAGATGTTTCTTTTTCAAGGATCCACTATTCCCGATCTGTCCCTGTTCTGCTATTTGTTAAAAGAACCCTGCAAGGATGATAGGCTCTATTGGCCAACAAGTAGTAGGATATAAAACCACTGCAAAGACAGCTGCAAAAAGGAGCTTGAGAAAGCTTCGGTGGGTAGACCCATAATTAACAGGAGAATTAACAGAAATTCTTCCACACTAAATTTGGTTTAAGGGAAGAGGAAGAAGTACTAACTTTTTGATTAATACTCTAACATCTTGAAATTCTGACAAAATTCTGGCTCAACTTGTTGCCAGAGTTACTTGTATCTTATATTCCCTCCTCAGCAGCTACTGACTGAGTCTGCCAGCTTTGCTCTACATAAGTTGTTAGTGGGTATACGATAGGCACTATAACTGAGTTTAATCAGTGCCTGAATTTTCCATAACTTACTGATAGTTGGCCAGCTCAATTTTTGGCATATGCAGAAAGTCCTTGATGTCCATAAGGAGAATGACAACTTAACAAATCAGTAGCTTTTGGGTACTTATGGAAAGGGTGAGAATAAGCCAGCTGCTTCCGCTACTGGAGGTGATGCATGGTTAATTTATTTATTTTAGCATACAGTACACAGATGTGGCTGGTTGTTAATTTTGCTTTGCTACCAAGAGTTACAAGTATCAGCTATCGGCTGATTTATTTGGAATCCTCCCTGGAACACATCAGAATTTTAATTGTTTCCTGAGTTTCTGCAACAGAAGAAGAATTGATGTCACTGGAAAATGCCCTGGGTCCCTGCCGAATGCAGCTAACTCCCGGTGACTGATTTCCAATTGATACAGATGAGGCCTGGGAGGTGGTGCACATAGATACACCCACGTGAGCCCAGCAGCCCAGTAATGACTAACAGAGATGACGGGAGAGACCAAACATTTCTTTCCAACAACTCATCAAGCGCACTGTTCTTATCAACAGATGTAACCGTCAGGGCCCAACATGGATGCTGGCAGAAACAGATGGTGCCGTGAAGAGGCTCTGTTCCCTGCTCTCGGGGCTGGGCTCTGCAAGATGGGAAGAGGGCTTGTGTGTGCAGAGGGGTGGGACAGGGCTGTGTTTTCCAGCAGCAGGTAAAATCCATTTGTCATACCAGCTCCAACCGGGTTTTTAGCACAGAAGTTAATATCTAAAGCCAATGAGGCATTCTGTCCCACCGCTGCAGGGAAGCAGGGGGAAGCCTCCCACTAACTGCGCCCTCTAAGGAGAGAGGGAGGCAGAAGAAAGGAAGAGCGTGGTGGGTCAGAGAGGCAGAGGGAGGCCTGGAAAGGGAGGGAGACAGATGAAAACATAGGCTGGGTTTGCAGTGGCTTTAGAGGCTTTGCTTTTTTATATTTCTTTGAAAACAAGATGGCAGGTGGAGAAGGGGGAAGAAAATACATCAAGAGTGTTTTCTCTTAAATACCTCCAGGGGAAAACTGCCACCACCACTGTGACTACCAAAGTCATCAACGCTGTATCCTCCTCCCCCAAACCCCCATTCACACACACAAAAAATAAAAATAAAAAAAAAAAGCTCCAGAAGAAAAACAAGTGTTTTCTTTTCCTGAACAGTCTCGGCAATCTCATGAAAGCAGCTTCTACATATTCACTTGGTCTGAAATATAAATACACACAACAGCAATAAATTCCCATTGCCTCCAACTTTGAACATTTCCAAGGTATGTGGCACAGAGAGGATTTTTATGAGCAGGCCTTCAGCTGCCAGGATCCCATCCTCATAAAGAAGAGATTTTAGTCCATTCTGTCTATTTATTTTGTGTAGAGAAATCAAGGGCAATAAACCATGAAGAAATTCACTCTACCTTATTCCATTTCA
Organism: Macroglossus sobrinus; assembly: GCA_004027375.1. NCBI lineage: Eukaryota > Metazoa > Chordata > Mammalia > Chiroptera > Pteropodidae > Macroglossus > Macroglossus sobrinus. Next base: position 466,247 of record PVKZ01000539.1, read on the forward strand.
CACTTTTGTCAACCACGCTTTATTGAGTATCTGAATGAATTTTTAATATCATGCCCCAAAATGCTTTGGTCTTCTATCATATGCTGGGACTCTATCAATCTGATAACACTTGGGAGTTCTGAGAGATACTCAGCACTGAAGAAAACAGCTTTAAAGTTTAGTCATTCTGATGGAATGTAAAAGCTTATATCAGTGACAGGTTGACAGAAAAAGCTGTTTTCCTTTCCATTTCACAGACTTCCACGTATGAACGCCATGAAACATGTCAGGACTTTCTCTGAGTCTATGAAGACAGAGATGGCATCTGCTCCCAGTGGGAAGCCCTTCTAACCAGTAATACTATAAAATTTCATGATTCTGAATTCTGACTGACATTCAAAAGGGCAGGGAGGAGGTGTTTACTATATTTTATAGAACCACATCAATTGCTTGTCTTAACTCATAAATATAGTTTTATGGTATACAATGCCACCTCAAGCATCTCTCTCTCTCTCTCTCTCTCTCTCTCTCTCTCTCTCTCTTTCTCTCTCTCTAGCAAAAAGAAATCGCAATCTACTTGTGTTAACCGAAGAGGTCTCTAATTTCCTTGCTGTGGGTAGGAGGGAGGTTATATTTGCATTTTCCCTGAAGTGTACACATCTCTTGACTCTGTTAGGAAGCTGTGGTATAAAGGAAGAGGGTTTCCACTGGTTCCAAGCACAGCCTATAGGCTTTATAGTAGCAGGAACTGATGCCCCAGTTACCAGTTATGCTGCTGCCCTCCAATTCCTATTAGAGAAAATTTTCACGAGATTTATTTCAGGGGTTTGGTTATGGTGGTGTTTTCTTTCCTCCTCTGTTATCTTAGGTAGAAAAGATGATGAACCATATTGCCTTGCATTATACAACTACGACAAGTAAGTGACATACAGCTGTTAATAAACATGCCAAAGACTAACAGGGCCTCCTAAGAGGACTTCGTGTGGTCAGAGCTCTGTAATGAGGCACTTTTAGACAAAAGGGTAGATGGTAGCAAAGTCATGTCATTCCAAGTGTTCAGATAATCCTTGCCCTCTATGCCTGAACTAGACGCTTAAAAAAAAAATGCTTAAAAAGGTGGAAATAGATTCTTATTTGAAAAGGCAATCTAACATCTTTCTGAGTTCCCGATACTAATTCCCCTTGAAAATTCCCCCTGAATAGAGAACTTGGAGCAGACTAAGGCCTTCAGAAAAAAACAACTTAATATTTCCTAGAAAAATGTGAGCACCTTCATCACCAGGAGGCCAGAGAGATATGGGCAGGAATGAAGGCCAGATAAAGGAGAAGTCAGGAAATGCTGGAAATTGGAGGACAAGCCAACAAGCTCTACTGATGGTGTACTGTGAAAAAGGAAGAAAAAGTACGAAATAAAGAAAACAGAGTCCCCGATGCATTTTTAAGAAATTTTTACATATTCCAATAGAGGTGATAGAACCCCTAAGAGGACAAAAAAAAAAAAAAATGGGCCAGCACTGTGCTCACTTTACTGGCACATGGTAGGCATGCAAAGTATGTCTAAACTTCATTTGTTCTTCCAGACACTTCTTTGAGGTAGGTTTTATTGTCTGTATTTTACATGTGAGAAAATTGAGACTCAGAAAGCACATGTCTGAGGGTTACATAGCTACTGAGTGGAGAACCCGGACTTAAACTCAGGCTCTTATTTCCTTTCTAAATATGACTTCAATGGATTCCAATCACACCTGCAATACCCTTTGCCCACAAAAGGGTTAGGGTGGAGTGACAAATAGTGGATTTTACACTTGGGGCTTATAAGGTGTTATAAAACAAGAAGAATACAGGCCGGGGGTAAGGAAGACCTCAGAAAGAGAGAGAGCTGGAGAAAGGGAGAGAGGGAGGGAGGAAGATAAATATTTCCCATGGAAATTAATGAGAGAGAGGGTATGCATAAGCCATTTAAATTCTTTTTCTTAAAAAATATTATAATTGCTATCCATGTCACCAAGTTTTCTGGACTCATTCTTGCTTCTTTTTGAACTTGGGTGTGAATATCTTTCAGCTTTCCCCAAACCAGTTCTTTAAGAATCAGGCCAGTAATCTGACATCTTTGATCTCTTTCCAAAACCCCTCTCTAAACACAAAGGTTGAACTAAAAGAATTGCAGCATCTACACAAGCTTAAGAGGACCCAAACTGTCCAGCACATATCCAAAGCTGTAATGAATTTTGTATCAAAACATTCTGCTAAGCCTTCCTTATTTATTCTTTTGTGACTCTGCTCAGTTTCTTCAGGAAAAGAAAACCCCACAGAGAGCCAGAGAGAGGCCTCAGTCCTTTACCCCTTCTTAAGTAATTTCTTTTGTTGAAAGAGTGAGAGAGGAGAAAAATGGATGGGAGTCTTGAAAGCCCAGCATCAGGGAGTCTTTGGGGGTATTTTTACATTTGAAGATTCGCACTGAAAGGAAAATCTTTGGCCACGATGGGCTATCAGACAGACACGCCACACAGACACCCGATGATCTAATGAGAAAGGCCCTGCTGTTTTCAAGTTCGTTTCAACATGAAGTGTCAGGGGGTGGCATTAGCAACCTGCACTGAGAGCAGCAGTGGGACCCACAGTGCAGGATGAGTGGGGGGCCCTGGCCAAGTCTCCTGACATGTGGCTGATCTGCATGTTTGCCTGGAGTAGGGATGGCAAAAAATCGTAGGGTGCTCTTCCTGGTGGTGTGAAAATCTTCACATCCTGTTGTTTTTTATTCATTTTTTTTGATTACACACCCTGCCCGAGGCAATGTTCCAGCAATTCTGCAACTTCTGAGCAGGTGGCTCAGTAAAAGTTCACTGTCAAATAAGGGGTTAGGGCACCATTCCTGGCGCCCTGGCCCACCCTGAAAGTCCTATTCAGCACAGAAATACCTTGAAGGACAGAATTTATTAAAGGCAGTAGATCAACTCTATCTGAGCTCTGTCTAGCTATAGTGTTTCTATGGGGGAAAAAAATATTTAAAACCCAAACTAGAAATGCCAATGGAAAAAAGTATTCTTCCCCCAGGTGCATCCAGGGATGGACATCAGTTGTCTGACTGATGACAAAAGAAAAAAATTAGTAATTATTATAATAGTCACCAATTATGAAGGATTAAGTACATGCCAGGCTCATGATGGGCACACCAAATTTAATTCCCAAAACCACTCTCAGGACGTAACTATGATTATCCTCCCTTTACAATTGAAATTGAAGCTCCGAAAGTCAAATAAATTGCCTAAGGTAATGCAGTTAAGGAGTGAGATTAGAGTACAGCCCGGGCCTCTCTATGACTAAGGCTTCAGACGTTGCTCCTCCTACATGCAAGCCTTTCTCTCACTAATTTAACATCCCTTATCAAGAAGAGGGTCCCATTGAAAAGCCGCTCCAGCAAAGTGTGCTGTAGACTACACTCCAAAACACTATGTTCAATCTCCTTCCCAATAACCCATGAACGTGTAACCTTGAAATCCTTTCTTCATTACTTAATGCTTCGGTTTCCTTACTTAGAAAATGAGAGACCTTCCAAGGCTATTCTAAGAATATAAAGTTTTACATCTGGAGGCCCTTTTTACAGCGAATTGTAATGCACCATCAGCCTCACAGAGAGCCTGTGAGGCAGCTGACCCAGTGTCACCTAGCAGCTGAGTGCTGCCGGTGTCAGGAGTGGCCAGCCTCTATGATGTTCCTATCAAGAAACACAGCTTCACAGTATCATAAATAGCATCTCTTCATAATTCTCTACTTCCTGGGTTGATACAAACATCTTTCCTCTCTATTGTTGTTCATTCAATTTGTTTTTTCAGTTAAGATGTGCCAATTCCTGGCACCCTGGAGGTGCTCCAAACACAACATCCTATTTTCACAGAATGAGACCACAAAATACAGACAGAATATCTGGAACTTTGAGGGGGTGCAAGGACCCAAAGTACTATAATGATTTGTAATACCTCATATTTGACTGTGCTGGGCTGAAAATGTGTGTAGAAGGGTTAAGAGTTGATCACAAACCTAGGGAGAAAGGTATAATAGTAAAAACCTGTCAGTCTCTTTGTCTGGTACATCAGCTCACAGCCAGCAGGTTTGTAAAGGGAACTTTTAAACGTGTGTTTCTGTGGAGTACTGACCCCTTTCATGGCAGTGCCACAGCCGCTGCAGGACAGGATTGCTCCATGCCCAGAATCACGCCTGGTGCGATGACGAGAGGAGCCGGGCTCTGTCCTCCTGTTTGCAGGGGATCTTTCCAGGCATTTGGCTCTGCCTTGGCTTTGAGCTTTTCTCTCGCCTCTCCAACCCACTCTTCTTTGACCCCTCACCTGCAGATGACTACCAAGTGAAGCTTCCTCTCCTCTCCCCTAGTCTCCTCTGTCTCCACTCTGACCTCCATGGGGTGGCCTCCCATTTGTATCTCCAGCCTAGTTCCACGCCTACAGAAGTACCCCACGTTCTGCTGTCAGCTCCAGCTCTGTCTTTCCAAATAGAGCTCACCTCCGTCCCCCTATTCCTGCTGATCTCACCTCTCCTCCTTTGGTGCCATTAGTCTCAGTTGCAGACTCAAACAGGGATCACCTACGGAAAAGCCTTTTGCTTCCCTGGCAGGTACTGATTGCCTCCTCCCAGCCCATGTGCAGGAGCTTGTGAGAGAGGAAGGGAGTAAAAGGTGAAGGTGGAAGGGGAGCAGGTGTGTGCAATCTGAATAAGGTCCCCAGGGGATTCTTTTACTTCTCCCTCACAACTTGGAGAACTGCTTCTCTAAACCTTGGCATTATTAAGTCCCATTTCTCACTCCCATTCCTCATCAAATTGGTTACCCAGTCCTTGCTGACTGCCTCTCAAAAATACCTCCTTTATCTGATTCTTCCCATTCCCCCAGCCCCCGATCTCATTATCTCCTGCCGGGATTGTTGTTGCAATCGCCTGCTAGCAGGTCTCTGAATCTCCAGACTCTCTCAGCTCCAATCCATCTTGCACACTGCTGCCAGATTAACCTTCTAAAGCAGTGGTTTCTAAACTTTGGTGTGCATTAAAATCACCCGGGGAGCTTGTTAAAAATACAGATGCCTTGGCCCCAATCTATAAATTAGGATTGAGCAGGTCTGGGTGGGGCCCAAGGTATATGTATTTTTTTAACAAGCTCCCAGGTGACTGTGATGCAGTCAAGATTTGAGAATCTCTGGCAGAGCTCTCACTATGGTCCTCCTTTCAAAAAACCAACCAAACAAGCAAAACCAAACAAAGAGTAAGTGTCAATGACTGCCCACTGCCTACCCCTCTCTTTTGCTGTTCAAGGCTTGTTGTGGTCATGCACCAGTTTACTTTTCAAACTCAACTCCCACTCCACCCCAACATGGCCCCTATGCTGAATCCCGACTGCTTGCGTCTTCCCATGCGTGCTCTTCACTGCTTTGCCTCCTAACTTGCTCAAGCTGCTTCCTGTGCCTTGGATGTTCTACCTTCTCCACTTCCACCAAACCCTGTGATAGACTGGAGTTGGGGGACTTTTGGGGCATAAAGATCACATGGTTGGGCACAATGTCCCATTTTAGATAATGTAAATATCTTGGAATAGAGGAATTTCCAAGATTATTCTAAGGTAAAAAATAAAATTTTACATCTAGAGGCTCTTTTTACAGCAAATTGTGATGTACTATCCAAACCACAAACAAGGGTTACCTACACTCTGTGTCAGTCTTATATAGGCTCAATCATTTATTCTTCAAGATGACCCTCTGATGTACTAATTTACCCAAAGTTGTTCAACAACACAGGGTTGCTGATATTCAAACTTAGGCTCATCTGACTCTAAATACAGGGCTCTTTCAACTACTTCTTTATAATGCTACCACTGTAGTTAAAGCTGACACAAGGATCCACTCTTTGCCATGGTTGTTTTTAAACTGTGAACATGGATCAGTTGACTAATTTGTGTTCTTCACATAGTACGTCTTATGACCAAAAGCTCCTTTTGCCTACTAGATGTTGAAGGTTAGGAGATCTGTTTGTAGGAATGACAGAGAATTATAGATGCTCTCTTCATCAACTTCCATTTCCCTAGTTGCCTGGAGTAACCAATCCTTTCCAATATGCTCTCCACATAGCTTACAACATACTCACCCTTTGCATCTGATTGGCTAGTCTCTGGTTTGCCCACACACTCTGCTCTCATCAGCTGAGTTACTGTGGGTCCCAAATTTGTTTATGTCAGTTGTGCTGAGTATTGCAATGATATATCTTAATTAAATATTATCTACACTGATGAATAGGAATATAAAAAGAATTGATGGTTCTGTAAAACCCAAAAAAAGTTTTAGAAGCACTCCCTAAAGGCAGAGACTTAAAGACAAGTTGCTATTCACTTAGGTGTGGGCAAGACAACTGTAAAAGACGGGCCTTAAATTTAGAAGGATTCCACACATCACAAATGTTTAAGATCTCCCTCAAACCAAGATCATAGAGGATGCATTAAGGATGTGAATTATACAAGAAAGATGGCACAGGACTTTCATAAGCAAATCCGTAAACAAATGAAAGGCCTTCATTACGTACATAAAATGGCATTAGACTGAAAATCAATCAATGTAATTTACCATATTAACAAACCAAAAAATTCATATGATTATCTATGAAAAATCTAAAGCTGGCAATATACTATAGTAAAAGACTGAATGCTTTGGTCCTCAGATCAGGAACAAGACAGGAATGTCCACCTTCACTGCTTTTATTAAACATTGTTTTGGGAGTTCTAATAGTGTAACCAGCAAATAAAAGATTGTAAAGAAAGAGGTAAATGGTCTTTATTTGTAGATACAATAACCATCTAGAAAATTCAAATGGAATCTATAAAACAGCTACTAAAACTAGTAAGTAAATTTAGCATAATTGCAGAATATACGATTACATATTGTATTGTAATTGTTACACATAACTGTAAATCAATATATAAGAATCAGTGGTACTAATCAATTATAATAGTAACAATCAGAAATTGATTTAAAAAATTTTAAATCACATTGTTTATAATAGCAATAAAAATATGAAATATCTAGAATAATTCTGATGAAAAATGTGAAAGATCTGTGAATTGAAAAAATTAAAATAATGCTAAGAGAAATTAAAGACCTAAATAAATGGAAAAATACTTTGTTCATGGGTTGATACATGGAGCAATATAGATAAACCTAAAAATAATTATGTACAGTGAAAGAAAAAAAATCATACTATATAATACTCTAAACATGTAATCTGTAGTGACAGAAAGCATGGGGGAGAAGGGAGGGGGTATGAAGGAACAGGAGAGAGGGACCAGAAAGCAGCATGAAGAAACTTTGAGGTGACAGATAGGTTCACTACTTTGATTATAGTGATGGCCTCATGGGTGGATGCATGTATCAAAACTGACCAAATTATATACTTTAAATATGTGCAGTTTATTATGTCAATTACACCACAAAGCTGTTTTTTTTTTAAATTAAATGTTACTAGCATGTTCCTTGCATGTCCAAAGTCTGATGTGTTGCTTTTTTAACTTCTCCATTTAAATGACTTTCTCAATTAACTATACACTTCATTGGTTGAGGGCTCTTCTTGCACATGTAATATAAGTAGGCCTGAAAGTGGAGAATCATCATCATTTAGAGCTAAAACAAACCTTGAAATCATCTAATACGATAGACATATTAAAAAGTTGAGGTTGGAGAGAATTAAGTGAGGTTCCTAGATCCATCCACCTAGTTGAAGAACAGAGCTGGGTACAAATTCCCAGCTCCTCTGACTTCTGAAAGCTCCTTGAATCTATAATCTGTGTTCATCTACAAAGTGGACAAGCACTGATGATGCAGGAACCAATCCTCAATGAAGAGAAGTTGTCAATTAAATTTCACCTATGTTATGAACATGGCAGCTGGTTGCTGGGAACATTTGAAAGAGATCAGCTCATCCGTGGGACCAGGTATGCAAATCTTTGTATATTCAGTTTAATAATACACTCTCATCTGCAAATACAAGATCCATCTGTTTTTTTTTCCTTTATCACTATGATGACCTACTGATAGAAATGATTCTGATTAAATCTCAAAGTGGGCAGAGAGGCTGGCAAGGAAGGAGGAATGGAGCACAAGTGTTGAAGATTACAGACTTGGGATCAAATCCCAGTTTTTTTCATTTAATATCTGAGCAAATTTGGGCCAAGATAACCTCTCTGAATCCAGTTTTCTTCTCTGTAAAATGAGATAATATCTATCTTACAGGGTCATAGGAATGGTCACTGAATGAAAGCATATGTAAAGTGTCCAAAGTCTGACGTGTAATATACACGTTTAACCAGTGACAGCTAGCGTGATTAGGCGACACTGTGTAGTTTTAGAACAGTGATTATCCAGTGATTATCATGACTCCTCTGTAACCCTGGGCTGTATCAGAACTAAGCCCCACTCTCTCTCCTATAGTCTTTACCACCTTTCCCAACCACAGTGGTCAACCTCCTCTATGCCACTTAGAATCATTGGTCTAATGGGCCACAGATATTGGTGGGAGGGTGTCTCATCCCTTAGAACTTTAGAACCCAGATTATCTTCTGCTTACCTCATTTCTGCTGAGATCTATTCCTTCTAAGGATAGATAGTTCTCTGGTCAGCAAAAGTCAAATGAGTGACTGATAGGATATCACACCCAGGCAGTATGGGTTATTTGCAAATAGCATGGTCACTCAAGACTGCATGCTTAGGGTTCATGTCTTAGCTGCAACAAGGTAGACAACCTCATATGCATCAGTCTCTCCTTCTGTGAAATGGGACCACTTCAAAAGATTGATGTAAGGATGACATAAAACCATGCACCACCCCTGGCACACAAGAAACTCAAAATAAGGATTGGCAATTATTATTAATACTGATTCTGTAGAGGGGAAAAGCAATAAAGGGGCTAGGTCTGATTTTTCATTATTAACTGATAGCACATGAACACACGCACACACACGCGCCTACATAAGGTAGATGAATTCTCAAGGGGACAGAAAATAGCCATCCTTTCAAAACAACTGGTAAAACCTCCAGAGAGACAGATATCAAGCAATAACAACCAACAAAGCTATTCGTGAGGCAGCTTTGGAAGAGGTAGCTCTTGTGGAAACCAAAATGAATAGGACAGGTTCCCAACCCTTGCTTTTTCTTTGCCGAAGAGATGTCAAGGTGAATTTAAAAAATGCTTCAAGCTGCTGCTTGCCACAATGGCTCACCCTCTATCTGTGTGTGCTAAAAGAGAGCAGGGCACAAGGAAAGGGGAGGAAAGTGAGGAAGGAAAAAAACACAAATTGGATGCTCAACAAGCTGGCTTTCAAAGGAGACAGGTATTAAAGGTTGGAGAGGGGATGGTGGACTCCACATTAAGAAACAAAGTATTTCAAAAGTAGAACATGTTAGTGTCATGCTTTGGCACCAGGGGCTGGTAAAGAGCAAGGAAGCAAAAGAATAGTACACAGAGTCCCTTTTTAGTAATCAGTTTGTGCTACCCACTCCATGAGGGCAGAGAACACGAGGTGCAGAGGTGCTTATGCCACACAGTCTGTCCCAGATAATGAGAAGCCTCTGGAAAGGATGTGCACAGGCTCACTCTTTGGCCCAGAAAACCCACTCGTAAGCCAGGCCACTTCCTGTGACCCCAGGAAGTTCCAGTGAAATACTGTGTTTGTGCTTCAGGACAAGCCAGCTCCGGTCAGGTGGGCATGAAGGGCACTCCTCAGAGGCTGGCACTCTGCTGAGTACTGCTGCTGAACCCGACACCCTCCTCCTCTCTCCTGAGCCAGTGCACGTGCCCTGGGACTCTCCTGAAAACAGTTCCCAAGGAAGACATATGGCGCTTGCTTGCTAGGAAAGAGTGCTAACAAGACAAACTGAGAAGGAATGAGGGGAAAAGCTGACTGAGCTTCTCCGTCCCACGAGGAGGTGAGACTCAGGCTGGAGGACATGAACGGGGCTGCTGTGTAAGCACATGCTTTCTGAGCATTCCCTTCCGGGCCCACTGTCCTGTGGGCAGACCAGCAAGTCCATACAAGCCTCCAGTGAGGAGTGGTCGCTTGCCTCAGGCCTCTCTGAGGTCTCAGACCTTTGCGGGGCCCCAGTGGAAAACCTCTCTATGCTTAACTCCTTGAAAAACATTTTTCATAGCTCTAAACTGTCTAGGAACATAGACCCTTTCTAATCCCCCTAGAAAATAGGAAACTGAAAACCTCACACTTTTGAGAGTGTTTAGGGGGCAAGTGGCTCCTGAAGATTTATAGGAGATGGTGGGATATCAATGCAAGGGCTGTACCAATGGCAAACTGAATGTTATCTTAAGGACCTGCTATAGTTAGCAGGCGGAGGCAGGCTGAGCATGCATCAGTTGGTTTTCAAAATATGTTATTTACAATACGCAGCAGATGTTCTTTGAATTCTAATGTGAAAATACAGGCTTTTTATTTTTTACTGACAGACTAAAAAGTACACTTAATATAATAATCTTGCAAAGTCCAAAGATTACCTCACAGTTTGGAAAATACTATGTTGAGTCATTAGTCCCATTACTCAGTATTTTCAAAACTCTCCAGATAAATATGGTACACGGAGACTTCCTGGTAACGACCTTCTATTTTTTGCGAGGAAGAACACAGCAAGGCTTCCCAGAAGCCTCAATTAAATCTGGAAAATGTTTCTAAAATATTCTGAAGCACAACACATGCACACATGCTGAAGCATTTCAGGAGAGCTTTGCTCATGGATGAGTTTCTGCTGTCACTCGTCCTTGTAAAAGAAACGTATGGAGTGCCGCCAAAGGGCTAGGCAGTACCTGAGGCTAAGAGTCTATGAAGATGAGCAATAAACAGTTCTTGCCCTCAAGGAGCTTCCTGTCTATGGGAGAAAGAGCTCAGTAAACAGGCAACTACAAAGCTGTGAGGATAAGCTTCATACCACAGTTAGCACAGGAGGCTAGGAGGGCACTCGACCAGTTTTGAAGGTAGTCATGCAATTAATCAAGTCATGGGTCAGTGAAAATCTCCAGAGGAGGCTTCATTAGAGAAGTCAGGAAGCTCTCTGCAGAGTCCAGCTTGTCAGAGAAGGGCTAGTTATCCAGTGATGCAAGAGCAGGGGCCGCTGGAGAAGATCTGAGGGCAGCAAAATAAACATAGGAAAGGAACTCGGGCTCCAGAGTCAGACAAGCTCCCTCATGCTTCCCAGCTCTGGCAATCTTCTGTTGCCCTTTCTCCACTGATAGTTACAGAAAAACCAGGGCGAATGAAAGTTTGTTGTGAAGTGAGAGAACATGAAAATGTCTGGCACATAGTAGGTATTCAATTTGCTTCCTTATTCAACATTCTCAAAGCTCTATAAGGCAAGAGTTTTCTGGATTCCTGACCTCACCTGGAAGAATAAATTATAGTTGAAGCTGACTATAGTTCTACAAGTTGTTCAACTGATACCCTGTGTGTGTTGTGATTCTCTAAATTATTCAATAAATACCCTCTCTCAGTGAGGGCCTGAACTCCACAAAGGGCTATATTTACATAAACTATTTAAATGTGGGGCTTTTTGGTATGAGTTTTGTTGGCACTTCATGTATATATAAACAGCAATTCATTCATTCAAAATTCTAACCCCTAAGCTTGGAACATCTAAAGCAGTATAAGGCAGCGGCTGGTTTCTGGGCACACAGAGCTGCCCTCAATATTCTCACCATCCAGTGCGGGAAAGAGACACACAAATACAGTGTGTGTGCTGATGTAAGGAGGACTCTTTCTGAGTCAATGGTTCTCATTTGTGGTTGCAAATCTGAATTACAGGGGAGCCGTTAAGACAGTACTGATACTTGGATCACACCCCCAGAGATTCTGATTCAATGGCTTGTGCATGTACAATGTAAAGGCTCCTCAAGTGATTCCAATGTGCAGACAAGGTTGAGAACCACTGTCTAGAGTATATAGTTCCTTTACAAGTTGTCATGAAATGGCTTTAGAGTTATCAGCAAGAGGCAATAATTCTCAAACTCTTGAGGGTATAAGGATCACTTGAAGGCTCCGTGAAATAGGACAGGGCTGGGTCTTTGTATATTTACAAGTGTCCAAGGGAATTCTGAATCACGGGAAAGTTTGAAAGACACTGCTCTATCATAGCCTGGCTATATGATAGAAAACATGACTAAAGCAAGGTGTTTGATTTCTTCAGACAGTTCACAGAAGGGAAGAATTCCCTCAAATCTTTCCATTTTCACGTTTCGTCTTCGCTGGCACACACAGCAGCAGAATTCTGGCCTGTGTGCCTCTGTTTGATAGTGTCTATATCTTAAAACTTCTCCAAATAGTTTTCCACCAGCTCTTCTCACCATAGTAATTATAATGCTTCAAGTCACTCCAGAAGTACTAATTGTTTTCCTGTAGATTCTCAGATTTTACTCTTCAAGTAGCACAAGGTCCCCTAGGGCAGGAGTCATTACCTTCCTTTTAGGGAGGAGGAAACTGAGGCCCAGGGACTTGTCCAAAGACCCATGGTTGATTGAGAGTGCTCAGTCCTAGCACCAAGGTTTACTGACTTCTGGATTGGACATTCTTTTCAATACATCAGTGTTTTTCAACGTGCAGTCCTAAAAACAGCAGTTATCATCATGTCCTGGAAACTTGATAAAAAAGCAAATTCTTGGGCCCCACCCCAGATATACCAAATCAAAAACTCTTGGTATGGGGCCTACCATGTTTTTTAATAAGCCTTTCAGGGGATTTTGATGCACCGTTGAATTTTATTATGCTATCTATTTAAGAACACCTTTTGCATCCAGCTACAAAGCTATTGGTATTTTCATCAATGCATAATACAATTAAATATTCTAATCTTTCATATATTGGTGAGTTACAGTAAAGCTGGAAAATCTGTGAGCTGGTGTGGACTCATGAATGAATCCACAAAGCATTAAGAAAGCATATGTCCGCTTTTACTCCTAATTCCTGAGGAAGGGAAGGGGGCTATGGCTGGGATATAGCACTGTCCAAAATATTCATGTCCATGTCTACATTCTCCCAGATAAGTTTCAGAAAAATTCTCTTCATTTACAGGCAGTGAGGACTTGATGAATAATTCTAGTCTTCCAACATTGCACCCATAATTTTTTTGCACTGAAAAGTTACTGTGAAAAAGAAAATGAAGTCTTTCACTGGTACCAGCCAAACCTACAAAGTGGCTCCTTTATGATGAATTCATGAAAAATTTAATGTTATGAGAGGAGAGAAGGGTATTTACAGTATCTGAGCTTAGCAAAGTGGAACAGGGAGCCAAAGTATGATTTCTTTTTGGCTCCCAAGGCACATGGCACATAACATGTTTCTATGAAGAAAAAAAAAAGGCAGATCTGGTTCTGAGTTCAGTGAAATATCATGATTTCCATCTGGCTGTATTATAGCACTTGCCTTTTTAGGCAATTCCCCATTGCAAGGAAAAGTTTGGAGCTCCTAAGAGTCACCTGCCTCCTTCCAACTGAACATGCCAGTGTGAGAGAATATAGGGCTTTCCCAACATGTCCGAAACAGCAAACAGGTAATGGAGTTGCCAGGCTGGGCCTGCTACATGTGATGATGACATCTGTGATATTTTCTGCAAACTTCACTTTTTTTTTTCTGGGATAGCAACTCTAGGTACTGAAGAATTTGGTGGAAATATGTTCTTTCACATTCCCACCTGTAGGTGGTCCACTGACAGTTTACAAAGAGTGACTAGGATTGGGTGTGGTCTCCATTTCCTAGAAGATTTAGGACATGAGTGGTGGGGGGTCATCCTACACCTTAGCTAGCTACATTTGCCCAAGGTCAAGTTCTAAAGAGAGACAGAAATCAAGACTTAGATTATGGAGTACAATGGCATAGTGTTAATCTAAAAAGAAACCGCAGAACTGCAGAATTAGAAGGGACCCTCATCATCCTGTACTTTTTGAGTGTCTCTTTTCCATAAATATCCTATACTTGGTTGGCCAGGTTGTTCTACCTGAGATCTACTTGAACAACAGAGGCAGTCAACATTGTCTTGGAGTGGATTTCATAGTTATATTATTTTTCTCCTTAATTGGGCTTGAAATGCTTGTATTTTTTCTATCCTTTGAGGAAATAAAGAATAAAAAATGATTTAATCTTCTTTCATATGATAGCTCTTTAAATATTTAAAGACAGCCAACATGTCCCTTTGTCCAGGCTCTGCCACTATCTAATAACCTAACATTGGTTAAGTTATTAAAATTAACCAGGTCACATTTCCCTCACTTAGGAGCTGACAGATATTAGAATAGCTATCCTTTTCTAACTCTACGAAGATAAACAGAGGGTCAGAGAAGATGTGAAAGTACTTTCAAATGGTATAAAATATTATGCAAATGAAAGACATAACAATGAAGATGATGTCAGGTTCCCTATAATTCTCTCAAGTTTCCTTCATTTAAGCCTTGTACTTGGATTGATTGAAAATAATAATAGTTCAGAAACTACTCAGAACTCTCCTGACACTGACATAAAGCCTGTCATCAACGAGTTTAGTTTTTATACTTTCTATATTTTATAGAGGTTAAAAACTTATTCACTCAAAAAATACTTATTCAAAATATACTATATTTAAGAGACACTATCAGTTGTTTTTTAAAAAAGTTTCTCTATCAGCTATTATAGCAGATATAAAAATGAAAATGCTAGGCTCCTATTTTGGGGGGACTGGATAAGATAAACACTTAAATAAGTAAAATACAAGATAAAGTGCTGCCAAAAGTCCTTTCTCATCACACACACACACACACACACACACACACACACACACACACACACTCTAGAAATCCAGAGAGAAAAATCCTATTCCAAGAGTTCATGGAAAAGAAGGGATTTGAAGGGTGAGAGGATTTCAACAAATGAGATCATACTGGCAAAAATAAATAATATAATTTTAGATAAATGATACAGGGTACGGGCCTAAACATGAGAACTTGTGGAGGAAAAAGAATGATCAGTGTTTTGCTTAGGTTAGAACACACAAAAATATGAAGAAGAATAAAAATTAATCTGGGAGGGAAGACAAGGTTTAAGTTGTAGAAGGCCTTACATATTAGGTTATGGAGTGTAGAATATATTTGGTTGCCTAGGGAAATGACATAATTAGATCTGTGTTGTTAGAGCACTGATATCTAACAGCAATGTATGAGATGGAATGGAGCAGGGATAGAATGAGACCTGGTGATAGTCCAGGTGAGAGATAATGAAGGCCCGGACAATGGCATTGAGAAGAATCATAGAGGGAGAAATACAGCCTAGATGGAACAAAGGGTTATTGCATACATGTTTGCTGTCATCTATGGCAACCAAGGAGTCAAAAGAAAGAAAGAAGTCAAATTTTCAACGCTGGATCATACTACAGACAGAATTAGAGAAGACAGAAAGCCTGCCAGGGTATGAGTTTGGTTCTGAGCAATGACTTTAAGAAGCTGGCAGGACATCCAGGTAGTGAAGATAGTTTTGGAAGTTATCCACACAGTTAGAAGCCTGATGGTGTCATGAGACTGGAAAGGAAGAAAATAAAGAGACAGATAAATGAGGGGGCATCTATGTTTAGGAAGGCATGGAAAACTGGAGCCAAAGGTAGACAGAGAATATGGAGTATCACAGAAGCCATAAGAAAGAGTGTGGTAAGAGAAAGGATAGTCAGAAGTCATGGGGAAAGGGATCAGGGAAGGTTACTGAGCTTGACAAATTGGATGATGCCATGAACCGCAGAGAGAGAATTTTCAGTAAAGTAATGAAGGTAGAATCATGAGTGCAAGAAGTTAGGTGGGAGTGGGCGGAAAAGAAGCACCAACAGTGAGAGAAAACTGTGCTTTCAAAAGATCTGACAGTGAAGGGAATGAGAAAAATAGAATGGTACCTTGAAGGCGGGTAGCAGGATCAAAGCAATTTTTTAAAAGTGTGAACCCTTGAGTATTTTTGTAGGTTGAAGGAAAAAAAAATGAAGATAGTCAAAGCCAGGTTCTGGTGGAGGAAGGAAGAAATGGAATAGAAGGCACAAATGGAGGCATTCACCTTAAAAAAGTGTGGATACTTCATTTCTTAGATTACTGAGAAGAAGGAACAGAGAAACTATTGAGTAAAACTAGGAGGGGCTTAGCAATATGAGATCATTCATCCCATAGATAAGTTGGAGGTGACTTGAAAATGATGTTTGAATCTATAAAGAATCTGAGGGTTGGTGAAATGATAAAAGAGAGGCAGAGAGATAGACCAGGTCCTATGAGTAATATTACAGAATACTATAGCTAATACTATAGAAATAAGTACAAGTTAGACGTGAGTGAAATCTTTCTGAGCATAAAACATATAAGAACCAGGAGCTCTCACTGGAGCACTAGAAAAATTTTCTTTGGAGATATTTTAAAACATAACTTGACTCATGTTCAGTGAGGTCAAGATATTTCAGAAGTTAAATGTCCAGAATCGGCAAATCCATAGAGACAGAAAGTAGACTAGTGGTTGCCAGGGGCTGGAAGTAGGAAGGAAAAGATATGGGGTTTATATGTGGTGTGGTGAAAATGTTCTGGAATTAGTGGTAATGGCTGCACAGTTCACTAAGTGGTTGTGAATATACTAAATACCACTAGATTGTATGTGTTAAAAGGGTAAACTTTATGTGGACTATATCTCAATAAAGATTTTAAATTAAAAATATTATCCATTGAAAAAGAATATCTAGAGGTAGAACTCATGACGCATCTGGATATGTACTAAACGATGATCCCCTGGCTGACCGAAAAGGCCCTCGTGTTCCTGTCTTGAGGCTCCTCAGATCATTGTCTAAGATATCAGCATCTTTTTAGAAAGATGTCCTGGGAAGAACACATCAGCAATTGCCCAGGGCAGCAGAAAGACTGAAGGAAATGCTGAAGCTCTCAGTATTGTTTTTCTAATCAGTGCTTCCCAAACCAAAGACCACAGACGGACTGCATCTAAACCACCTGGGGAACATTGCAAAGTACAAATTCCCAGGCTCCACCATAGGCCTCATAACTTAGAACACCTGGGGACAGAGCACCCAAGTCTGTGTTTTCGTGAAACTTTTCATGTTAGCAAACTGCTGTGTCATAACCAACCACCCTGCTGAGCAGAAGCATAAATAGTGAAACTGGCAGAGCGGTGGCTGGACCATTGCTAGATAGAGTGCAAGAGGCCACATCTCTCACAGTCCTCACTCTACGCCCAGCCATCAGAAGCACAGCTTTTCTAAATACTGCCTGCTACTGCCCACATCCCGAACGGTCTTCCTTCTTTGTCTCATAAAGACTTCTTCTACTTGGCTTTAAGGAAATTCTTTTGCAGCAAAAGAGAATGTAGATACTGCAGCATGCAGATCAGGCTGCACTGATACTGGTTTAGTTGCTTGGCAGAACAATATTATTTTGTGTAATTAAATATTACAATTAAATAATTGTTTATTATTTAATTAAATTAAATAATACAATATTTCCACCCAGTTTTAATTTAATTGGCAAGTCATATCGAAACACCAGAGTTATGATTTCTTAGAAATCAAAAAGGTAAAAGAAGCCAACAACTCTCCAATGGTTTTGTAATGGCTTTTGTCTTTACTAATGAGCATTTTCTTTCCTTCATTCTTTCTGCAGCCACCACAAAACGAGCACTCATCTAAGCACAAAGCAAGGTGGGTACGTGTCCTCAAGGAGAATACATTTTAGCGGAGAAGTAGAAAGTACATAATGATAAGTGCAGCCAGGTAAAGCTTGTGAGCAGTCTGTGCAGTGGGAATGCAGGGACGCGGGCCGTGCATCATGGGGAAAGGACACCATGGACTAGGCTCTCTGCAAACAATGCTGTGCCAACCTTTACCTGCTCTATCGGCGAGGTGCTGGCAGGCACACGTCCACCTTCCCTCTGAGGAAGCAGCCAGACTGCGATACCCAAAGCCTTCACATGCTACCCAGGGACTGTATTAATATCTCATTCTCCCACTGGTGTCCAGTAGGGCAATGAAAAATAGCTTCTCTTCACGATAAGATCAGGAGTTTCTGCTCAGAGGCCGATCGGTCCACTACCCAATACCAAGGCCAACTCGAGATCCCTTTCAAGTTTGTATTAGTAGGCTAAACAGAGAGGCTCTGACATTCTCCACTGACACCCTCAGGAGTATTTTTGCCAGTAGTACTGAGCACCAAGGCATAAAGAAAAGACCTCAAAACTGAAGGCTCTTTTCCCTGCACAGACAATCTCTTGGCACAGTCAGCACCATACACAGCTGCCTGGAACTGAGCTGGAATGGCAATCATCTTTGTGTGGTATGACAGGAGTGGTATTTTGCTGTAGGCCCAGCTTCTGTTAAGATGGCAGAAGGAGTGGCCTGTCACCCAGAATTACTTCTCAGATCCCAATTATATGTTTCAAAAATATCACCTATTAAGATCCAAACACTTTGTTTGCTGGTTGCAGCCCTTTGAACAGGTTCCCATGGATTTACGCTGGCATAATGGGCCCGCGTGATGTATGCTCCCTGTCAGCGCTGAAACAACAGTCAGTGCGTCTGAGCAGGCCCACCTGCCAAGCAATATGCTCTCAGTCCCTCAGGCAGAGCAGTGCACGGCTCAGCCAGGAAAACGTCCCCCACTGGGCAAATGGTAGAGCCACGGAACACAGGCAGCCGTGCGCGCATGCGCACTGGTCACAGACAGGTGGCAGGAGGGCTGGTAGAGAGAGTGAGGACATTCCCGTCAAGCTCCACTTCACAGTGACAGGCAAACAATCTCATGGTTTTCCTCCCACCCTCCTTTCCTTTCCTTTTCTTCCTTCCTTCCTTCCTTCCTTCCTTCCTTCCTTCCTTCCTTCCTTCCTTCCTCCTTCTCTTCCTTTCTTTTCCCTAATGAACTAGCATAGGCTGCTAATCACATACATCATTAACACAAGTGGCTGGAAGTTGGCTGGGAGATGACTGGCAGACTGGTTTCTGAAGCCAAAAATGGGAAACAGACAGGAATAACGCTCAGAACAATGCAGACGTGGCTTGTCTCCTGGCGGGTACGGTATTTTGTTAGCATACAAAGGCACAGTCTGATGGAGGTCCCACCTCACAGAGGAAAGGAGCCAGCAACAGCAAGTCATCTAGAGGCTGCAGCATGTTTCACCACATCGGCTGATCTGAGAGCTCACCACCACCTTGCTTTTGTGTGTCTTGTGGCGGTGCCCCTGGACAGAGGCAGGCTTCATTCTTTCCATGGAAAAACAGAATTTTGTCAAGCCCAAGCACTGGGGCTTTTGGCTGGGAATGCTCTGGCTAATTAGTGATAGCATGAGGTCTGTGCTGCGAAGAATGCCTCAGAGACACAGAACAGATTCTGCTTTTAGCTACTTGTAAGAGAGAAGACTACGATGAATGTGCTGCTTTCTACGTGAATAAGCTCTCTGCAGATTATGTAACAAGGAACAATGAATAGCTTTCTTGCAGGCAATGGAGGCACAATGTTGTTCAAAGCAGTAATAAAAAAAAAAGCTACAATTTACTATGGATTTTAGGTCAATCATCTCTAACCTCTTTTCAAGATCTCCAAACATTTTTTCAGGTCCCCAACCACATGGAGTGATGTGTCACAAACAGTTTTTGTCAAGGTCCACGACAGGCTGCTCACTTGCATTTCATGTGGCTATGTTAAGCACATGGGCCAGAATAACAGCCTCCCACCTGCACCTCCTAATGTTGGGATGAAGACAAGCTAAAAATGAGCAGTGGTTAGATTAAGGTAAAGCAAAACAATGAAGTATCTTGCAGCCATTCACTGAAATTCATAGTTTCGTTTTCTATTGAATAACATTAAAAGAGCACCAGAATATATCAACAGAAAGAAAAAAAACAGAATTTGATTTTCTTTAAGGAAAAACAGACTTCATAAATGTTTGCATATAAACAAAGAGGTCTGGAGGGATGCTCAAGAATAAATCTCTTTGGGTAAAAAGATTTCAGGTGGTTTTTACTTTCATTACTCCTCTGTACATTTTAATTTTTTAAATAAGTATGTGTCATTTTATGAAAATCCACTGAGTTATTTTAATAAAAAAGTAAGAGAATAACCATAATGCAATGAAGCGAGAGACAAGTACATTCAAAGGAGGGAAGAATCATGTTGATCAGACTAAGAAAGGTCTCTGCAGAAGGCAGCAAGCAGGATGTACTCAGAGGTTATGACGGACGTGGGGGTCGGGGGATTCGCCTCAGGAGTTCAGGTGGGAACTGTGAGTGGCCGCAGGGTGGTACCAAACTGGGGACCTGCTAAAAGAGCAGCCAAGAATCCACTTTGGCTGAAGTAAGTGCAGAAACCTGTAGTGGAGATATGAGAAGATTTAAGAGGGAAGTTGCCGCCATGCTTTTAATAGTCTTTACTGCCAGACAGAGGACGTTCCCATTTAATTTGGAAGGCAAATGAGATCCAAGAAAGAGTTTTGTGTGTGTGTGTGTGTGTGTGTGTGTGTGTGTGTGTGTGTGTGTGTGTTTAACAAGGGGTTGATATAGAAGATATGTTTTATGAAAATTAATCAGGTAGTGATGTACAGAACAAGTGAGAACTGAGGACAATGGGAATAGGGAGAAGAGTTAGAAAGCTACTGGAACATTCCAAGGAAGAAACAAGGAAAACAAGGAGATTCTGAACAGACATGAAAAAAGAAATTTGTTACCATTTAGAAAATTGACATTAGTTAACTTAGAGGTTCAATAAGAAGTATCAAAAGTGTTCTCCACACATAGGCAAAGCCTGAGATTGAGATAATTTGGGAAGAATGTGAGAGTATAGCCACGTTGAACTTGAGATGTTGCCATGAAGGGGGATGCAGTCTGGACTGGGTGAAAACGCTTGTCTGGGAAATCAGTATCCGGGCTCCATGTCCAACAACAGCTGAAAATAAGCTCTGTGAGGGAAGGCTCTTAGTCTATTTGGCTCAGTGCTGTGTTACTCCCATCCATATATCAGTGCTGAGCATATGGTAGAAACTCAAAAGTATTTATTGATTGAGTGAAACACTAACACTGAAATTAATAAATCAATGAGTGCGCAACATTAAAAAAAGAAAAAAGCCAAAGAGAGCAGAAAACCAACCTTTGGGCGAGAGTTAGCAAGTGGGAGGAGGAGGAAATCAATACAACAAAGGAGAAAGAACTTTAAGCTTATAGTCTGCTATCTTGTGAAATTCTGTCTCTAATTTTCTTTGGACAATTTTCTAAAGTTTTCTGAGTCTCATTTTTTTTTTTTTAATATTTAAAAGTGGAGAGATGATGGTCTTAAAGATTCTATCTAGGTCCAGAATTCTATGAATCACTTGTTGTTGAATTACTTAATCTTTACTATTAATATTTGTCTTACATTTGTGTCTAGGATTAACCAATGATTTGCAAGTTTTCTAAAGGCTGAGAAATTTCTTTCCCTAAAGTGCTTAACACAGTCACCTTCTCATTAGTCGTTGCTCAGTAAATTGGCTGATTTGACTGTCCTTTTTTTGTATTAAAGTCCAATCTGCACACAGTAATGTGTGCTGATCTCAAGTATACAGTTCGTTGAGCTTTGACAAATGCATGTACTGAGTCACCTGCCCTCCTGTCAGGATGTGGGACATTTCCATTTTGATTTCTTCATCACTGCATCATTGGGAACCCACCCGAGCCATCCTTATTCCTCTTCTTTATCTCATCAGTATATCACTGATAAAAATAGTTACATAATCAGCCATTTTCAGACAAAATTCTGATTTTTTTTGTGTTAGCTTTTCCTCCCATTTCAGTATTTTGCTCATGTAATTGACAATAAATTCAACTAAGAGCCCTGCACCAGATCAAACATTATTTATATAGTATCACTGCCAGGTTTTTTTACTTAAAAGAGAAATCATAGATCTGACTCTCTGTAAGATGTATTTATCCTAGATTCTTTTATATTAATAAATGTTTGGTAATTTTAAGAGAAAAAAATCTTTTTTAGTCAAAGATACATGTGTTTGATAGCATATTTTTAAAAACACACTGTTATATTTCAGACTAGTTTTGAATATTTCTTTGGTTGGGTCATGAGACTGTGGCTTTTGAGTCATCTGGACCCAAACACCATTCAGTTGACTTTGGCTCCTTGGAGTAGGTAAGGGGAGCTCTGCCTCCTCCTGTTTTTAATCAGATACAATTTGATATTTACCCATTTCTGACACCTGGCTCTGACAAAGCCCATGGGTGCCAGTTCAGGCTGGACCACATTCCTGACCTCGATGGGTCCTTTGGATCTGACAGTTCCCCCCAGCTCAAATTCTGTGGGGTCACTTTGGCTCTGACTCTCACACCTTACGAGAGGCAGGCTTCCCAGTCGTAAACCCAGGCCATGGACTAGAGCCCTCCCCTGAGATCACAGCCATGGACGTGGGCCTGGCTCTGCCAGTGGAAAGGGGGACTGCTTTTGCGGTCAATGTCAGACGTCAGTGCTGGAGGCCGGCTTCCAGGCAAGGTCTCCAGCACTCAATTTCTACCAAAACAAAATAAGAACCAATACATGCAACTGAAATTACCAAAGTCTGTCCTCGTGACACTTAAACAAACAATTCAACCTGCACTGAATTTTAAGTACTCTTGGTCTCTAGATGAGCAAATATTCCACTATTTGCATTAACTTTGCTTGATCCTGGAGCCACATTAAAAAGGAAGAGAGAATGTCATTTGTGTCAGAGATCTAAGTTCTTGCTCAACTTAAATGTTACATTGAAACAGTATGTTTTCTAGCACTGGATGCTGAACGTTCCAATACAACTGTGCATAGAAGTCAATAAATCAAATAATCAGTATAAATTTATTGAACCACTTCAGATACCTTGCTCAATGTCAGTCCTGTTTTGCACATGGTCTGTCCACACCCTGGAGAATCTGAATTTAAAAAGTTGAACTGCTGTCTCCCTAACTATGATTTGGATCTGATCAAAATATTTTCTACTTATAAGCCATCCCTACACAGCACAGTTATTCACCCCTCTTAGTTGCTGCTCTGTGTTGAGGAAACAATACCACATTAGTTAAAATGAAGTTCTCAGGACACTTGAAGTAAACATAATGATATACCAAGACTGAAGATAAATAAATGAGTGTCTTAGTGCAGGGATCTTCTTCACCTGATTGTTGAGAAAGAGTTCTAACCTGTGTTTGGACACTTCACTGGCAGGGCGTTTACTACTCTTAAGGCACCCAGTTCACCACTGCTCATCTGTGCATTTTATTCTGAACCGAGATATATCCCTCTAGAACCTAAATGCATGAAAAGGCCTCAATTCTGTCCTCTAAAAGGATACTAAGTCTAATGGCTCTTCTGCATGATAGCAATTTAGCCATACCCTAGAACTTCTGGGATTTCAAAGATCGTTGAAGGCATCGTTCCTCTTCTGAGGCTATAAGTGATAAAGAATATTATGTAAGAACGTGGTATATTCCCAGCAACTTAAGTCAAAACAGTGAAATTCACAATGGCAATTAAAAAGGCAGTGACGATCCTAACAAGAATTAGAAATGATATGAATAAAATGGTATATGAAACATCGCTCTAACAAAATCACAAAGGCAGGCCCTAGTTAGACCACAGTTTAAAATCTAGATGGTTTTTGGTCCATATATTTATAGCTTTTAACATTTGTTCACCTCTAGGTCTAATCTTAATATTTTACATTTGTATAGCATTTTAGAGCTCTCAAAGAATTTTACACATTATTTTATATAATTTGATTCTGAAATTCAAAAATGATAATCAAGCTAAAGAAAATGATAAGCCTTCCACTAACCATGCCGAGAATATAATGAAGTATATAAATGTAATCCACTCTTAACAGCTTCACAATATCTACAAGTGTAGACTCTAGAGTAGAACCCTGCCTGTCACATACCAGCTGTGTGACTTCAGACAGATTTCTTAACCTCTCTAAACCTTTGTTTCCTCTTCCGTAACATACAGATAGCATACAGTAGGCCTTAACTAAATTAATTCACATAAAGAGCTAAGCCTTGTGCCTGGTACACAGGATGAATAAATGTGTTTATTGATCTTTTTTGTTCATCATGGCTAATAACTGATTTCTTTACTATAAAAAATTTATCTTATTAGGCTATATGACATAGAAAAATGGTAATAATATTTAAAGTACCATGGAACTTAAAATAAATTTGTTACGCTGGCAATCTCAAAAATATTGCAAAGGCCACTCTGGGGAATATACATGAAAGAACTGAAAGTGGGGGCTTGGACATGTTCCCAAACATATTATTTACAATGGCTGAAAGTGGAAGCAAGCCAAGGGTCCATCAACAGGCAGATGGACAAACAAATGCAGTGTTACGTACAATGAAATAGCATTCAGCCTTAAAAGGGAAGGAGATTCTGACACATGCTACAGCATGGATGGATCTTCTGGATGTAACACTAAGTGAAACTGGCTGCTCATGAAAAGATAAACACTTTATGATTCCACTCATATGAGATGTGTAGTCAAATTCACAGAGACAGAAAGTAGGATGGTAGTTGCTAGGGGCTTGGGGAAGGAGAAATAAATTATTGTTTAGTGGATATGGAGTTTCCGTTTGGGAAGATGAAAGAAGTCCCAGAGGATGGAAGATGGTGACGGCTGCACGACAATCTAAATGTACTTAGTGCCACTAAACTGTACACTTAAAAATGGCTAAAATGGTAAATTTTATGTTCTGTATATTTTACTGTAATGAAAAACCCTATTAACAATGCAATGATATTCCAAAAGACTTTTGGGGTTCAGGAAGTAAAAGGCATATTCTCTGTACTAGAGGCACTTAACATCTAATTAGGGAGATAGAAAACAAACTAAAAAGACATATAACAATCCAAAGTACTCTAATTAAGGCAACAAGCAAAAAAATAAACGAGCTACAGTTTAGAGCTACAAATTGCCAAGGACATTATCCAGTTGGTGGACATTAGCCATAACTTACATATGCCAGATATGCTGAGTCAGAGTCATGGACACAGACTGTGCCCTGAGGTCTCATCGAACAGCACTCAACAATAGAATATGATTATTAAATACTAAAAATCAAGAGGTTCCCAAATACACTTAGTGACTGACAGCTTCATCTCCCACGCTTTTTATTCTTCACATGCAAACACAGACAATGTGAAACAGTTACTTTAATTAAGCAATTTCCTTATCCTCCCCCAACAGAACTGTGCTCAAGATAAAAGATAATGGCACTAAATGAACAGGTTAATTAGAGACCGCATTTACCCTTACAGGCCTTCCACTGGAAACGCCATTTCACACCGTTACATCACACAGAAGAGCAAGGCTCCAGGCGCCAGCTCCTGAGACAGCCAGTGACCAGCACAGAACAAAGCAAGGAGCAGAAAGAGAGAAAGCACGCTGGCATCCTCGATGCACGTGCCCATCCAGGATTTCACCCATGTTTCTCTTAGGCATGACTTGGCAAACTATAGACCGCAGGCCAAATTCAATTCTTAACAGTTTTTGTACAGCCTGAAAGCTAAAATTGCATTTTTAAAGCGTTGTTTAAAAAAAAAGAGAGAGAGAGAGAGGAAAAAAACACACAAAGAAGTGTATATACAGGAACCTTTGTGGTGACAAAGGCGAATTTGTGCTACTTGGCCCTTTTTAAAGAAAAAGTTTGCCATCCCAGAGGACAGGAATTAGTAATTATTGTGCTCAATACCAAAGAGAAGGAGGGTAAAGAAAAATCCCAAATGTTCACACGTGTAAAACTCCACCTTGTCACTCATTGTCATCCTACAAATAATTTGATTCAGAGGTGTCCTTTTAGCTTACTGCTTTTGTGAGCAACCATGTGTCCTCTCTTTGTCCATCTAGAAAAAAAAGCAACTTATTCACCCAAGCAACTTTTTTCTTTTTTTTTAATAAGAAAACACAAACTCGCCAACTCTTCTCTTCTCTAACCTGGTCATTATTTCAAGCTCGAACATGTTCTTATGAAAATATTATTACTTAAGGTGGTGCCTGCCATCATTCCATTGGTTTGGGGGTGTTTAGGACTACACTTGAAAAGAGATTACAAGCTGAAACTGGCAGAGAGAAACAGACACTCAGGGTAGGCACCCATTGCATGGAATTTGAAAACAGCCAGTTTAGAATTTGCTAATTCATAAGAACTCAGGAAAGAAAGCAAACCTCAACGACTTTACCTAACTGAAAATACTTGTGTTCTGAATATAGCTCAGTACTCATTCAGAATCTGCCATTAATTCAGCCAATGTTTTTCTTCTCAAAATAATAAATACTTCTTCAACTGAAATGTGGGTTCATTACAAATAAAAATATTGCTATTGACTGACTGTAAGTGGATTACATATTTACTTTGCTTTATTGGAAGGTCCATGAAGGGAATAACCATAACTTATGCTTTCTCTTGCATTCCATACTGCCTAGTTGGGCACAAAATTGGCACTAAAAACAAATTCTTGTTTATGAAATAAAGAATGGCCTATACAAAGAACAAATACAAGTAAAGGAGACTGGTTCACCCTTGCCAGGTATGCACATTTTAATGTGGTTATTGGCAAAATTTGAAGTTTCTTGGTTTCAGAGTGAAGCTCAAAGTTTAGTAACCTCCAGTGGAATTTCAACACAAAGTCAATCATATTTCTAATAGCTCAGGTCTCATACCCACGTGATTTTGAGATGGAAAAAAATCACTATATATACATTATTCGTTTTATAAATATTTCATCACTTAAAATATTATATCCATATGTTATCTTTTAGATAGACCCTCCCTCTGAAGGAGCTGAGCAGGACAAGCTCACTGTCCAGAGTATGTGGACTCCCACCCTAGCTTCGCAGGGGAGAGCTGAACAGAGGTGCAGAGAGCACTCGCAGGAAGGAGCAACTCATGGACCTGCACCGAAGCAGGTGTGCCCAAGGGACACTGTGCTGCTGGAGCCTTCCACTGGGTCTGTGGATGATGGCTTGCTTCCCTTTTGCAGAGAATAGCAATTCATTTAAGGAGTTCCTGTTTCAAAGCCTGCATGTTTACACACACACACACACACACACACACACACACACACACACACACAAAATGGATGACTGAAGCCAAACCTGATCTTGGGGGAGGAACAGTGTCTTCGAGGCTTGCATGAGGATAAGGACTTAGTTATCAAACTGATAGCAGACCTTAATGCCTTATGTCTTTCACATTCTTTTCGATACATGAATATGTTTTTAAAAAGGAAAACATCACGCCAGTTGA
This sequence comes from Macroglossus sobrinus, assembly GCA_004027375.1. Taxonomy (NCBI): domain Eukaryota; kingdom Metazoa; phylum Chordata; class Mammalia; order Chiroptera; family Pteropodidae; genus Macroglossus; species Macroglossus sobrinus. The sequence continues at coordinate 493,549 of PVKZ01000539.1, forward strand.
TAGGCCACTCATCTCAACCCCAATGAAATCACTCCTCTTTTTACTCTTTTAAAAAACTGAATCCTTGATCTTTCCTGAACAATAATTTTCCTGTCCTTTGACTACATGTCAAACTAAATGTTACTTACAAGCAATTGACTGCAAGTTTGTTTAACAGCAAGACATCTCTTTAATTAACTGCCCTTTTTTTATTGGATCTGACAGGCAATATATTTATAGCATCTCAACTGATTACATGAAGTCTTAGGTAGTTACAGTCCAACCGGTAAAGAAAAAATCGCCTACATTATTCTTGATAGGTTTTGTGGTTAAGAGACCCTACAAGGAAAAAAAAATCTCAGTAATGTCAAAGAACCTCAGACTGACTGTCATTACCATTTTTATATTGGAAAAAATTATTAATATCGTTAATGCAAAAAAAATCTGTTTTACCCCACTTTTCAAGACAAATTTGTTGTTGAGGCATTTCTGATCTTCACCTCAGATCATCTCTGCTTCGTTGTAGAAATTCTACTTCTAAGAACTCTCTTAAAGAAATAATCAAGAATGTACACTGAGATTTAACCAAAAATATATTTATCACTTCCCTGACTAAAATGGATAGAGTATAAACAATACTTCATTTCAATAGTAGGAGATAAGTAAGATAAAACATAATAATTCACAGAAAATACACACATACACATGATATAATCATCAGAAATGGAACTTCAGACTACTTATATGAGAATATATTCACAATGAAAAATTTAGTGGAGAAAAGATGAATTATAAACAGTATACATGATGTCAATTATGTTCATTATATACAAATAGAAAAAAGACTAGAAAGATACACAAAAACTATACCAATTGTTATCAGTGGGGGAAGGAGTTATAGGTGATTTTTATTCTCTTTGTACTCTCCACATTTCATATAATTTACTCATTTTGTAATAAGAATAAAAGTATATTTCAGAATTATATTTAGGACGAAGGTTCTCCCACAGGTCTTAATTAGATGATAGTCTAGACTGAGAGCTGTCCAGCAAACCACTCCCAGAAGCAAGTCGAGTTCTTAACTAGGATGACGGCCTGCTAACATCACTTCTATCTTCTCCAAATTGTTGTGAGAGCAGAAAAGATAGTTTGGGAAAAATGCCTACTCCTGCACTTATAAACAAGCGAATTCTCAGTAGGAGAAGGGATCATTACAACCAACTGAAAACACACACACACATACACATACAAAAAAACAAAAAACCACCACCCTTGTTATCCAATACTCACATCGAAGTGGTTTCGTACTCACACATTTTAAGAAACCAAGAGGGAGTCATAAACCCAATTCAATTTAATTGGGTGCTCTCTTGACAGAATTGTTATTAATAAGATTGTATGGTACAAAACTCCCTGAAATCCCAAATGCTGCCAACTACACGGGCAGAAACACATAACATCCCGCACACAACATGCAGCTGTGTCTGCCCTTCTGTCATGGCCCCTCCTGCAGACCTCTCTTCCCTCTTCTCCCCCCTTCCTCTTGGATTCTCAAATTAAAGAAAAAGCTTGTCTTGAGCAACCTCCATAAATTATTCACATGATATTACAGTGTATGTCAGCAATCTTGCAGTGTTTAAAAAACTTAACTACAAGCCAATTAAAATGTAAACTGAGAAAGACGGATGGAGCTGGTTGCTCTGGTGTGAACTTGAGCAGCTCATAACAATATGCACTACAACTTCCAGACCTGCTAATTTGACAGCTACTTTCATCAGCAGAGCCTCCCCTCCCCCGCGACTGCTTCCTCTTCTTTTTAATGTGGTGCTTCTCCCAGGACAAATGGTTCCATATCCTTCCACATTGAGCAGATTAGTCCCCTGGGCTCTGCAACCAGCCTGAGTGCTCGAAGTGGAAGTCAGTAACAAAGGTTCATTTATTTTTCTCTTTGTTTTTAAGGATGTGTAATATATCCCTTATTTTCTTATTTTCTTTACAGGTTGCAGTTTATAAGCAAAATAGTTTTTTTTTTTTTTTAAAGAAGGAAAAAATAGAAAAGAAGAAGCAGGCAGAGATGAAGGATGTCTGAGAGTAGCCACGTGGACATAATGATGTCCAACACTATGTCCCTTATTCTTTCCCTTTCAATCTTTTCTGTAATGCACCTGGCACCAGTGGGTATGCACACCACAGTTCCCTAAGTCTAGAGACAACTCAGATGCAGAATATAAGCCTGCTCCGTTTTGAGATGTAGAGATGGTCCAGTTACTTGCACAGATTTTGAGCAATTCTATTAAGACAAAATTATGAGTCCTTAAAAATATACTAGCACATCCTTCTCTTCATCCATCAGCCTGACCTTCCTTTTCATTTCTCCTCTCTTTAAACATTATATAAGAAATCTCGATCTGCAATGAAATGAAAGCAGTCCCTGGTCACGCTGGCCTTAGAACATGAGTTAGGTCACAAACATTTCTGCATTGCCTACCTCTTCTCTGTAAAATGAGTTTTCATTTTCTGAAACTATGTAGCTCAAATTTAAGTCAGGGACATCTGATTCTTCTAAAGGCAGGCCTGGACAAGGAAAATTCATACTTTCAGCATTGGAAATTTGGCACCAATCTAATGAGATAAAATTCTACTTCGATTCTCATCGTTTTCTACAAAGAAACTGTTGTCCTTATGGTAATGGATCATCACCTTGATTGATCCCTTTCTGTCATCTGGATACATCAGGTCAATTAGAAAGGTCAAAGTTCACATAGAAATGTTCAAATCAACACCACCACAGAAATGCTTGTCTCTATAACCCAACTACTAGGACCTATAATATCCAATTAATGCCTTATAATAGATAAATTAATCAATGAAATAATTCATTATTTTGAAAATCATCATGAATACTGAATTCAGAGATGGATACAATTGAAAATAAAGAAATGACTCATCAGTAGCCAGTATAAATATAAATGAAATGAAGAAATTTAACTCTTTGACCAAACTTTGAAACCAAAGGTTTAATTGGGGAAAAACTAGTCAGTGCTTTTATGAATTCCACACTAGGTTTACTCTCTGCTATTATTTAGAGAGGACTGTACACACTGTAACTGTATCTTAAATTTTTGGGGTCAGATTCAGTTAGCAGGTATCTCAGAAAAGCTTACTATCAAAATAAAGGCAGATGGCTATCTGAGCGGTACATACAATCAATAAATTCATCCTACTATTTAATCCTGCTGAATTATTTACCACAGTTGCTTTCAACCCTCATTGTGCATCAAAATCATGTAAGGAGCTTTTTAAAAATACAGAAAACTGGGCTATATCCTAGATATTCTAATCCAACTGGCCAGGGACAGATATATTTAAAAAAGATTTTTCCGGTTGACTCTAATTTGGTTATGCCAAGGACTGAGAACAGCTAACCTGAATGAGAACAGTAATCTCCAGTTATTCATTATGGTGGAATGTGACACCACCACAGACTGCACAACACATGATAGGTGGCCTTTAACTCCCTCTTCGCCTTTAACTACCTGAAATCCTCCTTGTGTTCAGAATAGTCTCTTGATATTTCTTGGGCTTCTGTCAAAGTCCTCATATTGTGCATCCTATTTTATACCTTAGTATTGAAAACAGGACTTCAAATAAGCGAAACGCAGATTAAAATCACAATAAGATAACACTTTCATGCCCACTAGGATGGCTATAATCAAAGAGACAAAGAACAGTAAATGTTGGCAAAGATGTAGAGATAGTTGAATCCATATATACTTCTGGAGGGGATGTAAAATGATGCAGACATTTTAGGAAACAATCTGGTAATTACTCAATGGTTATATCATGTGACCCAGCAATTCCACTACGAGGTATGTACCTAGGAGAAATAAAAACATACATCCACACAAAAACTTGTACATGAGTGTTCATAGAAGCATGATCATAACAATTAACAAGTAGAAACAATCCAAATGTTTGTCCAATGACGAATGAATAAACAAATCGGTCTATCCATCCACCAGAATATTATTAGGCAATGTAAATAAATAAAATATTGGTAATGCTACAACATGGATGAACATTAAAAACAAGCAAAAACAAGTGAAAGAAGTCAGCAAAAAGAGCCACCAATCATATCATTACACTTATATAGAATGCCCAGTCCAGTTAAATCTACAGAGACAGAAAGCAGAGTAGTGGATGCCTCGGGCTGGAAGTCTGGGGACTAGGAAGGGGGTTTTGGTAGGGGTTATGGTAGGGTTATGGTTATGCAGAATTTCTTTTTGGGTAATGAGAATGTTCTAAAATTGACAGTGGCAATGAATGCAAAACTCTGTGGGTTTATGTAAAACCATCGAAGTACACACTTTGTGTGAACTGTGTGGTATGTAAATTATATCTCAATGAAGCCGTAAAACCAATAAAGAAAAGTAAAGAAAACTGCTTTGATGCCTGTCTTGGCAGCCCACCTAGTCTCCAGTCTCCTACTAGGGCTGAGGCCTGTCTGGCTTCATTGCAGCCCCTGCAAGGTGTTGGGATGCACTCCTGCACCTGACACATTATAAGACCTTTTGATTTTAACTGTCCCTCCTTCATCTGGCTCCTGATCCCAACATATCCTAGTCTTCTGCATCATTATATCCACTGGATATACAGTTGTCCCTTCAAAACAGGCATGTCCAAATGAGACTAAAGACTAAAATTTTATTCCGAAGGTGATAAGAAATCATTAATGTTTTATGGGGAGTAGTTGAGAAGAAGATACATGGATTATTATGAAATCTTTTAACTGATCTCTTATTATATCTTCTCCCTGGCTGACCAAGTATACCCTGTCTCAATGCCACTCTTCATGTAATAACTAAATAATTCCTCCTTTTCACCCATATTACCAACTCTTGGTAATTAGTCTCCACCCTGTTGGTTCACCAATATGCCCCACAATTCCTTCACCTAATCCTCTCCTCTTCTTTCTCCCTCTTGTCCCCCATACAGACCATTTGCACTCCCACCATCGGGTCTTTAATCATACCTTCACTCTAATACCTTGTATCCTCCCTCTATTCTACACTTCCCAAGTCAAACCTATTCTTCAGTGTGTAGATTTAATGCCATATGTTCCTCAAAACTCTCTCCCAAAATTATATTACTCAGGACAATCAATGTTATATAGTAAACTCATATATGAGCTTCGTCCATCTAACCAAACTATATTCTTTGAGAGCAATAATATTCTTCTCTTGATTCTACCCAGTGCCAAAGTGCTAGGCCAGCAGAGATGAACTTACAGATTGATTGATAAAAGGGAACTCATTTTTATTTCCAAGGACTGATGTACAATCAGTTTCTCTCAGATGTTCTCTTTCTGCAGTGGTTTCCCTTCCCATTAAGAAAGCCTGCTCTTTCTGCATTTTCTTTTCTCTAGGCTAGAGAAAAGCTATGTGCTGTTACAGTAGAAATCACTCTCGTGGGAAAATTATTGATGGGCAGCTTCTAATTTTAAGCTACAGCTGAACTAAGAAACTGAATTGCAGCTGCATTACCATTTCATTCTGCGTGGAGTCCTAATGATAAATATTTAACCAGAACAACTTCCTTTTCCTTTGCTGCTATGTTCTTGTTTAATTATTTTAACGAATGACTATTCCAAACATTTACCACTCTTGTCAAACTCATAACTACTCCTGGTGTATCATATTTTTGCTGTCTCCTTACTAAGAAAATACATACCATTCCTATCACCTTCATGCATACTGATACCAATAGCTTTACCCATTATCTGGATCATTACGCTGTCAATCAAATATTTCTCATTCTCCCTCAGTTCTAAGCACTTTCTCGGTCCCCTGAGCCCTGCGAGAACTATACAAGCAAATGCTGAGATGAAGGCTTCATGAGCTTGGGTTCTTGAGGGGCTAAGGTGAAGAGTCTCCTTCCTGATTCACACTGGACGTATAGCACGGGTAAGGAACCTTTGTTGCATTAACAGACTTAGGTGTGAGGGCTATTTGTTATGCGGCAAAATGTAAATTACTCTGCCCAATGTCTAATTTTATCATTCTTTCCCTTCTATTATCTTCAGAAGATTCTCATCCTTCTGTCCTATGGCATCAGGTACTAGTACTTCTACTTTCTGAAACCTCTCTTCTTTTTGCAAAACCACTCTTTTCAAGATGTCAAATAATACCTCTATTTCCTTTGCTGAATATTCCTCTTGTAGCCATCATTAGTGAACATGTCCAAGCTTATATTTTTAATCAGTGATTTCATAAATCAGTATTTCTAATCCTGACCTTTTATCTTCAGCTTTCAGCCAAAGTTCTCCACCTAGATATCTCAAGGACACCAACATCTCTGAAATTGAACTGACTCTCCTTCTCATCCTTACCCTAGTCCTCTACCTGTGCTGTATATTATCATCTCTCAGTTCTCCATGCTTAGTCAATCACTCAGATCTGTTCATTACCACTCTTAAACCTCTCTGAAATGTTCCCTCTCTTCAAATATCGCCACTACTGCCCTGATCTAAAAGAGCCCCTGTGGGTTTCCTGAGGTTGTCTGCATCACCTCACAGAAATCCAAATGTGATAATGTTACTCTTCTGCTTAAAAACCTCTCTGTAGGATACAGGATTTAGAGTCTAATCCACTTCCTGTTTTATCTCTAGCCCTTTCCAAACACCTCTGTTCTATTCCCGACATATGTACAGGGCTACTCTGTTCCCTAAGCATTCCATAGGCTTTGCTTTCTTTGCCCACAGGGCTTCAATTCCCCTCTCCTCCCGATGAACTTCTACTCAATCAACAAGACCATCTTGTTCTAAGTCACTTCCTTTGGAAGACTTTTCTAATGTCACAGGAGCTTTAGATATGTCCTTAATTCAGTTCTCTTGTCAACTTTGTTAACATTTCTACTAGATCACTTAAAATGTATCATGATATTTGCTTATGGACCTGTCCCTAAGAGAAGTTGGTTTCAAGTTGTGTTTAATGAGCCCACTGGGAAAGGGTGCAGAGACAAAAAGGGCAGGCTTTTAAGTAAACTCTCTTGCTTTTTTTTTTTTTTTTTTTTTATAAATTAAGGGCTCACATAAGCTTTGATTTAGAGATTTAATTGATAAAATAAAGTTGGATAACCATTTTGCTGGCACACAAGTTCTTCCATGTGTCATACTTAGAAAATTTTGGAGCCCTAGAATAGAGCACAATGACTAGTATGTGGTAGGTACCCCAAAAATGTTTCCTAAATGAATTAACGACTCTGGGCAATGCTGTTTATCAATGTCCCCTTTCATTTGAGCTTTTACCCTAAGTACAGTATGGAAGTTAGTAACCCTTTTCCAGGTTGCCCAGGGAGACCAGTGGCTCTGAGGAACAAATGTGCTCATTAAAACTGCACTGCTTTAGAAGCATCTAAAGTACAAAGTTTCTTAACAGCTTTGGTTCATTACCAAAGTAGGCATTATCTTAAAATTGATCTTATCTGAAGGTTAAACACACTTAGTTCCTTGTCAGAACACTTAACTCTCCAATATGGTCAATTACCAGATAATAGTGTCCACTTTCTCATGTCTTACTACTTAAATGGTCTGATCAATAAATAAGTACACACTGCATTATTAAGATCTTGCTGATGTCAGACATGAATGGAAGGAGTCTATGAACTTCTAGTCTTTAAAAAACACCATCTATGTTCCCTGTCAATTGCAGGCACTTTGTAAGCCTTTACGTTGCTCAGAGCACTGAAATATAATTTTCTTTGAACCTTTGTTCTACACTATATGTGTACATGCAAATATATGGACTATTTTTTTTTTCAATTTGTTCTGAGTTTGAGTGTCGTTTTATTTCTTTTACTAATAAAGGGATGTTCACCAAGTGAATTGGTTCTTAATCAAACTACAAAATATTTAAAGGCACCAAAATAAATGTAATCCTGAACCCTATACTCTAACAGGAAGTAAGAATGTTTGTATTCAGCTTGGCGATGAAACAAAACCCTCTCTTCTGTAGAAAAATAAGGCGGGGGGCGGGGGGAGATTCAGAACAGGACAAAAAGATTTTGAGGGAAAAAACCTAATCCAGTTATTCTTTCACCAAATGTCCCTTCTTTGCAGATGATGTCTTAGAAAAAAATTAGTTACTATTAGTTTTAAAATTCCTATTGACCCTTTCCCAGCATCTTTCTACATTTACACAGGCTGTCTAAACTGAACCTGTGGAACAAAGGAGTAACGTTCTAACTACCTTCAGTAGTATCGTTGCTAGAGGGATGTGAACTCACATCAAGCTAAAGAAAACATTTTTAGCATTGTATCATCAAGAATTATCCAAATGAATCCAAAAATATTTTATTTACTTAAAACTAGGTTGAATACTTTAGCCAGTATTTATACAATCAGTTCTGCTTCTCCAACAAATACTTGAATGTCTATGACCAAAGAGAGTTACTAAATGTTCTCAATCCAGAAAGGATCCAGTAGAAATGAATACACTCCACCTTTCTCAGGCAAGAAAACAAAAGTTACTACCTGCCTGGAATCATACAGTAAGAGGCAAATATCAGTTTTGAGTCCATTTTGTAAGGGAAAAAAAAAAAGGCTTCCATTTACTGAATGCCTACTAGGTGGCTAGATAGTTTAAAATCTAAGCTCTTTTCTTCTCTGATGTAAACAACTGCAATGCTTTCTCAGTGAGCCAATCTTCCTTCTTTCCATATTAAAATGAGAAAGACAATGGTCAACATGATATTTGAAGGCACATGATCACCATGAACTTGGCCATCCTTTTCAGCTGGAAAAAAATAACTCAGATGTATTAATCATTAAAATATATATCATTTCCCTGATGTGTGAGACGTTCTGATGTTCTGCTAGCTATGTATATAGCACAGTCCAAAGCACAGTCTTTGGTTCTAAGTAGTTTATAATCTACTAAAAGAAATAAAATTCTAGTCATAAAAAAGATAACCGATAAGATGGTTAGTTAATGAGACAAACAGGCTTTAGGAGGCATACTAGAGGCCAAAGAAAGAAGAGTTCATAGAGGCTGGGGCATCTTGGAAAGTTTTTAACAAAAAGTATTATTTAAGCTATTTTGTGTGTTTGTGTTTTTGTTTTTGTTTTTGTTTTTTTTTTGGGGGGGTGGGTTTTTTAGTACATAATTTAGAGAACCATAAAATAACACAATTCAGAGTACATGAGTAGCAATAAATGTGGAATGCAGTGAAAAAGTTTGAAAGTGTAATTAATTATATACAAACCTGATGTGTTATAAAAGAATAATAAATAGCAGACCATAATGCTTGGATATATCATCTGTAGAAACTCCTTCATTTAAATAAAAAGTTCTTGAGAATCCTGGTCAAGATGGTGGAGTAGGTAAACTTTATGCTCACCTCCTTCCACAACCACACCAAAATTACAACTAAATTATAGAATGACCATCATTGAGAACAGCACGAACACTAGCTGAATAGAATTCCCATAACTAAGGATTTAAAGATGCCAGGTCGAGACTGTTATTAAAAAATTAAAATAAAATAAAGAATTTTTTCTAAGAATGTAATACTTATTTTAGAGTAGCTAAAAGACTGTGTTCCAGCCTTTTTGATATAGAAATTCAATTTCCAAGAACATGTTCTAAAGAAATCCAAAATTCATTTAATGAACATAAAGATGAAAAACGGAACAAAACCTAAATGTCCAGGAATTAGGGACAAGTTAGCTAACATCACTGTGCATCCGTGGAATAGATCAAAACAGATGTAGAACAACAGTTAACAGAATGAAAATATTGGGGAGAAAATATATATTGTTCATGAAAATATTGGGGGGAAACACTGTCTCATTAGATTATCATCTGTGTATTAATAATAACAAAAAAGAAGTTATACACACTTAGGAAAAGACTAAGACAATATGTATTCCAAAGACTCTTGTTTCTTTTGTTCTAAATGGGGCTCATGTCTTCTCCATGTTATTGAAGTAATTATCTTTCTTGTAGGAGCTCTGCTACTTAGCACTGGATATTTGGTGCCCTCTCACCTGGCAGTGGCGCCTTTGTGTTCCCACTGTGGCTATGAATGAATGGATAAACATGCCTTGGTGTGTTTTTAATTCTTAAAAAATGTTCTTTAAGTATCTGTTGAATAAAGGTTTGACTAAACACAACCAGGAAGCAATAAAGCATTTGGCGTCCCCATTGAGGGATAGTCCAAGAATCCCAGGACTGAGGGTTCACCTGTCTGGTAATACACAATGTTGATATTTCTCTTCTTGTTAAGAAAACTGATTGAAAAAAGAAAAACAAAGGAAGGAAGGAATTATTATCCCATCGCATGTAAAGATAAATATCTGAATCTTAAAATGAGTTTTTCTGGACTGGAATATCAAAGAGCATATATATTTTTTTAAACTGTAAGGAATATTTTACTTCCCCTGGGGAGAAACATTTTAAAACTAGGTCCTACTATGGTATTTCAAAATTTGAATGTCTTAACCAATGTAGAATCTCAATGAATTGTGTTGTTCAGTCTCTGGTCAGCCTTCCCAGACAAGAAAGGGAAGTCTGAAAAGGGAATGAAGGGAAAAACAGAGTGGAGAGAACCGAAGGAAGGAGCGGGAGGAAGGCGGAATATTCGGGGACTGACTAGTTTTACTCCCCTGGTTCTTGTTTTATTGAACTATTTCACTGTCCTTAATTGTTATCAGTGTGAACACCCAATCTGATGTTAAAAGGAACCATTCCTGCTGGTGGAAGAAATAAATGACAGTACCCTAGTAATGGAATCCTGAGGTCTGCATAAATCAGCATTTGTCATCTTTTCAACTGCTAAGGAATTTTTGTGGTTCTGGCATTTCCAGGAAAGGCTCAGCTGGGTTTCCATAATAAGCACTTCATAGACTCTAACTTTTCCCTTTGAGTTGTCAAAAGGTTAAATCTACCCGAAATTAGTGTGTATGAGAACATATGTGAATATAGGTATGTATATGTGTATGCATATATAAACACATACATGCATATGTAAAAATATTCATATACATATATATAAAACTTTTCTTCTTGAAGTTCTCTAATTTCAGAACGTTTTATTCTATTTAGTAGCTTACAGAGTTGAAAGGTCTCCGGCAATACCCCACAGCCTAACTGCACAGGCAACAATTCCAACAGAAAACATGTGTGTCAGGGTGACCAGGCTTATCTGGACATCTTTCCCCCTTTCTATTATACTATCCTTGCTACTTTGGTGGATGAATAATCTTCTCGGACTCTATGACTTAGCACTTTAGGGGTGCTGCTAGGGAATTCAAAGGATTCCAGAATCTTCTAGAGGGAATGATGACATCTTAGGAACCTAGTCATTTAGATGGGAGCTTCAAAACTCAAGCAGCTCTGGAAAATGGACATGAGCATGTGCACAGGCCCACAGATACAAGGACAAGGGCCCAAAGCGAAGGAGGCCGGCACACAATGAAAAATAAACACTGGGTCAGAAACACAATCCAAATGTTTTGCTCGAACATCATTATCTGGCTTAATTTTCAGAGATCTGTATTTGTACGAGGGTTTGGGTGTAGCTGATGATCTTTTAAACAAATTCGCTACAAATACCACCTTTTCCCTCAAGTAACCAACAGGATGGCACTAGTAAACACAGGCAAGGCCAAGGCCACCTTAATGGAGCGAAGGTGATTCGGGGGTGGGGCAGATCATTTTGGAGAGCAAATGTACAGCATATCCTGAGAACCAGGCTGATCCTCCAGAAAAGAGCAGCTCAGAGGCCTCTGGGTAGAATAATTACAATTAGCCCTTTTCAAGCACAGCCCAGGATCAGTTTCTAGTGAGAGGAAACATTCCACGTGGCGACTCACTTGTCCTGGCTCAGTTCCCTCTTTTATCTCTCTGGTGAGAGAGCCAGGAAAGTGACGTCCATAATAGAAGAAAAAGAAAGGAGAAAAGCGTCTATGATTCAAAATTATGCAAAATCAGTCCCTATGCCCAGTTTTCTTTGAATAAATCGAGTGGGTGAGGCAGATAACACTGAAGCCACTGTGGGCCTGGGGTTTTACACATGCTCATTTATTACGGCCTAACAACCTGATATAGGTATTATGGTCATTTTCTAGATAAGAAAAGTGAGCCTGAAAATGTGTTCTCCTGAAACTTCCATCTCTTGAGATAATGGGAAAAGCAGACTGACAAGGACCCATTTCAAGACAGTTGCTTAATTTTCCTTTTTTCCCTTTTAAAGCCAATATTAGTATGCCTCCTCCAAAGAGTTTTCTTTTGGAGGATAAGGTGTCTCATTCACACAATAAAAAATATAAACTGCTGTCTGTCAGATGAAGATGACAGACTAATAGAACACTTAAAAAATTAATAATATAAATACTGACAAATAACTTCAAGTACTTTAAGAACTATCACTTCCACACAAGTGTCAGAATCCCCACTGTTAAAAATCTAGATCATTTAGCACAATACAGAAAGTATACTGCATTTACTTCTTAGAGGACTTTGGGCCCACTTAAACTCATTTTAGAAGCCCATGCACCATATTTAAATTTGGAAGAAGGATGAGTTTCAACAACTCTTTTTCATATTAGAAATACTATTAGTAACAATGCAATTATCTCATTCTTTTTTAAAAAGAGGTGTGTTTTAAAATGCTATAAGCTCCAAATTGCCTTACTTTGTTTGAACTACATCAGTGCAATTCTTTGTTTCTGATTTGGACTCCTGAAATGGTAAAAATCCTAATTTGGTCCCTCACTGCAATTTTCCCTCCCCATGTCCTTGCTTTGCCTTTCTCCATGTCCGGATAGAGGTATGCTATTCTATAATTGCCAATAGAAAAAGCACATTTCATATAAAAGCATGTCCCATAAGATCTTTTTGCACAAGACCACAGCTGACTTCCCAGGATTGAATCTGAAAAACTAAACATTCACATCTTGTGCCCATAGACACTGATGAGTTAACGATAATTTATCCATTCAGCTTTTTTGGGACAAGACTTGAATCCATTTTATTTCTTTTATCTCATTTTGGTTTTGCAGGGTAGGAGGAGTGAGGTTATCATGATTAAAATAGAAGGGCAGAAGCAATACCAGTTATATCCAGGCAACTGGGCTCTTGCTCTGAGATCCACGCATAAGGGGCTCATTCCTACTCAGGCCCTCTTTGCGCAGCAAGAATCCATGGGGTCATGAGGATGGTCCCACCTGGCTCACACATCTCCCCTTCAGAACCATATTCTGTATACACCCCTGCCCAGATGGCCCCAAGTCCCTTCTAGAGCTTACATGAGCAGGCTCCTCCCCTGGGGCTGTCCTCATGAGAGCAAGCTGTGCTGCTGCCACATACACCTGCTGGCCTGAGAGTGGCCAAGGGGCAGCTGTTTGCTGGAGTGGTGAGGGCATCAGCTATGAACAGAGCTTGGTTGTGTTGTGACCACTCACTCTTGTGTTTGCAAAGCTCTTTGAGGTGCTAGAAAAAACCAGAATTGGACAGAGAAGTAAGGCAGGCTTCAGTGTGTACTCTTGTCCCAAAAACGTTAGGGGTGCGTCCTGGCAGAATCAGACCCAGTGATAAAAGTGATCTTAATGGTGCTTTGTTTAATAGGGAAGCACCTTCATTTGGACTTCCCATCTAGATCAATAAGAGAAAAGTTACTAGGATAAGATCTCATCAGAGAATCCTATTGGCTGAGTTTATTTACAAATAGCTTCCAGAAGAGTCAACTATAGGAGAGAGAAATTAACAGACATAGCTTCATCAAAGCCTAGTCCTCAACACACACACACACACACATACACACACACACACACACACACACACAATCCAGAGTTACAGACATGCCAACCTTCACACCATCATTATGCTAAAAAATGTACACCTCTCAAACAGTCTACAGTTGCATGTTCCAGTTCCAATACGTACCTTTTAAACTGGCTTTAACTTGCCAGTTGCTTTTGCTCAAGAAAATTTAATGACGATGTGTAACCTATACTCTCTGCATAACACACAAAACCTCAGAACTGGCTTTCTTCCCTTTAAAAAAATATTTATTATAGGTGTTAAATTATTGTAATTCCCAAGCTCAACCCCCAAGAAACTGAGCTCTGTCAAGCTTACTTCATACTAATTTTCTAAAGGATCAAGCCAAAGTATTCCCTTCTACACCTAAAGAGTCCATGGTTTACTGGTAAAATGCACAGGTCTTCACTGAGGTTTCAGAACCTTAGAGAGAAGGGCTAAGACCTTGCAGGTCTTCAAAGGGAAGAGAACTGCAGGTGCCAAGAGAGACAGATGGGAGATGTGTTCTGGTTCAGGAGTTCTTCCAGAAGATGAAAGACTAATTACAAAGTATAAGGACTTTTCCAAATGGGATCCAGAAAACATACACAGGTGGACATCACTGAGAGTTTTAAATGACCCTCTTGGGTCAGAAGGTGAACAGACTTTCAAGGAAGGGTGGTGATCGCCCGTGAATCTGGGCAGCATCAGTAGGATACCACCCAAGACCTGAGCGCCTGGAGAAGGCAAGGAGGAGTACACCCTGGGGGTGAGAAGGCTGGCTATGGATCTTGAAACTTGGGAATGTGAACTGTTCTTCCCCTGCACGGACCGTTTTCACCCACTTCAGTGCCACCAGAAAGTTCCCTAGCGAAGTGCTTGCCGCATTCACCTCTTGCTACAAACCCTGGCCAGCACTTCCCACTTAGAGCCAAATGCCTGGGTTCTCCACCCTCTTCTACCCAGTGAATGAATCCTGCTACCAAACTATCCCACACACAATGTATCCCCTCACTATTTTTATGTGCTCTAAGAAACACTGTGGGCAATTTTCTAGAATTTATGCAACATTCCTTAAGGGGTCATTTTGAAGCAACAGGAAAACCTTCATGAAATCCTACTAAGGAACTGGGACTGGTCCAATTTTCCTAAACAAATTTTTACTAGATGGAAATCCAGAAGTTTTGGCCTCTTCTATCCATCATAAAAACGCCCTTTGTTTAAACAAAGTCTCCACTGATGCATTTTCCAGCACATAAGGTAATTTCCAGTGTAGTACAAACTCACTAGGGTCCTTTAAAATCTGGGGTGGAGGGGGAAGGAGAAGGAAAAAAGTACCTACACAGCAGAAGCCTTTATGATCTATAACTGAGTACATACGGCCTTTGCAATAATACCACATCTGACCGCCCGGGCTGTAATACAGTAACCCCCTCACTACACTGACCAGCCCGCAAACAGAACCCAGAAACCTGGCAGGGAGCTCTCTCTGCAATAACAAACCTGACTTGCAGGAACAGCCATCTGTACAAGTGCCAATTATCCTTCTCCTCAAATGATTAGGTTCCATCTAGTTTTGCTGACAAGCAAGTTATGCCACATTTTAATAGGCAATAAAATGTATTATTAAATAATTAGTAGGTATGACACAGAAATTAGAGGCTACCTCCCTGCACATGCATCCCCTAGTACTTCAGTCTATTGATGTAAAGCAACTCGATCCTCCTCCAAAGAGGACAGAGTGAAACTCGATACAGCAGTTTACTGTGAGACAATTATGAGGCTAATGAGTGTTCACAGAGACTGAAGCAGGAGAGAAATCTAGAAAATTCTACCTAACCCCAGTGATGTCTGATCTGTAGCAGGGTCCCAGAGGAGCAGAAATTTCTTCAAACTGCTCCTTGTTCTGAGCACATTAATTAAACTGTTCAAGGTAAAGGAGTATTGATGTCTTTCCCATCTCCTCACTTCTCCCCATAGGTAGTGTCTGGTACTTGTTCAGCCCTAAAGGTACAGTTGCACTAACTGAAAAAAGCCCCACTAAGACCAATTAAGGTCTTTACTAAGAGGCTGAAAAGAAGACAAATGAAGGCAGAAAGCCCGATTACAAGGGACCTTTGTACAGATGTAAAGCAATTAGAGTGGTCCCGGGGGGAGGCAGCGCCGTTCCAGAAGCACGCAATTTTACAGCCTGTCTAAACTTGGAACAATCTATCTTTTTTTAGGTTGAGAATAAAAGTGAACCCTATATTAGTGTCATATATCAGCTGCTGGTGCTTGCGATTGGTTCCCCCATGCCTGCTAGAGCCATAAAGCTTCTCAAAGATCCCCGGTGGAGGGCAACGCCATTATACACTCTGCTGTCACAGGCGGCCGGGGCTGGGGGTTGCGGGGAGACCTGCTCCATGTCAGAACGGCTTAACTGGGGGGCTGCTGGGGCAGACGACCAGGGAGCCAGGGGCGGCTGGGAAATTGGTGGGCAGGACTGGAAGGCGGGGCAAGGGCGGCAGGGGAAGAGAGCCAGAGACAGTCTCTGGGAGACACTGGAGGGGTCGGCCGCCTTAAGGAGAACAAAAAGGCCGCCCAGCTTATCCTCTCAGGACACTTTAACAGCAGCCACATTTCTGTCATCAGCCCTCCTTTTGATCTCGTTAATGCATAACATGTCAGCGTTTTATCTTCCCATACTTGATAAGAGTCAACAGATGGGTACTTGGTGGAGACCCAGATGTAAGAATTTATACTTTGTGCTGGATTTCTGGAAATGAAATAACCAGAAAGGAAGGGTCACAAATCTGTGCTTATTCCCTCAATAATTTAGGATCAGAAACTCAGAAGGCAAGAAAAGAAACTCTGAAACTCTGGATATGTCTCTGTAGAAGCCCTTTCCAACAGAAATAAAATGCAAGCAGCAGAAGAAATTTAAAATGTTCTAGTAGCCACACTAAAGAAGTGAAAAGAAACAAGTGAAATTGATTTTAATAATATATTTTATTGACCCAATATATCCAAAACATTATCATTTCTTGACAAGTAATGGATATGAACATGTTATTAGTGAGCTGTTTTACACGGTATTTCGGCACTAAGTCGGGAAGTCGGTGTATGTTTTAGGCCAACAGTGCACCTCGATTTGGACCTGCCTCATTTAAGCGCTCAGTGGCAACTCGGGACTCACGGCCACCGTCGCAGAGCCCTGTGCTGCTGGGAGTAAAAGCACAGACCCCTGGCCCGCCACTCACCAGCCATGAGGTAGTGCATGAGTTACTTAAGTTTTCAGTGCTTCATACTGCTCATCTTTAGGTTGTAAATAAAAATACTTTTCTCATAGAGTTGTTGAGGTAATCCATGTGAAAAACAAGTAACAGAACCTGGCACTCGATAACAAACCAATCTCATGTAAAGAAAGTTGCAATTCCCCACCAAAATACATGTTTCATAACAGCTTTTAGGGAATCATTCTACCCAAGGTCCTTACTTCTATCTGTATTTACTTGAGTTGCCCAATGAGTTTTAAGTGATTTGAGTTCAAGCAACATGGGTTTGGAAGACCTGGCCCCATCACAGTGACCTCTGTTAGATGAGGTGCCAGGACTTTGTTCCTGCTTTACCCCAGGAATGTGCTGAGTCATCAGTCAACCTCTGCTGGAGGGAGACCCAGGTCCAGGCAGCAGCCAGTGCTATCACCCTTCAGCGGGAGGAGCAGCAAGAACACCGGCTTTAGGTAAAGAGCTGATAATGCATCGGATCGTTTTGATTTTTGATAACTAAGAATTCACGCTGAGGAACAGCATTGTTAAAAGGTGGCATTTGACATTCAACACAGAAATAATTAACTTTTAAAGTTAGCCAGTAAAAGAAAATGCCAAGGCAGGATGGTGAGGCAGAGCTGACAAGAGGGGATACAACAGGACATTAATTAGGTACAAGCAAACATCTTCCCTAATAGCTCGTGTTCTCATTCCCAAAATGTCAACAATAGATATTAACACCAGATGCTGGCATTACATCTCCCCTGACAGTGAGTCTGGGCCATGTGTGTGTGCTCGGAGAAAAGACTCACGTGACTGAGGGGAAAAATCCAGTGGGATAAAGGCTGTGTTTCCTTCTCTTAAATAATTTACAGACACTTAATGAATGGTAGGGGAATGGGAGCTTGCGAGGGATCTCAACTGAAACACAAGAGGAGGGGTTGAGAAAGATGGGATCAAGTGAGTCACTGTCCATATTACCCCAGGATCTGCTCCATCCAGGGATGCACCTGGACCGCAAAGTGCTCATGCACCCTCCTGCAGGAGGGTGGAGACACACCTGTCCTACATGGTATTTGTGAGCAATCTCTGGAGTAAAAGGTGGTGAAACCACCATCCCTGGGGTGAGAGACATAACTACAATATTTAGAAATTTTGAGAAAAATAATTAATAATGATCTAAGAAATCATTCTATTTTGATTAATTTTAATTTTTCATGCACTGATTCACTCACTCATACAAGAGAGATAGCAAATATAAGGAATTTGACATATTTCCACTGCTGAACCCTATGCAAACAAGGTTTATGACACAGATGGAGGGGGATATAATGGATTAACTTAACTCATAGTCCACACACCCTGTCAGTTAGGTGGAACTGCCTCTGCCTCTGGTTTGCTGTTTCCAGAGCAAGAGGTTGAAAAGTCTCCAAATATTGGCTACGGCTTTGGTAAGTGGTCTTGGAGCCACTGAGGGACAAAAGTTTGGCAGGAAAGTATGAGAGGTAACTGCCTAATCAAAATGATTTCTGTTGAATTCCACTACTAAACAGGTTAAACAAACTCCTTTTCAACCTCAGGGCCTTTGCATATGGTGTTTCCTTTTCCTAGAAGGTGTTCCCTTCTAGTTTTCTTATTCTTACCTAAGTCTTAAGTCTCAGCTTAGAATATCTTTTTCTCAAGGATAATGTTCCCATGCCTACCCTATCTGAAGTAAAAATTACTCCCACCCCCATCTGAATGATTCTCCATCTCAACCTCTTAGTTTAACAACAACAACAAAATACAGCACCTATCACACTTGTGCTTATTTCATTTGCTTCTCTGCTGTACTGTAAGCTCTGAGAAGGTGCAAGTAGCATCTGCCCTGCTTAGGCACAGATAATGTCTGTCCTGCTTCCTTCTGTATGCTCAGGCCTGGAATACAGTAGGCACTCGATATATGTTTGATGAGATCTCTGCTGCCTCCTGTTGCTGTTGACTCAATCTTTGAACCAAGAAACACCAATGAAGATCCCGGTGGCTGATGGAATAATTGAGATGTAGAAGTATCTAGGAAAAAAAAACCCAGAGGCTTCCTGTGAACAAAACCTGAAGGAGTACAAATGAGTCAGACAAGACTCTCCGCTCTCAGGGAGTTTACACTCCAGGAAAAGAAAAGTGTACTCAGGCAGCTAGAAATTCAGATAAAAGAAAAGTCACCAGACTGATAAAGGCTGGTTAGGTCAGGCATTCAATGCAGGTCTCGGGCCGACACTGTCAGAATGCAGGTTCTCAGAGCCAGCCAAAGAAAGGCGACAACTAGGAAGCACCCAGAACTGACAGCATGCTGCGGGTGCTCTGAGCGTGATTTCTGGAGTCAGACGGTCTGGCTTCATGACTTAAAAACAGAGACATGTGGGGTAAGTTCTTTAAACTCCTTACACCTATTTTTCTTACCTGAAAGATGGGAGTGACAGTTTTATTTATGTTACAGATTGTTATGAGGGTTAAATATGCATAAGGTATTTAGAATCACGTCTTACACATAGTAAGCACAACACAGGTTACTATTAAAAATAACTGGTGTCCTAAAGGCCTGGGAAACTTGTTTGCTGTTAACTCCACCCACCTATCATTGGCCCATCGTTCCACTCACACCTTTACGTCTCCACCGTCCCACTGAGGTGGCATCTAGCACTGGCTAGGAGCTTGAATCCCCACTTGGTCTCAAAGGCCTACTTCCAACCATACATCCTGATCCAGCCCCATGTTGTATGACCTTTTGCTGTGGCCAACAGAAAACATGCAGCTTCTGTCGCAGTGTCTGCTATTATTTCATATTTGCTCTCTCAGAAAAGACTCGCTTTATAGAGGCACAGCATGACACTTGATTGGGTCCTGGGCGTTGACATCCAGGAGATTAAGAGGCGAAATAAGATTTCTGTGCTTAAGCGATCTTTGCTAATATACGTCATTCAGAAATCAACTCTTCCTTGAATTCAGAGCCCCTGAAACAATGTAAAATAATTTCTATCTATCCATTCATCTCCAAGTATCTATTATGTATAAGGCAAGATACTAGGCACCACAGGAGGACAAAAGTACATAAAACAAGATCAATCTTCAAAGGGTGATTATGTTACCGTGTAACAAAGCTCAGAAGTAGCTTGCCAAAGAAGGCACTAACCTCTGATTTTCCAAGGCTCAATTACATTCTGGTTTTGAGTACAGATTTTAAGCATTGGAGTGCCAGTGACCTAAGCCACAAAAAAGTCCTTAAAGTACCACTGGTAAATAATCATCTTTGTGATGGTTTTTGAATTTCACTTTAATCAAATCCAGTAAGATGTTCCAAATATCACTTATCCTTTAACAATCAACCCTCAATCTCTAAATCCTGGCTTTTAATCGCTCATGAAAACTCTATTATCCAAGTGCTGATTATGGTCTGTCTCGTTGTGCACCAAGCAGCACAGTCCCTAAGCCCACAGGCTGCTTGCTACCCTGGGGTGGAGCCAGAAGAGCATCTGGGAGCCAAGGGTTCTGAGTCACACAGCCCAGGGTCACGTCTGGGACCTGCTTTGGTAAGTCCTTCAACCTCTTTATGCCTCCGTTTTTCATTTGCAAACTGGAAGATGATGGCAGTAGTGTCTCTCTCACACACGGTTTGGCGGAACTAAATGACATGAGTATAAAGTACTTAGAACAGTTCTTGGACCTTAGTAACTTGGCCATTTTTGCTATAAAAAAGTTCTTAATCAGCAAAGTTTTGTACTCTATATGCCTCTCTCTGTCTTTGGCCCTCAGGTATAGGGCAAATAGTTCATCAAGTCACAGGATGAAATCCTAGTAGTTCACTCTCACTTAGCTACGATTCTTAGGTAGCCACTGCCTGATGAGCAGCACTGACTTATGAGATACTGGTGGAGGCAGTAGCGTGGGTGGGTAGAAGCAAGATCATACAGAGAGTTTATCTCAAGGAGATTAAAAGGTACTGAAGGAGCCACATAGCAAATCATTTTCTCTTAAATGGGCAAGCTACTGAGTAAATCTGAATGTATGATTTTGTTTTGCCAATAACTAGCTATCAGTGGTCTTAGGAAGGTACTTTTAACTTTCAGGGCCTCATTTTCCCTATGTTAAAACATAGTGGGGGGGCATGGGGTCCACTCTGCCGACATCCTGTAGTGATGACTGAATGAGGGGGAGCACAGGCACCTTTAGTCTGATTTTGCAGCACAGGCTGTAAGGGAAGAGAGTGTGGGCCTATCTTTAAAATCCTCCAGGAATTTTCACATCCCTTCCCTATGACTAGGTGGTTTACAATGCCTGACTACTCAGGAAGCTCGGAACTTATTTATTGATAAGCCTATAGAACTTGCACCCAAAGATGCAGAAAAAGATGACATGAGCCAGCAAAGAAGAAGTGGCGTAAGCGGTGCTCACAGCTCTAAAGAGTCCTCTAGAACCATAGACTAAAGGGGGTACTCCCAAAGCTGGGAGGAGGTATGTCCCTGGAGCCCTTCCTGACACAGAGGTATACAAGTGGGGGGCACTGTGCAGAGCCCCACAAGAAACATCCCACTGAAACTTTCCTGACAGAGGCCAGCCCTCGCTCTGGGTGGCCCTTGGACAAGCTAGCTGCACCCTGCAGGAAGGTGAGGCGGTGGCTGAGGATAGGTCTCTGGGCCACAGGGCATCCAAGACTGGGAAGGGTTGCTGGGTGGCTAAGATTCTCTTCTGCTTCCTCGTTTCCTGTTTGCATGATTGCATCCCTTTTCATTCAAGTTGAGGAGAAAAGAGGAAAGACAGAAGGGGAGGAGAAAAACATCCTGAAACACTGTGGAGACACTCATTCATACACGCCTGCATTTATTAAATAGCACCTACTGTGTGGCTTGGCACTGTGGCCACATGGATGAGTGAGACACACACATGGACCATTTTACAACAGTGTATAGACCATGACAGAGACACACTGAGATGTTATGGCACATATGGCACATGGTGAAGGCACATCTCCAACCAAGATCAAGCAGAGTAAGGTAGGGAGATATGGGGGAAGCTAAGCTGTCCTTGGGCAACTTCAATAAGTTTGTGCCCTCAGTGAGTTTGGCATGATTACAGGGAGACAGGGAAGAAATCAGGGCAAAGGAGCAGTGTGAACAAAGGCACGGGGCACAACGGTGTGAGGAACTACCAGCGCTCTGTGCGACGGGCAGGAGGAGACAAGCTCCCAGACACCAGTCATGCACAAAGCCAGACAACAGCCCGGAAAGTAACATGCATTGGGATGGTGTGGACTCCTGGGTACATAAAGGTGATGGCTTTAGAGGTTCACAGGGCCAGGAGGGAGGCCTGTGTTCTTCCTGGGGCATCTGTCTTTTCAGAGTCACCAAGCCACTTGTCTCTCCCGACTCATATTGTTTCATAATTCTTCAGTAAACATGTAGTCCACCCTTCACAGTAAAAGGCTTTGGAAGGGACAGTGGTTCAAGAGAGTTGAGGAGCTTTGAAACTATGAAACTGCCACTGCTATGCCCAAGAAGGAAGGACATGGTGGTGAAGAGCTACATAGATCAGGAGCAAACGCGGAGTTTCTCTGGATAAGCTGATTTTAAGAGGCCATATATAGAAGCTGGAAAGCCTGACATACTGTCAAAGAAATTACACTCAGGAGGAGAATGGAGAGGAAATGGAAGTGAACTCATGAGTTATCTCTGAGGTTTGGTGAGTGCTGACTGAAGGGGTAGTGATCACTGTCACAGGAAGTTACGGCTCTATGGGCACTATGAGAAGTGGTAGATTTTCCAGGTGGAAGATGGACTAGATGACCTTCAAACGCTCATCCAACCCTGTGACACTGTAGTTCTAATCCCAACAAATGCTGGATGTGTGCAAGTTATACTACAGCAACCCTCTGTTCTAAACCAGACACCTCCACAAATCCTTTCAGACTGCAGGTGACAGGGAACAGGCAAGACCAGAAGACTTCAGAAAACAGTGAGAGGCTTTGTTTCCAAACTTCTCTGAGTCAAAGGCACATTGGACCCTGCTTTGCACACAGCCACCTGTCTACTTATCTGAGACAAGTAATAGCATATGCTGGAAGAGTACAACAGGCGGCCCGAGGAGCCAACATGTCTTTTCTTGCATGTTTTCCCAATTAACTATATTCTTGGATGCCTTTGAAGCAAAGAGTCCCTTCTGAAAACATCCCAGAGTTTGGAGCAAAGAGGGAGTTTCAAGCAGTACTGGTAATTCCAAGCTTGTCAAAGAGAAAAGCTCCGTTCCGAAACAAATGCTTTTGGGGTGTGGAACTATTGCCAGCCAAATGTCATCTTTGCTTATTCTTGATAAACTTGCTAAAATGTCTCCTAATCCTCAAAAGGTGCTAAGCCATGTTGACCATCTTTTAAAATAAGGTCACTGAATTTAGAGAGCCAAGAAGACCGCAATTCACTGAGAGTGTTAACACCACCCAGTACAACAGATCTATCTAAAGTCAGAGACTAAAACTCTGTCTCTCATGGCCTTCCTTCTAAACATGCCCAAGTGCATGGGACTTAGTAGACAGGTAAAGGCTGGACTTGAACTGGGCAGATTCTCATCCACTTGCCTTTCTAGCCCACTCGCTGCATAAAAACCAGTCATGTTTCAGTGCCTGGATTAGGGTACGGCAAGTGAGATGCTGAGGGCACAAAATTTAAAGAAGCACTTGGTCTGAGAGTTCTAAGTATCAACCTTGAACTTCCATGACCCTGAAAGCGGGTACTTCCTTCGATTCTGTGTTCTAGGTGCCTCACCAGAGTCCTGGTTCTACTATGTTTCTAAAACTTGGCCTGCCACGTTAATGTCCACGGAGGGATACCTCTGTGCTCCTCTCTCAGCAATCTCACCAGCTCACACCAAACACCAGCACTCCCCTCCTGACTGTGGTTATGCGAATGCAACGCTGTCGCTTAACACAGCTGAGCGGTCCTACGCCGTAGCCTCCTTTGTAAAAGCCCTGCTTTCTCTTTAGCCCCGGCAAAACTCTGTAATTCACTTAAGAGTCTCATTCACATATATAAGACTTCCCTAATATGTTTCCATCTTAGAAGCCTTCTCTAAAACCGCCACTTACTTTTTCTTCTTCTGTACTCCACTGCATGCCTTGTGTATATTCCTATGATGACACGGTCACATAGTGTCACTTAAACTGTTTATGTGTCAGTTGCTTGAGGTTGCAGTCCAGTGAGGGTACATAATGTCTTTCTATCTATGCATCCCCAGAGACTATCACAATGCTTCATATTAGTTGGCCTTCAATCAATGTTTGTTGAGCGAATGTGCATTCTTTTGAATATACAACCTGCATGTTCTTCCTTTTCTCCTTTAAATAGGCTCAACTTCAGGGTCCGAAACAACAAAATGAGACTTCCGACCGTGGGAGAAGGAACCAGAGCAGGCTATCATCACATGGATAGGTCCCTTCATCCTGGTTGCTAATCATACGCGTTCAATGTGAACTGGAAAGTTTTACAATAGGGCAGCTGGCTATCATGAGCAAAGTTAACATATTTGTTAAACATCATTGATAACAATGGTTAAATATTCCATTTTTGTTTACTTTAATTAAGTATAATGAAAACATCACAGGGAGTTTGTAAAAGTAATTTGCATACACTTAATCTAGACGCTTGGAGAGAGGTGTCTGATAGGATCCCATCTTTGAGATTTGGAAAGTTCCATACATGAAAATAAGCGGACCGATTCCCTCCCACCTTTCCTCTTAGAAACAACCCATATTTTGGTTATTTTAGAAATTACAAGGTTTTTTCCAATCTTAGAACAAAACACTGGCTTGGTGGAATATGGAATGATCTAGAAATAACACAAGCCAAGAGAATGTCTTGTGTTGAACTGCTAATAGCATTGAAAACGTTGGACTCACTTTAAGGCAAGGCTGAGAATGGATAGCACAAGGGAGCAGAGAACAGCGCATTTTCCGTTGGTAGTGTGTGCAGCTGTGTGTGTGTGAAGGGGCAGGCGGGGTGGTCAGCAGGCAGAAGAGGTCCAGACCTGCCCTGTCCAACGTGCAGCTGCTACAGCCAGACACGTGGGGCTACTTAAATTTAAATTAATTAATAAGATTAAAAATGTGGTTCCTCAGTCTCACATTTTAAGTGCTCGATAGCCACGTGGAGCTAGTACCTACCGTGCAAGTATAGAAACTTCCATCATCACAGGAAGTTCTATTGGGCAGTGATAACGTGAACAATGCAAATTCATATTAATTCTTGGCCTCTATAGCCCAGTGAGCAAGGATGCCCATTTCTTTTCCTAGTCCATAATAAATATGCACAGACTAAGCATTTTCTCTTCCACCTTCTTATAAGTAGGCAACTTCTCCCCAAGTGGCAACAGCTTACATTCTACAGTACCAGATGCTGTCATTATAGTTACCTTTCCAATTAAAAATGAACATTGTCAACAGAGATACCCAGAGCTGGCTCCCTTAAAAATTGTGAATTGATGGATGGGCACTAGAGATCTGAGAACAGTTCAAAGATGAACGTGGCACCTACAGGTGACTAAGGCAAAGAGCAGGAGGAGAGACAGAGCACTGAGTGCACAGGTTCGCAAAAGCTGAGGGGGAATGCTGGCACTGCAGAGGCTGGAAGGCAAGCCCCGGACGCAGTCCCAGGCTCCAGTGTGCTCTAATTCCATCTTAGAAGCCTTCTCTAATAGAGCAGAGCAGTAGGTTTCATGCCCTCAGGAGAGGCGGCCGCACTGAGCTGCAGCCATTCCAGGCCCAAGTCTCCTATTTCAAAATGAAAGCAATCAAGGAAAATATATCTTTATCTGAACTGATAAACTGACAACTGCCTATTAAGGAATATTTCCAAGCACTTTCTCCAGTTAAACTGGCATCGGAAAGTCAACAAGTTGTCCGTTTCTTGCCATTTCTACAGCTCTTTGCTCACGTTTTACATAAACACTCGCAAATAAATTCCATTCTTTAAGGGGGTGCACACAAAATCCTAAGATCCAATCTGAAAGAGAAGCCAAGGGCATTCTTTCCCAAGCATCAGATTGGTTTCACATGAGGTGATTAGGCTCTTTCGTGCTAATTGCACTAGAAAGAACTAATTAGAAAAATCTACCATTCAGCTAATGAGAGCCGGGCCCTAACTATCTCAGTGCTTAACTTCTCAGGCTGTAAAACATCACATTTTTTTAGATGCCCCCTCCGTGAAAGTTGTCATTGTGTTAAATCCCAGCAGTCAGGCATTAAGTAACCAAGGCAACATTTACGGAGTGCCTACACATGCTGCAGTTCGCGGCTCCTCTGCCCGTCGTTTCTTACTGTCTCAGAAGGGTAAATATGATAGATCAAAGCCTGTTAACTAGTACTATACTGAACTGGTAATGAGTCCTGCCCCATTTCTCGGCACAACCTTCTCAGTGCCTTTGTGCCTTTTATTCTGGGGTCCTTTAATAATGCAGGATAAGAATTTTTACACGCAATGGTGTTACTCTGAGAAAAGGAGTTCATTAAAAAGCAATGATATCACCTGACTGAGACTCATGTCCCTGCCAAGGGTTAAAGCATTTACCAGGAAGCTGATGGAATGAGAACAATGGAGCACTAATACTTTGGAGCCCATTATTATACAATAAACTTGTTATATAATAAACATTATACAGTATAAGTAAACATTGAAAAATAGGAAATCAGCCATATTATCGGGATGAGTAAGCTTTCTTAGAAGAATAGGTTCAGAGAAGGGCTTTGAGTTTCATGATTTATAACATAAATCTACTTGGATATTTCAAGAACACTATTTTAAAAATGTCTCTGCAGCTTAACGCCCTTGCCACATCTCCAAAAAAGCACTCTTTCAAAGAGTTTGCAGTCCTCTTGGCAGGAGCCCAGATCCTATCTGCTGCAAGATGATGTGTGAAACTAGCAGACATGGAAATGTCAGAACTTCTGTCTCTGGAATAAAGATTCTCTCTGTATCTAGGGTCTCCCTATCCCATCCCAAGGTAGAAAGTTTTCAAGAAGAAAAGTGTTCACATGTTTGAGTATTCTGAGAATGCTGACCTCACTCCTGAGTTTCCAGAAAGAGAACTCAACTCACCTCCCCTGGCGACCTCTGGAAAGCAGAGATGCTGAATGCTATGTAGGAATGTTTGACAGGATCTATTCTGGATTACCCATAACTTAACTCAATGGTGTTTGAATTAATAGCCACTTTGGGGGTTATTCTACTGCTGATTAGCACATCTAAGCAGAGTGTGAAATAGTACCGAGATTCAGAACCTTCCATTTTCCTTTGTCGGTAATTCCAGAAAAGGCTTACTAGGGCAAGGGGCTAGAACTAGAGGTTACAGTAAGGTTTGGGAAAAATCTGGAGATTTCAGTTTCTAGGTAGACCTCATCCCTCATACTGCATTCTTTTAAAAAAAAAAGAAAAAGTTTGTACTAATGTTTGTGCTTGAATTATGTCGTTTCATAGGTTCTTAATATGGGTGTATGGGTGTATGTGTGTAGGGAGTGTCCCCATCCACGGACACATGTTATATAGGCAACGGGAGTGAAAAACTAATAGTGCAGTACCTATGTATGTACTATTATCCCTATTTTACAGATGAGATAACATCAGAGGCTCAGGAAGATTAGGTAGTTTGTTTAGGATTCAATAGTTAAGTAACAGAGCTGGAATTTCAACCCTGACAGGCCTTGTCCTCAATTTCAAATCACTTCTCTTTTCCTTTCAATTCTCCTTAGTACAGTTATCAGCAGTATTTTGCTTTGAATTTCATCATAAGTCTTAATTTCATCCACTATATTTTTAAAGGCAGCTATCATGATTTACTCAGAATCTCTTCCTAAGTAAGCAACAGGAAGAAAAAAGATATCAAAAATTTGTCAGATGTTAAATTCTTACTAACATAATGGAAATGGGACGGGATTTGAACTGAATGGTTCTTCTTACCATAGTCTAATGTCTGATATTTTTTTTTTGTTAAGATCTTTAAATTTCCTCATAAACCAAAAAAATTCAGACCCTATTCTCTACCCCATCTCTAACAATATGAAAACTAAAGAAGTGCAACATTTTGCTCAATATTATAGCAAGATATTAACTGAACCATGAAGAAAACCTCAGATCCTCACTCTCACATACCATTTTTAACAATTCTGTACCTTGCTCTTTTCACATGGTCAAGAAAAGAGGTTCATCTTTGATACTCAATAGGAATGCTAAATTGGCTTTCATTTGCATTAATGCATAATCTTTATGAATAAAATAAATGGCCCAGAGTGAGTAAAGATATAAATATTAGAAAATACTGTTAATGTCACATAATTAGAAAGAAGCTTCTGGAAGAGAGAATATTACTTCAAATTTTATGTTGAGTAAATCAACATATTATTTTGGAAAATAGAGATTTAATAGCAATACCCAAAATCCAGTCAAATTTATACAGATAAAGAAACAGAGACAGTTACACTGGTGCAACTAAATAATAATAACAAGCAACATTAAAAAAACACATTAAAAGTGATTAAGAGGTTACTTCTTTGAATCCAAACAATATTTATAACTATTATTTGTTTTTTAAAATGAAGAAACCAAGAAACAGAGATGAGGCTAAGGAAATGGATTAGGTGGAATGGTCTGGTAAGGGAAGACTAGGAGGAGGGCCTGACTCTGCTGAACGGCCTTCTCAGGAAAGCACACGTCTTCACAGAGCCAACCCAGACACAATATGAGACATGGGAACACGGAGGGACTCACTCCTGAGCTGGTGTTGCCATGGACATTTCTCTGTGTTGTTCGTCACTGAATTTCTTCTGGACGCTAACTGGGAAGACTAAAATAACCCTCCAGCACGGCAGACTTTGGGATCATAGGTAGGAGACAAAATAGCAATTATATCAGCTAAGCAACACTGTCGCTAAATTTTCCAATGGTCTCCCAACCTTTAAAGAGAAAATTTACTCTTTTGTCAAATTTTCCTAAAAGACAGTCTCTGCTATCTGTAATATTGGCTATGTCTCAACATCAAGTGTAACCATGATACTCTTTAATAGTTAATCCTCCAACATGTAATTAGGCATTCACATGACAATCAAAACCATGACTATATTTCATGTTTGCCTTCCCTTTCAAGCCCTCTACTAGAGGGGCACTTACTCTGTCAAATCTGCTATAGTAATCAAAACATTGAAATTACTTCTTTCCACACTAAATATACTGGAACTGGTTGTTTGATTAAATGTAGAGCAGAGAGTGCAATTTGCTAAATTACAAGTATTCTGAACATGTAAATATAGTTTAATTACTGCAATTAAAGAAGATTACTGGAGATTGGCAGATGGGAATGTAATGCTGTTTTAATTAGAGTTTTTAATGCACTGTAACATAAGCATAATATTAACCCTTTATCCTAGAAGAGGTAGCTGGTCTTTGAAAAATTAGTATTTAAAAAATGTATTAATGCTAGTGTTTCCTAAAAAGGGCTAGACTGAACCACACCACTCTGGAAGCCCATTGGGGAGGAGAATCATGGCATCTAAGACAAGTAAACTGAGGCAGAGAGCAACAGACAACACATCTGCTGGAGTCCCAACTGTGAACACATCTGAGAGTGAAAGCATGTATGTGCACACAGAGAAACATACACCACACTGGCTGCTTCACATCAAAGAAGATTACTGTCACAAAGGCAAAGAATGAAGGGACTTCCACGCCATGAAAGCTTTCATGGAGCTCATGTTTAGCAAACACGAAAAGAAAAAGTATTTCAGAATTGCATATATTTCTTAAAAATGCATTTATTCATCTTTGAGAAAACTATAGCGCAGATGCAGCTGACACTCCGCAGAGGTAGATTTATTATTGTTATTCACCTTCTAGAACAGTATATGCTACATAACCTTATATTCCAGAATGTAAGAAGCAATTTTTGTCATCTTGAAAGCTATCACTGGCAACATTTTATCCATTTAAGTCAATAGCCTATTAGAAATTCTAATTGAAAGTTCAATAGTCAGCTTGGAGCCTTACAATAGAGGTTGCCTTTTGGAAAGCCATTTAAAGTCTTAATCTCTTTATCATTTGGTATTTTGAAGCCTAACTTTGTTCTTGTTAGGCAGATCAATGGCATTAATTTACAAAATGGGGGAAAATGTCACCCTTCATCCTTTAAGTCTCAGCTCAGTGAAGAGCAGCATAAGCGAATCTGATCACTGCTTTCCCATATTAGCAGCAAACGGTGCCATGGGAGGCTTGACCTACAAATTTTAATTACTGAATGAAAAATTCAGTTCCCTAAGATGAAGAGAGACTTGAGCAAAAGCAGAGGCCCACCTTGTGCGTGTCTGAGTGTTAAGTCTTCAAGGACTGGATTTCTGAATCAGTGGCTAACACCAGTCAACGCAAAGGGTTTACTATGTCCAAGAATGAGTTACGATATCCAAAACAAAGTAGGACCAAGACGGAGGATGCCAAGGCAGCTAAATAAACTTCTAAGTGAAAAACTGCAGAAGAGAATACGTTTATATTTTACTAAGCAGACAGTGTCTTGCAGGCTATACACACATCTATGAACTGGAAAAAAAAAGTTATTATGATGCTAATCAATGAAAGGTTAGAGCCTCAGACACAAGCCTTCCAGCAAAAGCCAGAGGTGGTCATGGTGTTCTGCCACTGCTGAAAATATGCTTAGCAAAACTACTATCACCCAAAATAACAGGAACAAATTCTGAATGTGAAGATATGATGGCTAATTAGCGGTGGCAGGAAAAACAATGAAAACATGTCGCCTAACGTAGTAGGCATAAGCTTATTACTGGTGCGCAATGCAGAATTAAGGGGCCAGTTGTCAACTTTTGTATTCTAGAAGCTAAGGGAGCAGACCTGAACCACAATCACCTTACATGCAGGCAAAGCCAGTTATAAAAAATAGGTGCATTTATCTATAGCAATTAGAAACAATCATTTAGCGCACACACGAGTACATTTGTATTTAAGAAAAGGGATGAGAAGATGGCAGAGGAAGATGTTAGCAACAATCAGCCTGTGGGAGTGGAAGCACGTTCAGGGGGTTGGGGATTGGAGTGAGTCGGTGGCTTTCGCTTTTTAGTTTGGATCCCTTTTTTTTTTTTTTAACGTCAGAGTTTTATAATTACCTGCATGACCAACTTTTAAAAAAGAAAAATAAAATCTATATTTGATATTCCAGCATAAAATCCTGTGAATCTTTTAGAAAAAAGGTTCCTTTCTGTAATGTGAAAGAGCATTATCTGTTTCCAAAATTTGGACTTTTTAATCTTAGGCTTTTTAAAAAGTTAGACTCACTGATCTACTTCAGATGTTTGCTGCAATTAAAGAATTATGTTAACTGTGAAGTCTTAGTTAATCACTTTACATATCCATCCATACTCAATTAAAGTGGGGGCGTTTCTGCATAACTGCATACAGAGCCCAGCACTGGGTTATGTAGAGTTGGCTTCTTCATTTATATTCTTGGCAGTGGTGATATAGAAATAATGGCCTTCAACAATGAATGTAGCTAAAACTTAGAAGCCAAATAGCTTCCTGATAATTAAATCATATTCATCTTTTCACTTCTGATCTCCATCAATCTCCATCGATCTCCATATCCTTCTTATCCAAGAGATGCCTCACTATCACCTTCTGACACCAACAGCTGGAATTCTGTGATGAGTATCATAATGTGAAAGCTATTCACATCTATACCAAGTGCTCCTGGGCTCTTCTGCCCCTGCACTTAGGTAAATAGTATGCTGGAAGGTCTCTAGATAAGACATAGGCTCCTGGTTAAAGAACTAAATAGTCACATCCCTAATATACCTTGGCCATTGACACAGATGAGCTAGTCCTTGGGTCAGGGCCACTACTTGGAGGGAGCAGAATCCTATGGTGAAATGGCTACCTTTGGAGGAGACCACTAACTAGAACAAGTGCAGAGAGGGGAACAGGCTCGTCTGAGAACTGGGCAGGAGAGCATCCACAGTAAGGTGAACTCTGAGCACGCTTAATGAGCATGGCTTCTAGCACGGCCAGAAACCATCCTCTGTCAACATTCCAAGAGAAGGCTTTGGGGCGCACACAACAAAAATGAATGTCATGAGGATGGAGAAGAACACATGTTCAATATAAGAAAGCCTGAGTTGCAAAAAAGCTTCCCTGAAGTGATGCATTTTCAAAGCCCACACATCCTAACAACTTTGACTTCTGAGACGGCTAAACAGGAAGCCCCTGAGGTTCCATCTGTCTCTTTGACTAGAAGGACAGCTGAGGAAACATGCTGCTGTCTGGAGAAGGCTGGCAGAAATCTCAGAAACCTACCCTGGCCTGGGAGCTAGGAATGCGCAGTTCAGTCTTCTCTCCAGTCTAATTTACAGCCCTGACAAAAACTGTTGGCATGTTACCAGATCTATTTATGTATGTAAGTAACAATGAGCTACCAAAAAGATTTGGCTCACTTTATAAATTTGGTTTTCTTCCTAAATTTAAAAAATCATAGGAGTCATCACATACTATTAAAGAAATCTAATATTTCCTGTGTTCTACATGAAACTTCACTAACAAAATTAAGAAGGAATGTGAAAGTCAATAGAAAAGAAGTGGAGAAACAGAAGTAGAGAATAATGAGCTGAGACCATGATTCTAGTTGCACTGGATTCAGATACCCTTAGAAGCTCCAGATGTTGATTAGATAAAAGTATTCTGGAATCCAAGGTCCTCCCACTGTGCTCAGAATCTGCCTTTTCTTGGCTTGTTATCTAGTCCTTTGCTCTGCAACATTCTCTTCCAGTGACTTTAGGTTGATCAGTAATCTCTGAAAATACTAGTCATGTTCCTAGCACTGCAGTTTAGCTACTTCTCTAGATCACACATTTCTCTTTAAATCGATCCTATTCTTTAAAATTCTACCCACCACATGATTATCTCAAATAATGTAGGAAAAGCATATGACAAAACTCAACACCCTTTCATGATACAAACACTCAGAAAACCATGAATAGAAATTCCTTAGCACCATAAAGAAAACTCACAACTAATATCATACTCAGTGGTGAAATACAGAAAGCTTTCCCCACTAAGTTCATAAATAAGACAAGGATGCCTGCATTCGACAGTGCTACTGAACACTTTAATAGAGTAAGGAGGCAAGAAAAATAAATAAAAAATCTCTATTCACAGATGAAATTATTTTATATACAGAAAATCCCAAAGCTAATAAAATTAATTCAGCAAAGTTGCAAGGTACAAGACCAAGATGCAAAAATCAGTTGTGTTTTTATATACCAGCAATGCACCAGCCAAAAAGGAAATTAAGAAAACTATTCATTTATAATAGCACACAAAAGAATACAATTCCTAGGAAATAATTTAACCAAAAAGGTGAAATATTTAGACAACCAAAGACCTGAATAAGAGAAAGATATCTCATGTCCATGGACTGGAAGACTTAATATGGTTAAGATGTCAATACTATCCAAAGTGAGCTGCAGATTCAATGCAACCTTGATCAAAATTCCAAATGGCCTTTTGGCAGAAATGGAAAAACCAATCCTCAAATTTGTATGGAATTGTAAGGGGCTCTAAAGAGCCAAAACAATCTTGAAAAGGAACAAAGAGGGCTCATACTTCTCAATTTCAGAACTTACTACAAAACTAGAGTAATCAAAATGGTGAGGTGCTAGCTTAAGGATAAACATATAGAGTCTATGGAATAGAGTCAAGATCCAGATATAAACATCTATGGTCAATTAATTTAGACAGGGTGTCCAGACCATTCAATGGGGAAAGGCTTCAAAAAATAAAGCTGGAACAACTTGAAAACCACTTGCAAAAGAATAAATTTGGACCCCAATCTCATGCCATATACAGACATTTCCTCAAAATGGATCAATAGCCTAAATATAAGAGCTCACACCATGAAATTCATAGGTAAAAACACAGGTGTAAGTCCTCATGACACTGGATTTGGCAATGGAGTCATAGATGAGACTTAAAAATTAGCAATAAAAGAAAGAATAGATAAACTGGACTTCAGAAAAATTAAAACCTTTGTGCAACAAAGAGCATTATCTAAAAAGTGAAAATACCACCTATAATATGGGGGGAAAACCCTATAAGGGTCTACTATCCAGAATACATAAAGAATTCTTAGAATTCAATGATAAAATAACAAACAATCCGATTCAAAAGTGGGCAAAACACTTGAGTAGTCATTTCTTCAAAGAAGATATACAAACACATGAAAATACATGAATGTTCAATGTCAGTCAAAATTTAACAAATGCAAATCAAAACCACAGTGAGGTACCACTTTACACCCATTAGGATGGCTATAAAAAAAGCAAACAAACAAACAAAATAAACAGAAAATAGCAAGTGTTGGAGAGGATATGGAGAAATTAGAATCCTCATACATTACTGGTTGAAATTCAAAATGATTCAGCCACTATGGATTTGGTAAGTCCTCAAAAAGCGAAATGTAAAATACCGCATGACCCTGACATTCTGCTTCTAGGTATACATATATACCCAAAAGAAATGAAATGAGGTATTACTTATACATATACACACATGTTTGAAACAGCAATGTTCTAAATAGAACAATGTCCATTGTTGGAATTATGGATAAACAAACTGTGGTATATACACACATTGGAATGTTATTCAACCATAACAAGAAGTGAAGCACTGATATGTACTACAATACGGATGAATCTCCAAAAAGCATGCTAAGTAAAAAAGCCAAACAGGTCACATATGATTCTGTTTATATGAAACACCCAGAACAGATAAACCTTTAGAGACAGAACACAAATGAGGCTGACAGGAGCTAAGGGAAAAGAGGGAATAAAACAGACTGTTCAGTGGGTACAGGGTGTTACCATGGAGTGATGTAAATATTTTGGAACTAGTAAGGAGTAGCAGTTCCACAACCTTGTGGAGGTACTGAATTGCTCACTAATTTTATGTTATATGAATTGAATTTCACCTCAATAAACTTTAAAAAACTAAATTTATATCCTATTTTCTAAAATCTTACATCACAAACTAGTGATTTAGACTCATTCATTGCTGCTGAATACAGTTAATTTTATTTGTAGTTTATTTGCTCTCTTACACAGAAACTCCTTGAGGGAAGGGTCTTAAACTCTCACCACTTTTTGCAACCCCTGGGCATTGGGGCCACTGGCTTATACCCAAAAGTTGTTTGAGTCATTTGGATATAAACTTGCACTATAGTCTTAAAAACCAGCTGACTGTATCTTAGTTTCCTTACCTAAAAGACATTCAGTTCTCTGGAGTAGAAAGCATAAGCCTATTAAAAAAAAATCTAATAAGACAGAAGGGCCTGTTGTCCTGTTTGACAAAGAAGAATCCTTAAATGGAGCTCCTCTCAGTCATCATGCATTGAGACACAAAGGTGAGGCACAACTGAGTTTAGTGGCTGAAAGCAGGAGTCCATGGAGCTGGTTGTAGTGGGGGTGGGGACTCTTCTCAATATTTAGAAAAGCCAAAAAGGAACCACAGATGCTTCCTCAAAGGCTGCACAGGCCGACTAAATACCAAGTGTCTTTACTTTAGGCAGGAAAGATGTCATCGGTCATCCTATGCTAATGACTATGTGGATGTGAGCAGTAATAAAATGAAAATTTAATGATAAACTTTACATAACAAATGCAGGTGAGTCGATAAAATAGTACAAAGCATGGAGTCTAAGGAGCAGATGGGGAACAGAAGAGAGTCTTACAGGAAGAAGGCTTAGACTAATCACACTTCTATTGAATTTTGAAGGACATAATCTGATGCCCAGGGCATACAAATTCATGAATTATGGGGTGCCAAACTAGCTATGCATCTTATCCAGGAAGAAAAATCTCAAAGGAAGAATCAGAGGCTGAAAAAAATTCTGAGAAAATGTCACATGTCACCTTCTGCCACCCCTTAAATGCCCACCCCCTCCCCCTTCCATGTTAGAAGTACTATTTCCAAGGCAATTTTCTTTGTTCACCGTATCTGTTCACTGTGTTTGAGGAATGTTCTCCAATTCCCCTTCCACCATATCCAACTCCTCAAAACCCATGCAGAAGGCCAACAGGTAACAGAGCTCCTGAGGTTATTCTAGAAGCCAGTGCCCTTTCAACATGTTGAATTAAATTGTCCTTTCAGAAGCCAGAAAGACACAGAACTGGAAACACAAAGGGCTCCATTTGGAAACCCATGAATGCTCCCATTATCCTAAGAACTAAGCATGAAGCCATGCATTTTGTGCCCACTGCCACCTGTTATTATGTTTTTATAGCTATTATCAAACACTTTGATGATGAGATTGCTTAAAGGCCTCAACAAGCCTGCTAATGTGACGTGAGGACTCAATGTCTCTTCAATTGCTGCCACCCAGTAAGCACACTCATTTACTTTGTGCCAAAGGAGGAAGAGGTCCAACCTGGCTCAAAGAAACCACTTAAAATAAAACTGATCTGATCTCTTAGAGGTGACTGAGCCCCTTGTTCAAGTAAATGACATAGCTGATGCACAAAGCACACATCTCCTGGGCTCCTAGCCTCTTCTAGATGGTTGGCGGTGAACTACAAAAAAGGGCACAGTTAACCTTGGCCTTCCCTGGCCTGTCTGAGTCAGAGGTCACTGGGGGGTTCGGTTTAGGAGAAGATGGAATTATGTTAAGCAGTACTGAGAGAAAGATTCAGAGGAGTTTTCATAGTAGTACTGGTGGTGGTGGTGACGTGTGTATGCATGTACATGTGTGTAAAGAAACAGTCATGAAATAAGGAAAAAACAAAAACTAGTGGGGCGGAGATTAGGTGGCAGATTGAGGCAGCTGAAGGGGAACCGCAGAACAATGCAGTGCCCTGGGAGAAGAGGAGAGAGAGGCCCAGGGGAGAGCAGAGCTGCAATCAGAGCCCTCTGGGGATGGGTGGAGAGACAATCATGAAGCCTTGGGAGAACAGACCAGCAGCCTCCTAGGAAAGCCCCCTTCTGAGACAAAGAAGCTCATTCCCAGGCTGCGACTGCCTCTCCAGGCCCAGCCTGCTGTGCTGACCTTGAGGCTAGCCCTCACCCACCAGGCAGAAAGCAGAGAAAGTAGCTGAAGACTTAGTGACTAAATTAATCAAACACAAAACATGTGCAAAGTGAAATTAGGTTTCTGAGTCACCAGCAGAGATGCTTCAAAGCTGAGGCTTAGGGTGAAGGTAGATGCAGGCAGATGGCTGGTGCCAACGGTGGGGTGCTTCCTCCTCCTGACTGATTCATTCCTGCAGCAGCTCACAAGACCTGTCACCTTTTACTACTTCTTTCCTCAGGTGGGTCTGATGGTCCTCTCCAGGCAACATATGAGGTCAAACAACAACTCCCATGCAGAGATGGGACTAAGACCCAGGACTCTGCGACCTAAGTCTAATCTATGCAGGCGGGAGTTGGGTAACAAAGTTCTACGCAAACAGTTAAGCACTCTAAAATATTTTCTCATTCTACCTTTGGAATACGCTTCCATAGTAGGATTCAGTTCAGTTTACTTTCTGTCATCTGAATTAGGAAAAACAGTACATATGGTGAAGCCCATATCTGAGACCCACTGTCCAGGAGTGATGCTGAGGAGGCATGAGGCACCCCACAACCATTCTTAAGAATTCTTGTGTGATTGAGGAGAGTGGATTTCAGACTCCTTTTTTACATGAGAAAAGTATTTTAAATAAATTCTATATGGGACCTCAATATACAAAACAGATAAAAGTGAAGCTATGCATGTCTGAGCTTCCTTCTCCTTGCCCCCCGCCCCCACAAAAAAACTGGCCCCTAACACCAGAATAGGGGCAAGATTCAGTAATGGGAGAAGAGTTGATTAGGCCCTCACGTCATCACTCGAACTGTGGGGGTTTCCCTCTTTCAGCCCTCCTCTCCTCCTGCGAGCCTGAGTGGATTTTAGGTTCTTTGTTACTCTAAAATTCTTGACTTTTTATGAGCTAGGAGAGAGAAGATGATTACAAGTTTTTACTCATACAACATGAAGTAACTAAGAAAAACTATCTACAGGTGGCATTTTACAACTTTTCCTCAGTAAGAGTTTCTCACTTGTTATCATTTCTATTGACCATTATTATTATTATCATCTCTAGAGAGCTTGCTGCGAAGTTCCAATGTCAGAATACGACTTCCTTCTTCCTTTTACTAAATCTGGGAATTCTATAGTTACATAAGCAGGATCAGGGAGACTAGGAGGAGCCTAGAGTTAATCTTCTTTAAAATAAATACAAAAAATATTTTTAGTGACAGCTTCCTGTTTGTTCACATATATAAATTTGACCAGCATATTTTGTGATATTGATTTGAAAGATTCATAAAACTCAACACCTCATCTGCCCAGAGTCAACACAGTGTTTTCCACACTTGATTCCATTCAAAAGCCAACACTTTACATCATTTTTAAAAATGCCCTGGCTAGTTTGCATAATGTTTACCTCTACTCTCATCACCACTTTCAGACTGGTCACAACCAAGGAGGACAAGGCCTGTCCCCTTGGTCGCTGGCCACATGTAGGCATCAACAAAGAGCTCCTCACATTGAGGCAGCTGGGCCACGTCTAAAGTGAAACACTGGTTTCCTAGGGTGTGAGGGGAAGGCCTTCCTTTTTTCCCTATCCACCCCATGGTGTATGCTATAACTGTGCAATTTCCCCAGTTTGCAGTACATTTTCTCCCTCACATTTTGAGCTAGAAATGGTGGTGGAGTAACAGACTCTGTTCATTTTATTGAATCACCTATATTTAATTGGGAAAATGGGTAGTTGTAACCCTGTCGACAGGACATGTTCAATTATATTTGTACAACCATTTTTCTTCAGAAGGCATTACCATCTGGTCTAAGCAGTTAAATAAGCACAGTTACATGATATTATAGCTAATGAAATTAAATGTGGCACAAATATATACATGGTACACAGAACTCACATTTATTTCTCTGAAAGGATTTTCCTTGTTTAAATATAAGATATGTGGGTTGTGAGATCGGGATTGTGACATGGTTGGCTGGCTTTACTGCTTTTCAAACAACATAAGTGATTATTTGCTTCATATCTAGGTCAAAAAGAAGAATTTCATCTTCAGAACCCCAAAAGTCCCCTGTTCAACCTGCCTGTACAGTACCCCTTTTCCTCTTAAGGGGGCTGCTTCCTCAGTCAGCCCTATGGTCACTCAAAACTCTGGCTATCATAGCTCACCATGATTCAAGATTTATCTTTATCCTCTTCCCCAACCCTTTTAAACCTCCCAATTCTACTTCATGGTGTCATGAGACTTTAATTAGGCCACAAACATAAAGACTCTGGCACAAAATAGGCACCCAATGAACAGTATTTCTTTCCAATGTCTATTTCCTTTCCACTTATTTTGCCTGTCCCAGCCTCTGAGTTGCGTTGTGGAATGGCCTCTCTGGCAAACCTAGGTCTGATCATTTCTTAGCGAATGCTAACTGGAGAACCAAGCTATCTCAGCTCTACCATCACATATGTAGAGACATCTGTTTTTATTTTTGTTGTCACCTTAACCTTTCAATTTTCCTGGTAAAATAGTGTCGCAACTTTCCTTGCTCCCACTTCCAATTTCTGTGGGATTTACTCCAACTCCAGGTCAGGAATGGGCTCTAATCGATTTAAGCCAGGAAGGGGAGAAGGTGACTGATGTTGCTGGGCGGTACCCATATGAGATCTGAGTTTGGAATCAAATCAAAGGGAGGCAAAAAAAAACATGTAAAGTACTTAGACAGGAAGGATAAATACAAACAGCATTGTGCCATCATTTGAGCTTTAGACAAAAGTGGAACCAGCATTCAGCATTACCTGCCCCCGTACTATCTCCCATAATAGCTACTGTTATGAGGTACTCTCCAAGGGTGTTTCTGGTACCAGTGTCTGCATGAGCTTGCTATATCCTTTGAGCACAATGCTTTAAACTGCCTGAATGTGTGGGCCAGGCCATGTCCACACTGTATGTCTTTCTTGGGGATGGAACAGTCTGTCTGCATCGACTCATCTAATAATGACCTGCCCTTGCCTAAGTATTGGTACCTATAGGGAGCCCATCCGCACGGCGGTACAACCTGTGCCTGCAAGCTTCAAATCTGGGATTTTAGAAATAATAATGATAGCTAACATTTACTGTGGACTTAGCATAGAATTAGTCCTCCTAAAGATCCTATGAATTAGGTTCTATTATACACTTTTCAGGAATAAGGCACAAAAGGACTGAGAGGGTAAGTAACCTAGCTAATGTCTTCCAACAAATAATTAGCAGTGGTGGGATTCAAATCCTGCCAACCTGACTCTGGAGCTATACCCTTGAACCATAATGCTAGACTGCCTCTCTCAATAAAGCAGCCTAATTTCTTTGGTTCTCTAAATTTTTTTTTATTTCCCCCCCGCCCCAAAGTTAAATTTCCTTCTGTCATCAAGTATTTGATCTCCTTTACCCCTATCTATCTTTTCTCTTCCCCCACATCCCTCTGGTGACCACTAACTAGTTGACTGTCTGTATTCAGGTCTTAAAAATTCGATACTTTTTCACCTGCTTCATTCTCCTTTATTTTAAATAGACCCTCACCATAGAGAGGGCCACAACAAGGAAACAACAAGGAATCACTTGAGTTTTAGTAGGCATTCAATTAACATTACCGAAGCCTGTTTCTGTGATGACTCTCTGCCTGGATGTACAGTTAACAGGTAAGTGGTTGCCTTTTCTTGGTGCTCCACACGAAGGAAGCTGGGACTTTAACTGCAGAATGCAGGGGATAAAATTCAGCAGCTTTGCAAAAAGATAACAAAACATACCACAAAGGTCCTTTTGGACGGCAAAGATTAGCCTCGTTCTTCCACCTCATCCACTTAGTTCCATGCTCAGAACATCTGGAAAATGTAACAGTTGGCCAATTCTGAATACTTTCCCTTCAGTTCATTTTATCAAGGATTTGGTAAGTCTCTCCTACATAAATACACTATGATTCATATAAAAATTATTCCTACAAAGAATTTTTTTTCTTGAAAAAAAGGCTCCAAACTCAAGTAGAGTTTATGTAAGTAAAGGGCAGTTTGACTGGTCTGATAAAGCTTCTTGTAAAGTCAAAATGTTAAAACGAGACAAATTAGATTTTAAGATTAATTCAGTCTCTAAGTAACCTATGAATTTACTACAGTTGATGAATGTCCCTTCTAATTAGGATATCAATGCTAAATACAAAATTCATTTTTTCTTTCCTAATCAGATTGACCAAATAACTTTTCCAGAGTTCACAGGAACACTTCATTTTTATAAAGAGTATCCGAAGCAAATAACTTCATAATGAAGATGCTTCATAAACAATAAGGCAATATTCTTGGGGAGAAAACATACCATAATGATTTCTCTTGAACATAATCTCTTTTTTGTGACATAAGTGTACATTTATTGAATATGTTTCAGGAAACCAGTATTTCACTTTAGACGTATCCCAACTGCCTAGATGTTTATTTGGCCACATATGCCTTTTCCTACTTTATAAATTTTTAGAACTTGGAAGTGCCTTATTTAGTCACTGTGGTTAGAAATTCTGTTTGGTGTCTGAAAGAACACCCAACGATGCTCCAAACTACTAAATCAATTCAGTGTCTTTTAACCAGAATCTTAAAAAATAATGAATAGACTAAAAATGACCAGAGTGCATATGCTTCTTAACTCTCTAATCACAAATATTTAAAACAACACTGCAAAAATTTATGATACTTAAGTAGAGCAAACAAGATTCTGCCAAATCTATAGAGAAAGAAATGTTCAGGGAAAAACATACCTAACACAAAGCTTTTCTAACATGAGAATAGGTGGAATCTTAGTGTTGGGATGTTTGGAAGAGTATTCTGCATTAAAGGAGTCATTATCACCTATTTGCAGTCAAACAATCATGGATTTGTATCTTACTGCACCATCTCTACCTTTCACTAGTTGGGTGACATCTTTGTTTCTCTGTTTTCTCACTTATTAAATGGGACTGATAAAACATGATAATGCATTAATGCAAGCAGACTAGTGCTTGGTATCTAGTCATTCATATGATAAATATCATCATGTTAAAATACACTAGCAAGGATCCAAATTAAAGCAGCTATTATAAGGTATTTACTGCCTGTCTTCGGTCAGCTGCTATCAGGTTGATTCTTGGGGTCCCTTTTTATTCCATTCCGGGGTTAGGAAGAGATAGAGAGGCTTACACCCTGGCCCAACTGCACTGACTTTTGCTCCTCCACCCACCTATGGGACCCACCAGCTCACAGCCCCCAGCTGCTCCTGAAATGAGATTTTAAAATGGCCCCTCCATCTCTCACACTAGCATGCCCAGGGAAAGCTGGAGCCTCCCCACTGCCAGCCTTGGTCCACATTCACCATTTCTTTCTCCCCTTTTCTTTCAAGGCCTACTACCTCTACCCAGCCTATCACTTCTACTAGCTGTTTCACGTTGGAGTTATATGCTAGACTACTTACTCCTTGGGGACAGGAACTGTGTTTTAATTTTATTCCCCAGTGGTATACAGCACAGAGTAGGAGTTCATCAAATGTTTGCAAAATAAATAAAATAAGCTCTTTGGATTTCAGTTCAAACAAGCTGCTCCTAGTGAACCCCATAAATGTCATGATCTAAAATAAAGACAGATTTAATATATGCTGGGAATTCTGACTTTTGTATAAGTTCCGTGCTAGCAAACTTCACACTCACAGAATATTTCTATTACAGATGTGAAAGTGGCCTGAATAGTGATAGCCAGGCTTTATGAATGCATGCTCCCTTCTCTCCACAAACGTTAAGGGCACACAGATGATACTGGGGCTGCATGAAGAATGATACCAG
This sequence comes from Macroglossus sobrinus, assembly GCA_004027375.1. Lineage (NCBI taxonomy): Eukaryota > Metazoa > Chordata > Mammalia > Chiroptera > Pteropodidae > Macroglossus > Macroglossus sobrinus. The sequence continues at coordinate 536,498 of PVKZ01000539.1, forward strand.
TGGCTTCCTGAAGACGATGCTGTCATGACCTCTGTAGCTTATTTTTTAGTTTAGACTGATGCTCACAAAAACCGAATTATCAACAGGGCAAAGTTTCTAACTTACTGCATATAGATGTTGAGGAAAATGAAAAAGAAACTGCATTTCAAACCTGGGTCAACTCTCCATTTCACCTAAAACAATGTGGAGGTTCAATAATTAATAAATGATTAAAGTGCTTCAGGACAGTGGTGTAAAAAGCATAGCTAAGCAAGTCTTAAAATTCAAGTAAGAATAATTTGGTCTATAGATTGAATAACTTTCTTTTATTCATTTGTTTACTTATTCTTTTGTCTGGCTTCCCCAGTAAAATAAAAGTCCCTTCAGGGCAGTTTTTAAAGGACCAGTTACTCAGGCCAGATGAAAGGCTGGGATGAAAGTATTACACTTCATTATTCACACTGTTGGTGTAGTGTTTTCTAGAGCTTCTTTCCAAAGCCATTCATTCAACAGACATTAGCTCCTAAGGTGTTAAGCCCCTGGGGAAACCAAGAAGAATGAATAAAGACAGAGAATATACACCTTGTGAGCTTGCCAGAGACCCTATTTTATTTTTACTAAAACTCCCACAACAGTAAACACAGGAGAAACTTAGCAAACACTTTTTAATGTCCACAGGTTTTCCAGACTTCCACTGCTCCCTGTCTCAGGCACGATAAATCCTACCTCGTCTTACACTCAGAAGTATCTATTTTCAAAAATCTCAAAGTTAGCTAGATTGGATCACTCTCAGGGAAAGAAAAAGGGTCAGGTGCTATTAACATTTCTATTCTGTACTCTCACCTGTCTCCTTTCATTAAAATGGAAGTGCATATCTGAAATGGGATCATTATCTTTGGTGGATACACGTTTCAGCATCCCCCAACTCACAAATCCCTCAGCTTATTTAAATAACACAGAGCATAAAAATTAAAGCTGTCTTCTGTTCAGGAGACATCAGTACGGAGATCACTTAGGCCTCAATATTCCTTTCAGTACTAACTTGATGTATCATTATATATATATATATATATTTTTTTTTTTGCACTTTATTATATCCCACCTGGTTTTATGTATTTAAATCCCAGAATCTTTTGCTGACACGGCAAGGTAGAAGCAGAAATATTTTGCAAAACTTAAATGAAGCTTTAAGTGGACATTTGTTCTATAAATCTTTAAAATGCTAGGTTATTCCTTGGAAACCACTTTTACAAGGCCCTTCCATCTTGCTTGAAAAGAGAGAGCACATAAAATACCCACTTTCTGTCCCAGCAGCACCAAAGTGACATCAACAGGCATAGTGCATTTTCATGCAGAATAAACACAAAGTTCCAATCAAACGCTAGATACCTAATGCAGCAGTTTTGTAATGAGAAATGAGGGCTGTATCTCACTTCTCTAAACACTTTCTGGCAAAGCTACACTATCTGCTGACATTCATGGAACTCTTCTTGACCTCCTCTACAGCAAGCAGCCCCCTGCCATGAAAATCCTTCTCCCTTGTAAAACATTTTTTATTTTATATTAATTTCAGGTATATAGTACATTGGTTAGACATTTAAATAGTTTATGAAGCGATTGCCTCAATTACTCTAGCACCCATCTGGTACTACACAAAGCCATTACAATATTACTGAGTATATTCCCTATGCTGCACTCTATGTCTTCTTGTCTGTTTTGTAACTACTGATTTGTACTTCATCCCTCCACCTTTATCACCTAGCCCCTCTGGCAATCACTAGTTTGTCTTCTGCATCTGTGAGTCTACTGTCGTTTACTTTGTTTTTTTACTTTCTGCATATAAGTGAAATCATATAGTATTTATCTTTCTGTCTGACTAATTTAACTCTGCATAATACCCTCTAGGTCCAACATCCATGTCGTTGTAAATGGTAGGAGTTCATTTTTTTTATGACAGAGTAATATTCCATGGTATATATGCACTACAACTTCTTTATTCAATCATTTAGTGATGGGCACTTAGGCTGCCTCCACATCTTGGCTATTGTGAATAGCGCTGCCATGAACATAGTGTGCACAGGTCTTTACAAACTAGTGTTTTGATTTTCTTCGTATAAATGCCCAGAAGTGCAACTGCTTGGTCAAAAGGCAGTTCTATTTTTAATTTTTTGAGGAATCTCCAAATTCTTTTCCATAGTGGCTATACCAATCTGCAATCCCACCAACAGTGCACGAGGGTTCCCTTTTCTCCACATCCTCACCAACACTTGCTGTTTTTTGATTTATTGATGATAAGCCATTCTGACAGGTATGAGGTGATATCTCACTGGTGTTTTAATTTGCATTTCTCTGATGATTAGTGATCTTGAGCATCTTTTCATATATCTGTTGGCCATCTATATTTTCTCTTTGGCAAAATACCTATTCAGGTCTTCTGCCCATTTAAAAATGTTTTTTTTTTTTATTTGGTGTTAAGTTGTATGAGTTCTTCATAAATTTTGGATATTAACCCTTTATCAGCTATACCATAAGCAAATATCTTCTCCCAGTTAGTAGGTTGTTTTTATGTTTTGTTGATGGTTTCCTTTGCTGTGCAAAAACTTTTTAGATTAATGTAGTCCCATTTGTTTATTTTTCTTTTTGTTTCCCTTGCCCAAGGAAATATATCAGAAAAAAAATACTAATAGCAGTATCAGAAAGTTTACTGTCTGTTTTCATTTAGAAGTTTTATGATTTCAGGTCTTACATTTGTCTTTAAACCATTTTTGAATTTATTCTTGTATATAATGTAAGACAGTGGTCCAGTTTCATTTGTTTGCATGTACTTGTCCAATCTTCCCAACACCATTTGTTGAAGACACTGTCTTTATCCCATTGTATATCTTTGCCTCCTTTGTCATAGATCAAATGACCATTGAGGCATGGATTTATTTCTGGGCTCTCTGTTCTGTTCCATTGATCAGTGTAGATGTTTTTATGTCAATACCATGCTGTTTTGATATAGATGGCCAACAGATACATGAAAAGATGCTCAAGGTAATACTAATCATCAGGTAGTGTGATATATCCAAATTTGTTCTTTCTCAAGATTGTCATGGCTATTCAGGGTCTTTTATGGTTCCATATTAATTTTTGGATTATTTGTTCTAGTTCTCTGAAAAATGCCATTGGTATTTTGATAGGGATTGCACTGAATCTATAGATTGCTTTGGGTAGTAGTATGGCCATTTTAACAATGTTGATTCTTCCTGCATATGAGCATGGTATATGCTTCCATTTATTTCTATCTTCTTCAATTTCTTTTTTCAATGACTTATAAATTTCTGAGAAGTCTTTTACCTCCTTGGATAATTTGATTTCTAAGTATTTTATTGTTTTGGGTGCAATTGTAAACAGGATTGTTTTCTTAATTTCTCTTTCGGATAGTTCGTCTTAGATATATAAAAATGCAATTGACTTCTGAATATTAATTTTATACCCTGATACTTTACTGAATTCATTTATCAGTTCTAATAGTCTTTTTTTGTTGTTGTTGGAATCTTAAGGGTTCTCTATATATAGTATCATGTCACCTGCAAATAATGAGAATTTTACTTATTCCTTTCCAATTTGGATGACTTTTATTTCTCTTTTTCATCTGATTTCTGTGGCTAGGACTTCCAATACCATGGTGAAAATGGGCATTTTTGTCTTGTTCCTGATCTTAAGACAAATGCTCTTAGCCTTTCCATACTGATAATGATGTTAGCTATCAATTTGTCATATATAACCTTTATTATGTTGAGCCATGTTCTTTATATTTCCACTTTGCTGAGAGGTTATTTTTTAATAATAAATGGATGTTAGATTTTGTCTAATGCCTTTTCTATAACTATTGATATGACTGTACAATTTTTATCTTTCAATTTGATAATGTGGTGTATCATAATAATTGATTTGCAGATATTAAACCAACCTTGCATCCCATGAATAAATCCAACATAATCATGGTGTATAATATTTGTAATGTATTTCTGAATTCTGTTCACTAATATTTTGTTGAGGATTTTTGTATCAATGTTCTTAAGGAATATCGACCTACAGCTTTCTTTATATGTAATGTCTTTGGTTTTGAAATCAGGATAATGGTGTCCTCATAAAAAGAATTAGGAAATCTTCACCCCTTCAATTTTTGGGTATAGTTTGAGAAAATAAGTGTTAATTCCTCTTTGAATGTTTGGTAAAATTCACCCATGAGGGATCTGGTCCAGGACTCTTATTCTTTGGAAGTTTTTGATTACTGATTTCATTTTATTGATGGTGATCATCAGTCAGTTCAGATTTTCTGTTCCTTCTTGACTCAATCTTGGGAGATTGTGTTTCTAAGAATATTGTCCAATTTGTTGGCACATAATTGCTCATAGTATTTTCTTATAATCACTAAATCTTTTCCTCTTTCATTTCTGATTTTATTCACATGGGCCTATTTCTTGATGAGTCTGACTAAAGATTTATCAATTTATTTTTATACTTTCAAAGAACCAGCTCTTGGTTTCATTAATCTTTTGTATTGTTTTTCTATTTCTATTTTGATCTTTATTATCTCCTTCCTTTTACTCACTTTGGGTTTTGTTTGCTGTTCTTTTTCTAGTTCTTTTAAGTGTAAGGTTAGATTGTTCATTTGAGATTTTTTTTGTTTCTTGAGGTAGGCCTACATTTCCCTCTTAGGGACTGCTTTCACTGTGTCCCACAGATTTTGAGGTGTGTTTCCACTTTCATTTGTCTCATGTATCTTTAGATTCCTTCCTTGCTCCCATTGTTAGCCTATTCATTGTTTAGTAGCATATTTTTTAGCCTCCATGTGTTTGTGTATTTTCCAGTATTTTTGTTTGTTTGTTTGTAGTTAATTTCTAGTTTCATACTCCTGTGGTCAGAGAAGACATTTGATATGACTTCAATCTTATATTTATTGAGATATGTTTTGTGGCCTAATATGTGGTCTATCCTGAAAAACATCCCATGTGCGCCTGATAAGAATGTATATTCTGCTGCTTTAGGGTGAAATGTTCTGAAAGCATCAATTAAATACATCTGATCTAGCGTGTCACTTAAGGTTGCTGTTTTCTTGCTGATTTTCTGTCTAGATCTGTCTATTGGTGTCAATGGGGTGTTAAATTCCCTACTATGACTGCATTACTATTGATTACTCCCTTTATGTTGGTCAATATTTCCCTTATATATTTAATGCTCATATGTTGGGTGGATATATGTTTACTAGGGTTATGTCCTCTTGTATTGATTCTTTCATTATTATATAATGTCCTTCTTTGTCTCTTACTATAGCCTTTGTTTTAAAGTCTGTTTTATCTGATACAAATATTGTTATTCCAGCTGTTTTTCATTTCCATTTGCATAAAATAACTTTTTCCATCACTTTACTATTAGTATGTCATTTGATCTGAAGTGGTTCTCTTGGAGATAGCATGTATGTGGGTCTTGTTTTCTTACTTATTCAGCTATCCTATGTCTTTTGATTGGAGCATTTAATCCATTTACATTTAAAGTGATTACTGATAGGTATATAGTTATTGCCATTTTATTACTTGCGTTTATGTTTTTTTCCCCCTTCTTTTTTCAGAAGTGCCCTTAACATTTCCCGTAATACTGGCTTATTGGTGATAAATTATTTTAGCTTTTTCCTGTCTGGGAAGCTCTTTATCTCATCTTCAATTTTGATAGCCTTGCTGGGTAGAGCAGTTGTGGTTGTAGGTTCTTGTTTTTCATTACTTTGAATATTTCATACCTATCCCTTCTGGCCTGAAAAGTTTCTGTTGAAAGATAAGCTGTCATTCTTATAGGAGTACCCTTGTAAGTAACTAGCTGACTTTCTCTTGCTGCTTTTAAGATTCTCTTTGTCTTTATCCTTTGGAATTTTAATGGTAATGTGTCTTGGTGTGGGTCTGTTTGGGTTCCTTTTGTTTGTGACTTTCTGTGCTTCCTGAACTCGCATGTATATTTCCTTCACCAGGTTAGGAAAGTCTTCTGTCATTCCTTCAAGTAGGTTCTCAGTCCTTTGTCCTTCTCCTCTCCTTCTGGTGTCCTGATGATGTGGATGTTGGTATGCTTGATGTTGTCCCAGAGGTCTTTTAAACTTCCTTCACTTCTTTTTTTTTCTTTTTGCTGTTCTGATTGGACGTTTTCTTCTATCTTGCCTTCCAACTCACTGATTCAAGCCTCTGCTTCATTTACTGTCATGATAATTTCTTCTAGTGTATTCTTCATTTCAGTTATTGTATTATTCATTTCTGACTGGTTCTTTTTTATGGTGTCTATGTCTTTTTTTATGCTTACTATTTCTCTGTTGAAGTTCTCACTAGGATCATCTATTCTCTCCTTAAGTTCATTGTGCATCCTTATAACCACTGTTTTGAACTACCTCTGATAGTTTGCTTGCCTTTATTTCATTTAGTTTTTTTTCTGGATTTTTCTTCTGTTTCATTTGCAGTATGTTTGTTTTCTCATTTTAGTTGCCTCTCTGTGTTTGTTTCTATGTATTAGAAAGATTTGTTACATCTCCCAGCCTTGGCCAGATGGCCTTATGTAGTAGGTGTCCTGTGTGGCCCAGTGGCATAGTCTCTCTAATCACCTGTGCCAGGGGCTCTGTGTGTGTTCCCTGTGTGGGGTGTGTGTTTCTTCCTCTTGTAGTGAATAATTGATTGCTGTTAGCATGTCAGTGGATGGAACTGACTCTCGAGCTGACTGGCTGTGGGAACTGGCCAGGCCCATGGAGTATGAGTTGCTGTGTGTGGGCTGACCTCAGCAGGCTTATGTACCTGTTGAGTACACCTTTTAGGTGTGATGCTTACTGGACTAGTCAGGTGGTGCTCTGTTGTGCTCTGTTGACCCCAGCCTCTTGATGCATTGGTTCTGTGGCCCCTTGGGAGGAGCTCCTAGGTGAGCCAAGGTCACTGCCTTTGATTGCTTGGGGCTACCTGGTAGGAGCTACAAAGCAAACTGCAGATAGTTGCTACCTGTGCTGGATCTGGAGGCAAGTGAGAGGGACCATATTGCTGAGGTCTGGTTATCCCCAGCACTGAACGTGGGGCAGCTTACCAAAAGGACCAGTGCACCTCAAGGCCTGAGGCTACCTGCCAGCTGCCTGTAAGACTGCAGCTGGAAGAGCCTTTGGGTGATACTAGAGTTGGGTGGTGCAGGGACCGAGGGAGTGACCGGTGTAAAGCAATCAGATTTCACCTAGCCAATGCAGAGTCCATTTTCATGCCAGTGCTGAATCTGTGAATTCCTATAAAGGTCTCAGATTGCAGCAAGGCCATCTGCTGCCCACTTTAAGCCTGCAGACATCTGAGGTCTGGTCAAGAAATACTGTAGCTCAGGGTGGGGCTTATGGCATGCCACTTAAAGTTTCTCCTGGGATGTACTGGCCACATATGAATCATACAAGCTGAGGGCTGTTGTTTGTGGCCTGTGGAAAGCACAGGGTGGGGATAGCTGCCTGGGAATGAGCTTGCCTTGGGTAATTTGTGGGTTGGGTGGGGCATGGTCACAGAGAGACACAGGGGGAAGTGAACTGATCTCATCAGGCCAATGCAGATTCGAAATCATTCCCAAGGCTGAGCTCCCACAAAAGGCACAGATTACGGTAAGGCCAGCTGCCACCCATGTCAGGCTTTCAGACCTCTGTGATCTGCCCATGAGACACTGCAGCTTGTGTTGATGCCAGTGGACCCCACCAAATGTCTCTCCTAGAATGTGTGGGCTATGCATCTGACACTTGAGCCGAGAGTCATTGCAGCAATGTATGTAGCCCAGGGAAGGTATGAGGTGGGGCCAGCTGCCCAGCAATGAGCACCGCGTAAAATTTGTAGTTGGACGGGGTGGGGTCTCAGGGAGACACAGGGTAGAGCAGGCTGATCTCACCCACCAATGGCTGTGCATGCAGAGGGTTCAACACAGGCAAGATGGCGCATATCTGTAAACTGTTCCAAAGGGGGCCCAACAAAGTGCTACTGCTCCAGCACTTACTCTGGTGCCTTACATCTCAGTCTTTCCCCATATGTCTCTTGTGCCTCCTGAGCTGCTGACCCTCCACTGGCACCCAGAGTGAGTGTCTGCAAGTGAGCGAGTCTGTGCGCAGGCGCTTTGAGGAGATGTCTAAGTTTTCAGATTCCTTCTATCTTACTTGGAAAGTCAGAATCCTCACTGATTTTTTACAGTCAGATTTTGTGGGAACTCCTCAGTACCAGAACCCTGGGCTGGGGAGCCCCTGTGTGAGGCTAGAGCCCATTGCTCTTCAGGGGGGCCTCTGCAGCTGAGCTCTCCCTTCCAGTGCTCAGCCACCATGCATAATTGTGGGATCAGCCTGCTTTGTGTCTCCACCCCTTTTACTGGTCTCGATGTGGCACATTCTTTATATCCTCAGACATGTGTTATGATCACCTATACTTCAGTTGGTTCTCTACATTGATTGTTTTATACTTTGGTTGTAATTTTAATGCAGTCCTGGAAAGAGGCAAAACCTGCTTTACCTAGTCCAGCATTTTGATCCCTTCCACCAGAATCCCTCTTCCTTGATTCATATGGTCTCAACACCTAGAATGTTATACAGACTTATGGTCCAAACACTTTGAGAATTAATGACCTTGGGTGCGAGATGGCCTGAAAACCCTTTCCCAATCTAAATTCAGTCAACCTATATGATAGCATGTAAGTCTCATAGTTTTTAGGTTCTTAATGTCATCAGTGGACAAGTATATTTTGAAGATTTTTTTAAGCAGTATTTTATCCTTTGCTTCGATTCTCCTGTCTAGCCAGTAGTTCCTGCTCATCCTCCCTGTACTCTTCCTCACGCTTGTCTCCACTCATGCTTCTACTCTAGCTCTAGTCCCTGCAGTGTCCTTCTCAGTGGCTTCTAGTCCCCACCCATTTCTGTCCTATGTTCCACTTACGAATTAATAATTTTCTTTCTCTGTCCCCCCAACACTGCATTAATGTGAATGAGTTCATCTGATGGTTCTCCAGAATGAAAATCTCTGTGAGATATGCATAATAGATTTATGAACCATACAGGAACCATGAAGTCCCCACATAACCCTTAAAAGAGCTTTAAAAATACCAGAGTAACCAAGAAGTGTCCCAAGAACATCAGAGTTTTTGTTCTATTAGTGTTTCTAAAGGTATCAAGTCATGATTACTAACTGTAGAATTTTCAAATTCTCCTTTATTGTTAACTGGTCATTGTTCAACTTTGAAAATTCACAAGCTTTTGGAACATATATTGATTCAACTTAGCAAAATTTAGAACATATCCTACATGTCTGACACTGTGCTCAATAGCGGAAGAGTGACAATAAAGCAGACAGACTTAGCACTCTCCTCCAAAAATCAGACAGTAATGACCTGAAGGTGAGGGCCGTGTCCTGAGCACCTATAAGTGAGGCTAGGGTGCAGGCTGAGGGAACACTGACAGTAAGCCCTCAGTGTACCACACTTAATCCCAATTATCGTTTTCAGTAGGATGACCACTGTGGGCACTAGAACCCTTGCCTGAGTTTGAGTCCTGGGTCTCTCACTTACTAAATGCATGACCTCAGGCAAAGTATTTTCCTCTGTTTCAGCTTCCTCAAATGTCAATGAGAAAACCAGCAATAATGGATTCTTCTGATGATTAAATGAATACATGAAGTATTTGAAATAGCAGCTAACATACAGTAGGTGTTCAAAGTATTAGTTATTTCCTATACAAAGTTATATAATATTTTCAGAAAAAGAAAATATTTCTTCACTATTTGAACAAACATCTCATCATAGAAAATGATGAATTCATTAAAATTCACAATTTACATCAAAAGGTTACAACCTTGCCCTGCAGTGACCAAAAATATGAAAAAGGAGTATACAAATGTTCTTACAGATATACATGCACACAGTATCCATTTGTACAAAAAAATTTTCAGGAAAAAAAATAAGATAAACAAAGATGAAAGCCATGCCCAGCAGCAACCATTTCCAGTGTGACCTGGTGAGTTTTCAGCTTTAAACCGGTCAGATCAAGAGCTCCCCAGCAGCGTTACCTGGGGATCTGTCACTCACACATCAAACCCCCTTCCACTGGCCTCTTTTCACACAGAACATGATGCTGGATGCAGAGACATCATTGTTTTCTTGCCTGGAGTGTTGAGGGTCAGGGGTTACGGAGAGGGCGTGAAATACAGTGGTGGTGGGAGGGGACATTTGAGAAAACCAGGAATGCCAGCAATTGTGTTTCCTTGTGCCCACAAAACACTTGCATTACAAAGTATCGTGGTTTTCCAATGACCCAATCTCAGTTTTGCTGTAGTTTTGGTAAGAAACTCCTTTTGAGATCATCAAAGATGGTTTCGTTAGGACCGAAACACCCTATCAAGCATGGAGGTCTGACCCCTTCAGCAATGGCTGGAAGAAAAAGAGTATATAGGTGACCTCACCCAGACTGGGCAGGAGCAGAAGGCAGCCTGTTGATACCCAGCTGAGATTCCCTACTTATCTGTACAATTCATTCTCCTCTATAAATAGCCTCAAGTAAAAATGGGGATCAAGCTATAGATTTCATTCTACAACTAATTTGGTAGGATATACCAATCAAGAGCTAACTTTTATTTAATCAATACTTATTGCTAAAGCAATTCTTATGACTTACATCAATTACAAACAATTTTGCTTTCTTTTATACTCAATTATTTGGCATTTAATGAGTGCTAACTCTATGCAGGGCATCAACCATTTTTCCTGTTCTACTCATGAACCATGGTTGGCTATGGAACCTTCAGTCAAAATTTAAAAATGAGTAGGAAAGTACAATAGAAAACAATCTGAACAGGCAAGGATATGACCAGGTATGTATAGCTGTAGGAAGAACGTTCACAATAGAATAGAGGGATGGACTACTGTGGAGGCCAGAACAAGAATCTAACCTAGAGGGGTAAAAGGAGCCTTCACTATGATGGTAGTGTTAAGAATGAAAAGAAGGATTCAGACCCCATAATCCAGGGTGCAAGAAAGGATGTGGCTTCCTGACTGACTGGATATAAAGTGAGACAGACAGACAGGAGGTGAAATGGACATCTGTGCTTCAAACCTGAGAGACTGTCAAGCTGAGCTGGAGAAGGAGAAACTTACTTTGAGAAAGGCATCCAGTTGGTGGCTGGTGATGTGGCTTTGGGGCTCCAGAGAAAAGCCAAGAACAGAAAGGATAAAGGTGAGAAGTGAGGGCAGGGATAGTGGGAGAAAAGAAAGCAAAGTGACAAGCAGTTAGCTAGGAACTATGGTAAGCAATTGGCATATGTTTGCTAATTTTGCCCTTATAAGCCTCTGAAGTAAGAATAAGAAAACATACTCAGAAAAATTAAGTAACATTATCAAGTTTCCACAGCTAAGTAAGTGGTAGAGCCAGGATCTGAATTCAACTGTATCCGACTCTCATATCCATGCTTTTAAATAACAGTCTCTATTAACAGTGAGATTTTCAGACATTTGAGGAGAATGAGGGAAGAACCTGATAAAGATAGTGAAAAGAATGAGAACGAGGACTGGCAGAGCCGGGAAAACCATCGAATGAGAGAGCTCCAAGGAAGAACAGGTGATCAGTCAGGAAGAATGTTACCATGGTCTATTGAACTTTATGATTAGAAAGTCATTGGTGGGTATTAAAAATGATTTTATTAGTACAATAGGGTATAATTACTCATTCAGGGGTTAAGAAAGGATGACAGCAAGTATAAAACTGCTTGACTTTGAAGAAAAAGAGAGACTCAGATAAAAGTAGAGTCTTTGTTTTTGTTTTTTAAGTTTGAAGAAAACTTGCTTAAGTTCATAAGCTGAGGAGGAAGGAAATGGTGAAGGAGATAGTGGGTATAAGACAAAAGGAAAGAAATGACTGATGTGACAAGGCAATGGAAGAGACAGTAAGAGTTGGCTGAAGAACATGGTTTTGATCTTGAGAAGGGAGAAGGACACATTTTGCTTTGACAGCAGAGGGAGTGATGTAAACATAAATTATGATTCTGACAAAAAAAGTTAAATGGAGGAGACAGAAGTCAAAGGTGACCTCATGGGGCACCCTTGGTTGGGCCATCTATAATGACGTGTGATAGGAAGTCTGGAATAGAAGGTTTAAGATGAGAGGAAAAGTCTGGAGCAACCACGGTGAAGACTGTGAAAATGAGTGAATACTCAGCACCAGGGCATAGCCAGAGCTAGAAATTTGTATCAGATGCAAATGGCACAGAAAGTTGATTTTTTCCAGCAATTTAACCTATGCTCTCGTCAATCTGGGCTGACAGGAAAGTAAACGCAAAAAGTCGACACAAACACACACACCATGGATGAAGACAGCCATCTGTGAAACATGGCTGAATTTTAATTCCACCAGCTTTGTGTCCAGGTGGATTTTATTACTCTCCAGAAAAGAGTCTGTAGAAGAAAGACCAAATGCCAGTGCATAAAATGAGGCTGTCTAGTATGCCTCATTTGTAGCTGTTATTAGCATGTCACAGTCTCTCAGAAGGTAAATGACAACTCGACATGTAGAAATGAGACAACATGGAAACGGAGGAAGAAAGCAGAAACAGAAAGAGAGAAAAGCTTCTCCTGTCTTTGGGAGCTGAGCACTGTGTCCTAATGAGAGTGCTCTGCGCTTACCACTTTAATAAGAGAAAGGACAAAAGGAAAGCAGGGTCCGTCAATAATAACCTAAGGGCCATCGTTATCTTTCTGAGCCATCGCTCCTAGGATGTAAGAGGTGCAGGCTCCAAGTGCTAAAATGCAGCTAATGAATTCCATGGGTGTTCCTTACAAGAGCACTGGCCCTACCGCTGGGTGGCTGAGCACCACATCACAGCCCTGCCATTCCCACAATTCCATGGGAGGATAAGCAGGGCCGATGAATTCCACACCATGTTCTACTTCATGAGGCTGGTAGAAATTCTTTGTAATTTAAGGCCACTACTGTGACATTAACTCCGAGGTGCCTTTCCTGCAAATCCATTACATCCAATAGGTAGAACCAGCAGACCTTGTGGCTGATGGATGCTGTAAGTACTAAGCAGGTGTCTCAGCAATGAGAACACCCACCAAAGCTGAACTACTGAGTCCATCCATTTGCTTATTATCAGGAATTTTCTGGGCATTTTGAAAGGTAATAGTGCCAATTTTAGCATCCTTTCCAGGATAAAAAGAAAATCACTAGGAAGTTTCAGATCAACAGCAGAAGGACCAATACCACTTGCCATATTCATGGGGTCATGTTTACTGTCAGAACTATGGGGTTTTGGTTCAGAATCCCCCCAAATATCTTTTTGCCTGTTTTAGAACAGGCAGCCTGAAGGCAACTTCAAGTCCTTTAATCATTATCTTTAACCTATGAATTATCATGTTTATTTAATAAAATGTCTTGGTAGTTTCAGAGCACTTATAAAAACAGTATTTCAGCTAGTCCTCAGTGCAACTAGTGACATGTGTAAGGGGGGTAGGGCAGGTATTATCTTCATTTTACTATAAGGAAACTCCAGGTTCCTGGTACACTGTCATAAACCTAACCTTGAGTACCCTCGGAACTGGGGTGCCCTTATACTTTCAGACATTTAATTTAATTATAATTTCTTATAATTAATTTTAAAGAAGTTTTCTATGCTGAGCCTAAACATGTTGCCCTGCAACTACTCCTAAGTGGCTTTATTTTTTCCTTTGGAACAACAAAGTAGAATCTAATTCTCTTCCACTCTTTTAGTTCCAATCAATCAACAGCTGTAGCAATGTGATGCTCTTTGGCAGTTTTATTGACACGTGAGAATGTGTGTCAAAATCTTTTTTTTCCCCCTAGTTCTGCACTGACAAAGCCATTAGCCACATGTGGTTATTTAAATTACAATTAATTAAAATTAAATAAAATTTAAAATTCAGATGGTTGTCACATCGGCCACATTCACCCACACATGACTTGTGGCTACCGTACTGGACAGTGCAGAGTGTCTCCATTTTATCGAAAGTTCTGTCACACAGCACTTTGCTAGACTTATGACTTGCTTTGTCTGGATTTCTGGCCTACATACTGATAGCATTGTAGAGCCATCCTTTTCTGTCATTTACTTGTAGTAATGCCTTTTCAGAGAATATCTATTTGATCTGATCTTTTTTTAATTGCAAGGGGTACTGAGGGAGAAAAGACACCCCACATTGTGTCAGCTTAGAGATACTTAATTGGTTTGTGAGTTGGCTGACAAGCTTTAATATTCTCATCTTTTCAAATCTAAACTCAGCTTGAGGCCAAATCACTGCCTATATTTAATACACAAAAACGTCTATTATTAAAATGGAAGTGTTCTTTTTACTTAAGCTGATAAAACAGAGAAGATGGACTTCACATCTTTACTTTTTACTTCTGGGGAGCCTGGGTACAAGAAAGGAAGAAAAAATTATGCTCATTACTGACATTTGAAAATTCTTAGTCTCTCACTGGCCCTGACTGAGCTTTATTTTGGCATCTTACCTAGTTGCTTTTTAAACCAACAAAACTTGAAAGCTGTCGGCACCAGAACTGATGACACAGTTGCAAAAAATTACAAAATATTAAAGCACAAAGGGACCTTTGAGATAATCTAATCCAAAATCCCCGTTGGATAAATAAACAGAGGCTCAGAAGGTGTCAGTCATTTTGGTCTAGAACCTGGTCTCTCATTTCCGGTTTCAGCATCCTCCTGTATACTGCAGCAAGGTGGCCCACTGAAACATCCACTGGACTTGCAACATGTCTTTGTTTATACTCCATCCTCCTCTGCAACTATACTTTCCTTTGATGACACCCAATTCTAATTCAGGTGAGATGTAATGGATACTTCTAGTAAGGGATCTCCAAGGTAAGATTACCATAAACCACACACAAAGGGCAAGGTTTGGTGAAATATATTCACTTTCTTATTCTGAATCTCTTAAGAGTTTCCTTATAGGCCCTAGGAACAGAATTCAGGGCCCATTTCCAAAGTATTCATATCATACTGGGGTCAGCCATAACAGAAGAACGAAAAAAAGAGAGAGAGAGAAGCTTTAAAAATGTTCTTTGTCAATAAGAGTAGGGAATCTCTAGGAAATGTAGAAAGGGGACACAGAATTGAGAATTAAGTTAATAATGATGGCAAAGCTATGGCAATGATGACAGCCAACATCTGAGCACTTACTAAGATCCAGGCAGTGGTCTTGGGGTCTTCCTTGCATTATTACATCCTCACACCTGTGACACAGGTACCTTTGCTACTTCCATGAGGAAAAGAGAATCAACAGGCTCTGAGTCCTATCACATAAAGTTTTAGAAAAGCTGGTGGGTTAAACCATAACTTAAAGAAACAGAATATGCAACTCACAAAAGGCCCTTTGAGAAGGAGAAACTATAGCAAGAGCTTTTGGAATTTAATTTTTTGACTGGTAAGACAAAAATCTAGGCTTAGTGATCTTCAGTTTTAAACAAAAATCAAGAGAGCCAAACTAAGAAAAGCTTGTCATTTTAAAATGCATTTTACTTGTATAATTTTTTTAAACTTATATTACAATAAAATCATCTTGACAACAAGTATTCTAAAGAAAAAAAATTGTCTTCTGTTGGTTGTGTCAGGAGCCAATAAGTCAAAAAGGAACTGTATTTGGTGTCGAATTCCATCTGATATTCATGCAATTTATCTTCTGAACAGACTGAGGATTAGGGGAGAAGTCAGAGGAGAGCAAAGGTTTGTTGTTTCACCCAGCCTGCTCCACAATCTTCTGCCTAAACTAGGCCTACTTATTGAGAGTATGTAAAATTCATTCCTTCTGTCACCCATCTCCTTCCCATACTACCACTCCCCCACACTCCCTAAACCCCACTGAAATAAGCTTCCAATCCTTGTAACACTTCATCTCTCGGCCCAGAGCAAAGGCTTTACAGCATCCAAGGCAAAAACTCCGGTGCAATAAACAAAGATGCAATTTGTTTTCCTCTCCTCCACATTTCAATTGACTATTTGACAAGTAAGTAAATTGCCAAGGGCAGATAAAACTATCCTTCTACTTACTCTACGATAGAAAAGAGAGCCATTATTCTGGTCAAAATTAAATAACACATCTGATTCAGTCTTGGAGTTCTTAGAATCCTTAAATAAAAATATGTGAACTTAATTTGCCTTAGAGCTTTAATTCCTCTATCACTTAACTTCTCTCTCAGATCTGTGGGCAAAATGAAATAGGGATAATATGCTGCAAGGATGAGCCATGTTTCTTAATCACTAAAGAGCTGATATGCTGTTTATGAAATAGGACTGAGATGAGAGAATATGATTTCTTTTCCTATTGATAAACCTACTTTAATAAGTTATACTATAATTGTAATCCTTTCTTCATACTCTATTTTGTAAAGACAGTATAACAGTAGCAACATTTTAGATGTAATTCATAGGTTCCAACCAATGATTTTCTCCTATGTTCATTTCAGTATCTGCAATCCCTTTAAGTGACCTAAGCTTTCAGTGGTAAGTGGAATATTTAAACAATAATCAGATATCTGCTATATGTTGGTACAAAAAGGATGATATTGGAGACATAAGGTACAGTACATGCAAATAAAAAGGCTGATTTCTATTTGAGTAACTTTTATAGGATTTGGGCCAAAGTATAAGGAATAGAATCTTTCTTTAATGCCTATTCTCATTTTCACTTTCTTTCTTGTCTTGTGTTCTTAGTCTCCTGACCTCCACACCATTAAAAGTTGGTCCTAGAAAATGTCATCTATATATTTAGACACTGGTGTAAAATTCTCAGAAAGGACTTTTCTGAGGCTGTATATGTAGATCAATATAGTATAAAGTTGTTTTGTAACTACAGACAGAAACTTACTCCACTAGTCCTTAACTGATGGTTCTGGACCAATCTGTACTCACGAGTGCACCAAAAGTTGCAAAGAAATCACAGTAATTACAGTGTAATTACTACTACAGAATAGCCACGTGTCTTCAGTGTCTATAAAAATCAGTGGTAATTAGTACGCTGCCCACCTGGTGTTAGCTCACCTTTCTGAACAGGAGTGCTCAGTGCCTTCTCCTAAAGATCCAAGAGCAATGTCCCCATCTGGTAAACAAAGACTTGGCATCACATTGTCTCTTGCCTCTTATTTTAGCCAAGTAAAACACCAATGTGTGCTCCATCTATTAAATTAAAAAAAATTTAAATATATAGACAGATATTTCAGGGCATGTCTAAGAAAAAATAAAGACACATTTGTGCTTTCGTACACCATTTAAGAACTACTAAAGAACAGGCAGTTTTTATGGAGCACTTAATATATGGTAAGCACTATTCTAAGCAGTTTGCATGTTTTAACTAATTTAATAAATTTTTCTCCTCACAATATTGCCACAGGACAATATTTGGTAAAATTTATTTACAATCACAGCTCAATACTTAAAGGTAATCAATGGGTTCATTGTAAGGCGAACTTTAGTCACACTTTTAAATGACTGGCTTTATCATTGAAAAATAAGTCTTTGCCAGCTTTTCTCCATCTGAGAAATGAACAACACAGGAGTAGAAATAATCCATTTGTGTTTAACAAATTCTAAATTTTACTATTGATAGCCTTGAGGCGGGGTACATCCTCACTAGTATAGTCCTAGTACATCCCTGCAAATGCTGATGAAGGAACTAAGATGATGATGAACTAAGGTGATGGAGAAAGTGGGATAGGTCCTTCCTGGAAAACGTTTTTTAAACTCTTGGGGCTCCTGAGGTTCACATAACAATTCCCTTATCTTTTTCCTCTTCCTTCAGGATGGAGAAAGCCTGATTGGTTTCTGATATCTGATAGCCAGGGGTTTAGTCAGGCACAATCCTTATTTGAAATCAACCAAGCTTGGCAAGATCAGCATGAGAGAAATTTGATCTAAGTTCCAATTATTGTCAGTAAATATTCATTGAGCTATAAACAAATAAATAAATTTTAGGTCCTTCCAAAAGAAAATATATTTTTTTAAATAGCTGCTATATACTACGGACAAAAAAAAAATCAACATTGGTACTGGAACATAGTTCCTCATGGTTTCAAAGTGGGGGATTGTGAAAGTAAAATCATCTCATGCCCTAGGTCAACTATTATTCCCTCCTTGACAGATAAGACTTTTGGCCCATGGCTTATAGACACCAAAACACAAAGCATGTTGCTAAACCAGGTACACTATCTCATTTAAAACCCTCAAAAATTCTATGCCAAAGCAAAAAATAAAAATAAATTAGCACACAGAGAAGACTAAACTGCTTATTAAACAGGTCACTTCATTTTCTTATCCAGGGGACTTTCTATGACTAACTCAATGACTCTTTAGGATGAGGTTACGTTCAAAGGTAAATATCTTTTTTTTTTTTTTTAAATTGGGGACTCTAAAAATATTTCAAGGCCGAGGTTATATCGTATATTTTATGGTGTTTCAATAAAGTTACTGTGTAAGTACTTGCACAGATCCAAACTTGCTTTTAGAAATCTTGATGACTGCAAAGCAGTGACTGCAGAGGAAGAAGTGTAGGCAAAGAGACATAAGCTGTTCCATTGTGTTATTCTTACCTCTGTGGTCTTGGCCAAGACATGTAGCCTCTCTGTGCCTCAGTTTCACTCCTTGTGAAACACAGATGATAATGCCCTCTACTTTGCAAGGTTGTAGAAAGGTTTAAAGGTATTGTATGCAGACCTCATAGCATATACCACATAAGAAAGTCTAGTGGACAGACAGGCTATAACTTTTAACAACTTACTACAAGCATTGCTGCAGGCCCTTCATGAGGACGATAATGCATTTGAGGTGTTTCATTTTTATAACAAAGTGTTAGATTTGCTAACCCCACTTCTAAAGTCAGGTGCTAATGAGCTTTCCTATCATCCATGCTAATGGTATGGAACATCATCAAATACTGATGTTTAATTTTGTTATACTGAATAGAAACAATTCTACTTATAAAAATATGATTATGTATGTATTTAATAATAAAGGTGGAATGACATTTGAAGTATGGTGGCGTGAGAGGTCCTTCTGGTCCCTCCTTTTGAAGTTACAACAAGTTGAACAGCTATAATTCAATAAAGAATTTCTTGATCAACATACAAATATGTCTGAGAGATCTGTGAATCAAAAGTAGGAGAACAGAGACAACATCCATTTATGATTAAAATACTCAATATAATGGGTAAAGGAGGAAAGTATCTCAATGTATAAAGGCCATATATGACTAACCTTCAGCTAATATAATACTCAGTGATGAAAACCTGAAAGCTTTTCCTCTAGGGTCAAGAACAAGTCAAGGATGGCTAATCTCATCACTGTTATCCAACATAGTTCTGGAAGTCTGAGCCAGAGTAATCGGGCAGAAGAAAAAAGAAAAGGCACTCAAATGAAGAAGCAAAATTGTCACTTTTTGCAGATGACATGGTTTTTTATATAGGAAACCCTAAAGACTCCTCCCAAAAAACTATTAGAAACAATAGGCAAATACAGTAATGTTGCAGGATACAAAATTAAGTACAAAAATCCATGGCATTCCTATATGTTAACAGTGAATTTTAGAAAAAAAAATGGAAAAAGAATTCCTCTTGCAATTGCAACAAAAAGAATAAATACCTAGAAATAAACTTAACAAAGCATGAGAATGACCAAAGAAATAGAAATATTATTCTATACTCATAAAATGGAAGAATCAACATAGTTAAAATAGCCATATTACTCAAAACAATATACATATTGAATGCAATCCCCATCAAAATCCCAATGGCATTTTTGGAAGACATAGAACAAAAAACTCATCAGATTTGTATTAACCCACAAAAAGCCCTAAATAACCAAAGCAATTCTGAGAAAAATGAACAAAGCTGGAGTTATCACACTCCCTGGCTTCAAATTATGCTACAAAGCAACAATAATCAAAACAGCATGGTATTGCCAGAAACACACACACACATAGACCAAAGGAACAGAATTGAGGTCCAGAAATAAACACACACATACATGGGCAAATAAATTTCAACAAAGGAGTCAAAAATGTACAATGGAGAAAAGAAAACATCTTCAACAAATGATGCTGGGAAAACTGGAAAGTCTCATGCAAAAGAATGAAACTAGACTGCTATTTGTCACCAACACAAAAATTAACTCAAAGTGGATCAAAGACCTAATATAGACATGAAACAATAAAATACATAGAAGAAAACATAGGTACTAAACTTACAGGACTTGATCTGAGAGAATTTTATGAATTTGATCTCAAAAGCAAAGGAAGTAAAAGCAAAAATAAGTGAATGGAACTCTATCAAAACAAAAAGCTTCTGCACAGCAAAAGAAACTCTCAACAAAACAAAAAGGCAGTCAACAGGTGGGCGAAGATTATTTACAAATAACACCTCTGATAAGGGGTTAATATTCAAAATAAAAAAGATATAAAGAACCCAACAATAAAACACAAACAGTCCAATTGAAAAATAGGCAGAGGACGTGAACAGATACGTCTCCCAAGAAGACATAGAAATGGCCAACAGATATATGAAAAGATGCTTACCTTCACTAGCTATTAGAAAATGCAAATTAAAACCACAATGAGATACTACCTCACACCTGTTAGAATGCCTGTTTATAATAAGACAAGTAATAACAAGTGTTGGAGTGGTTGTAGAGAAAAGGGGAATCCTTTTTACACTGCTGATGGGAATGTCAATTGGTACAGCCACTATTGAAAACAGTACGGAGGCTCCTCAAAAAATTAAGAATAGAATTACCATATGACCCAGTAATCCCTTTTCTGTGTATTTACCACCACAAACCATAATTTGAAAACATTTAATGGTAAAGATATACATAGTCCTATGTTCATTGTATTATTCATGGTGGCCAAAACATGGAAACAAGTGAAATGTCCTTCAATAGATGACTGGATAAAGATGTGATACATATACACAAGAGAATATTTACTCAGCCCTAGGAAAAGATGAAATAGTGTCATTTGTGACAAGATGAGTGAAATAAGTGAAATCAGTAACTTATTTCATGCTAAGTGAAATAAGTCAGATGGAAAAAGTCAAGAACCATATGATTTCACTCATATATGAGAGAGAATACTGAAAGTAATAAGAAGTAGACAAACAAACAAACAAAAAGTCATAGACACAGACAATATTATAGTGGTTGCCAGAGGGAAAGGGGCTTGGGGGGTAAAAAGAGTAAAGGGGATCAAATATATGGTGATGGAAGATTTTACTTTGAGTAGTGAACACACATGCAATATACAGATGATATATTATAGAACGGTACACTTGGAACCTATATAATTTTATTAACCAATGTCACCTCAACACATTTAATACAATTTAAAAATACACATGCACATACACACACACACATACACAAACCAAATAAAATATGGTGTTCTCAGCAAAAACAAGATGTTGAGCTAAATATTATCCATAGTTAATAGCTTTTTATATTATACTTGTTACTTGATAAGGCAAGTTTCACCAAACATATATCTAAGATAATGTTACCCATTTATTTGGCTGTTCCTCCCCGCTGCCCCAATTTTGTAGTAGAGAAAAGGCAATAACCGTTTGATTATAGACAGTGAAATGGCTCCGTGTAGCTCCCAGGAAAACTGTTTTGATGGAGGTAAGTCTGAGAACCACCAGTCTCAGGATCATGCGGATTTTTCCAAGTTCCATCTTATAGCTATTCAAATCCTCCATGGACTTACAGAACTGGTGTCCAGCTACCCTCAGAAATGCTTTTAAATGAAAAGTCACAATTTAGCCTTATGCCTTGAGTTTCTATTGACACATAAAATGGATAGCATAAGTCATCTATCTCTCATATAAACTGTACTCAAAAGTCCTGAACATCATACTGTTCAGGGTCTGTCATTTCAAGTCTCTATAAATTCTTCTCAACGTTTAGTGAGAGTGAAGCATTTCTCTGTTTTGATGAACTTTAATGTTTCATTTCAATAGATAATACAATAAAATCTATAAAGGAAAAAATAAAGCCTAATTTCTATTTTCTGTATAGTCTACAGGTAACAACTTAAGTTTTATCAGCACCGTCCCCCCACCCACCCACCCCCTCTCCCTTTGGCCTATGTTGTCTGGTGTAATTACCTTCTTCTCTTTCCTGACTCCTTCATTACTTGGTTAGTGCTCTATTGCTTACTGATTTTACCTTTTTACTTGTGAATTTTTTATTAGAAGTGCTCTCAAATCTGAGAATTTATATTTTATGAATTATGCATATTTTCTAAGCCTTTTATGTCCATATAATTGAATAGCAACTTAAAAAGGAGGAAAATTAAAGACTTGCTCTATGTTGATGTATGTTGTTTAAAGCCATGTGTTCTGTAGATGGTCATCTCCAAGGAGGCGGCACAGGTCTGTCTTACTTGATTTTTAAACTCTACTACTAAATCCCTGCAACAGTCAAAGTTTTAACAAATACTTTAATGAATTAATTTAATGTTTGGGTGTTACTTGTCATGAAATTAAAGTATGTTTTTCTACTCAATAAAATGCCAAATAGAATTTCTTACTGAACTTGAAATTTTCCATTAAAAGAAAAATTGGAGAGAACCCAAATTCTGTATTTTTATGAACTCAAAGATGTGAACATACATTGTTATAAATCATACATAAAGATTGATTTATATTTGGTGAAAGATCTTTAAAAAAAGGGAAACCACAGAGATCTGCCGATTCAGTGGACAACGTAAGCTGGGACACTTTATGAAATGAAATATGACAGACTATAGAGCATTCTGAAAAGGGCTTCATTTCTTTTTACTGAATAATTTTGTGAGGAGATATATATTCCCCCAAAGAAATAATCACTAAGATACAATATTATCTATGTAAATGATAAACTGGAAAAAATCCAAATATACTAAAATAGGTTAGACATATAATGGCCATATCATAGGATTCTGTGCAGTCACTAAAAACCAGGCTACAGCAAGATATTTGATCACCTTAATGAAAGTTTATGTGAGACAGAGAAAGAAGGTCTGGAATGCTTCTATCAAAATTTTATTAAGAGCGGTCACATCGCAATTTCATTACAAGCACAAATTTTACTTTTTTCTTTGAAATATTCTCAATGCAACTATGTTGCTGCTATAATCAGTAAAACAAAAAAATTGTGTTAAAAGAGAGTCTGCATATTATCTTTTTAAAGGGAATGAGCCCTGCTCTCACAACAGAAACTTTTCCTTCTCTGTGTTTCTCTGCAAGATGTCTACCGAGGATGTTTAGACATTCAACCAGAACAAGCATCATCTTCAGACTTTCCAACTTCAGACACCATGTCACACCCCAAATAAAAGTTACAGGGAGTCCCTACAGACTGCAACACTGCCATCACCTCCAATGAAGAAATCAGCAATTCTGATCCATAGTAACTCTGCCTCACAGTGGATAGGAGACACTTTGAATCACATTAAGAGACACATCTACCGAGTAAAATGTTGAGGTATAATTCAAAGCAGGCTAAATCTGAGGCAACCATCAAGTAACCACTATCCTATTATACATAGCTGCCCAGCCTCAGTTTTCTCACTTGTAAATTGGGGTCTTGAGACCACAGGTACTTTAAGTCTCCATCCTGCTACAAAGTCCCAGGGTTTTATGATAATAGTCGAAGGAATGGGATAAACTGGGATGATGCAGAGTGAAAGAGAACCCCTGCTTCTGCTCACAGGATGACCTGCAGGGATTCCCTGGCTTCAGACAGGAAAGTGGCAGAGGTCTGCAGTGTTGGTGATGGGCATGGAACTGCAGAGAGGTATCAAAATACCATGCCCTGAGCTCTAAGGAGGGTGCCATGCTGGAGCAGGGGAGCATGCTGGCTGAGCCATTTGCCCTGGAACAGTTAGAGATGTAAAATAAGGGCCCTGGTTAGAGCAGAAAGAAGCCAGTTGATAGATCCCCTTCCTATTTCATACCACAGGCACAAGAATAAAGGGGGAACAGCAGCATATGTATCTAAAAGAAAAGATAAAGAGGAAAAAATAGATATTTTTGTAGCTCTTGTTCTGGGAGGGGTGAAGAGAAGAAGAGAAGGATGCAGGACACCAATAAAGCCTCTGGCAAAAAGGAAACATGTGCATTGCAGATGGAGAGGCTTATTTCTTAGAGAGGAAATGGGGGCCATAAGGTGACCTTTATAAATCTCTGAATTATACAGCATTCTCTGGGGTGTCTTCAATCTAAAACTACTGTATCCCACAGGGGATTAGAATAGATAGATTCTCTGTCTTTCCTCTGAGTTACTGTGCTAGTAAACCAAACAAGGGCAGAGTGTGGACCAAGGAAAACCACTGAAGCCGGAACAGTGATTTGTGATGCTGTGGGAAACGCAGCAGGATGCTATGTGCCTGTGTGTGTGCATGTGTGAGTGTATGCGCACGTGCAAGTACATCTCTCAACTGCTAGATCAATCTCAGTTCTCTCTCCTACCCAGCGGTACTCACTTAGGGATCACCAGTCCTCCTTAGGGGAGCTGCTCCTGCCCTTCAACAGGCAATTCATGGGAGCCCATTATAGGTCCCTGGGGCCCCTGGTAAGGGGAGGAGGGCAGAGGGCTGCAGAAGGCATCGACCCAGAAACCTCGTGGGGACAGGAAAGACACTGGGCCTGGTAAAATGGAGTGGAAAGCAGCAGCTATTTGTCATACTCTATTAATTCAAATGGAGGGGGAGGGGTGGCAACCAGAGGAGGGTTTCAAGGTCCTTTCTTACCTGAGTGTTATAGGTTTCCTTGAACCCAAGGGAGACTCTGGGAAGAAGCATTTTGTCTCTAAAGATTCCATTCTTAGAGGAGAGCAGCCTCGCTGATAAACTCCTCTGCATGGTCACAGGGGAGCGCGACAAGAACAGTTTCACCAGGTGCGCACAAAACGTCGTTTTTTAACGAGAAAGGATATACGATGGCCAGAGGAAACAACTTAGGAAGAGAGCCACCACACACATATGTGCAGATACACACATGCCCCTTCCCTCACGGACCCACGCACTCTCTCCTTAAACCTCGGGAGAAGAGCTCAGAGGAGCAGGGAGTGACAGACAGGAAAAGGATGAGCCCAAACAGACTGCCCAAACCGCCTACTCGGTTAGACTTTGTTGTTAACAAAATCCTCCAATTTAGCCATCTTTAAAATAACAAACACATTAACACAACCTAGTTGTTTTATTACTGAAAATGCTAGGTAGCAGTGAAAGGATGGCCAGGAGGATATAAGCAAGAGGACAGACATTCAAGAGTGGTTTTAGGGGAAATAAGGGACAGGAGAGGGATGCATTAAATTAACTCAAGAAGAAAGGCAGCAGTAGGTATATCAATTTGACGATAATGGTGTTTTTCAATGACTAAAGCGAGTTACAGAATGCGATCCAATTTAGTATAACTGTGACTTACTGTGAGTTCTATAAACTTAATCAATGCCTGGTTTTCAGGGCATTGTATAAACATTGGAGCTCTATAAATAAATATTAGAAGGGTCTGTCAATTTCTCCTTTTGGGATTTAGTATGGCAGGTTTTAAAAAAATGTATGTTTGTATCTAAATACCATCATCCATTATAAATTTTTCAAAAATTTAAGCCTTAATATCACCTATGTTGACTGACTTATAATTAATTAATTATAAGATTATAGCAGGCTGGTGAGAGAGGTAGGATGGAGGCAGTGGGCCAGAACAATATAAAATCTTTTGTTTAGAACCTCACAGATGCCTCATGTTCTTGAATGCCCAACTTTATGGTTTCAAGAAAGAATACTATTTAAATGGTCCTTTTTCTATTTCAAAACAAAAAAACTCCTAAACTATGAAAACTAAATAAGAAAGATCAACATATACTGAAATACGTTATCCCTCCAAGAAGTAGAAAAATTAAATGAAAGTAGTTTGAAATTTTATATCTACTTATAAAATGAAAAAAAAGAAATACTTTATGTACTGATGACCAAAAATAGCCTTTAACATATATATGTTCCCTCAGTTAAGAAAACATGCATTGGGAAATTATTATGAACAAAAATGCAGTACACTTGCTGACTACCCCCTCTCATGTTCCAACATATATGATACAAATACAACTAAGCACATAAATTAAATGTAATTTAGATCAATTTATGGGAAACCTCAGTTTGAATTAGAGCCTAAATGCTCATACAAGGAATTAAAAAATAAATACAGAATTATCCTAAAGTCTAAAATGTAATCCTAAAAACCAAAAGATCTTAGAGGGCACGTTTAATGAAGGAAGCCTATCATCAGAATCTTAAGAACTTGAAAAGCTGGTGCTTTTAAAGCCAGTTAAATATAAGATGATTAAACCTCCCCTTATGATCTTTGCAATATCCTTTCAATCTCGCTTATTTGCTTAGCAAATTGATGAGGTTTTACAATATTGCTGAGGACATTATATGTCTACCTCCCCAAAGTCCACCTTTTAGAAGTCTTTCCAAACTGAGAAAATGTAAGCCTATGAGTACAGTAACAAATAGATGAGAAATATTTCCTGAAATGCGGAGCTCAATCGCTTCCCAAAACATCATTCTTTTCTGTAACACTGGAGGCACCACTGGCTTAGGGGTTTCAAAATGTAACTGATCAGTATAAAAAATGCTCAAAAAGTGTTCTCCTACTAACATGTTTTGATGAATGAATTAGTAATATTCAAGGCTGCTTTGTGTTAAAACGGCACAGGTGACATTCCTAAGGAGCATTCCCATCTTTTTCATTAATGTTTACATGAACACTCTCAAGTCTGTGGGCAGGCTCACCAAGGTCATGTGTCCTGCTGGGTAAGAGTTTGCTGCAACACAGGCTGACCTCGTTTTATTGCACGTAGCTTTACTGTGCTTCACAGATGTTGTGTTTTTCTACAGATTGAAGGCAAGACTCTCCACCAACAAAAAGAATACTGTGGCTTTATTGAGATCCGTGCTTTACTGCAGCAGTCTGGAACCAAACCCACAATACATCCAAGGTAGGCTTGAACTTTATTCATGGAAAAGGAAGAGGTGCACTAAATATAATGTCCTGGGCCACAATCCCTCTTATGTTTGACCTGCCTCTAATGACATTTAAACACTCAAAAACTTACACATAAATTCATACACACACACACAATACAGCACACTAATGCTTGTGTGTATAAAACAACATGCCATATAAAGTGCTTATTTTTCTTTATAAGCAAGGCAATCATAACACTTTTTGGACCCAAGTGATCTGTATGTCACTGACAAATGTCATATGTTAGACTATGTTTTATGGTCTCTCTTGGGGTGGGAGGGGGGAGAAACAACAAACAACAAACAATATGGCACCTAGACCTAAGTCATATAAAGACTGGCTGATTGCTAAAATCAAATAGGGTGATTAAAAACAAACAACACTCCTCCAGCTAAACTTTGGTAGATACTCATAAGGTCTGAATTGAAACCTCAGCCTATAAACATTTTCACAACTCCCTAATGATGACCCCCCCATCCGGATTTGGAAACCCTGAGTGAGAGCAGAAGAGGCACTGTGGTGGGTGACGGGAGCACAGGCTGTGACTGTGACTGGCTGGGCGGCTTCTAGTTGAGGGTTTAGAGCACAGCAGCAGAGTGCAGAGCGCACACTGGGTGATGCCTACCACAAACTCGGAAGTGAAAATGTGAAGACTGCATACTCACTCTCAAGTGCCTATCTGGGAGCAGTGTTGTCTTCCCCACGAGCTTAGGAGAGAGCAGAGACCAGTGTGGGGAAGAGAGA
Organism: Macroglossus sobrinus; assembly: GCA_004027375.1. Taxonomy (NCBI): domain Eukaryota; kingdom Metazoa; phylum Chordata; class Mammalia; order Chiroptera; family Pteropodidae; genus Macroglossus; species Macroglossus sobrinus. Next base: position 564,300 of record PVKZ01000539.1, read on the forward strand.
GGCAGGAGAAAGTCAAATACTGCAGCGACAGCAAATGAGTATCCTACAACAATCATTCCAGAACACTGTCAGACGAAGTCTGAACTCAAGGTCTGGGTCCTCATGTGTCAGAGAAAAATGAAAGGTTTGCTTGAGGCACAAAGAGGAAGCTGTAGGTAAGATTACCTACATGTGGCAGAAGTGTCTGGAAGCAGGAAACATGGTGTTATAAAAGGATGAACAGAATGGAACAAAAAAAAAGGAAGGAAGGAAGGAAGGAAGGAAGGAAGGAAGGAAGGAAGGAAGGAAGGAAGGAAGGAAGAAAGAAAGAAAGAAAGAAAGAAAGAAAGAAAGAAAGAAAGAAAGAAAGAAAGAAAGAAAGAAAGAAAAAGAGAAAGAAAGGGAGAGAGAGAGAAAGAAAAAGAGAAAGAAAGGGAGAGAGAGAGAAAGAAAGAAAGAAAGAAAGAAAGAAAGAAAGAAAGAAAGCAAGCAAGAAAGAAAGAAAAGAAAAAAAAAGAAAGAAAGAAAGAAAGAAAGAAAGAGAAAGAAAGAAAGAAAGAGAAAGAAAGAAAGAAAGAAAGAAAGAAAGAAAAGAAAGAAAGAAAGAAAGAAAGAAAGAAAGAAAGAAAGAAAGAAAGAAAGAAAGAAAGAAAGAAAGAAAGAAAGAAAGAAAAAGTTCCATTCCATCTGTGCAGCTCTAAGCCTAAAACATGGCAATCTTCATTTGGAAAAAAAGTTGATGAAGATTAAGAAAGGCGAAATGACTTTTCATCAACTTATTTCTCTAAAAGAAGCATGAATTTGCATTTTCATTGAACTGATCAAATGTTATCTAAGAACTGCTTAATTGCCTTAATGGTTTAATTCTATTTGCTGCCAAACTGATTAGCAAAGTGTGTGTCTGTGTGTGCACCCGTGTGGGCTGGCACTAAATGGGAGGGTGAATCCTATTACTGAAAGAACAGCAACTGGAGCTGGCTGGCTTTTGGTTAATTGAGAAACCATGAGTGGTGTGAGGAGGTCATCCTATCATTTAATTTTCTTCTCTCCTGTCTTCCAGTCACTTGTTCATCTCAGAAACTTGCCTCAGATTTGAGATTGCTAAAAGCATGTGTTAATATGGGTTAAGCAGAAGGTGAGCCCAGGTATTACTGCTGGTGTAGTGATTTAATAGGAACCTGGATATAATTTAATAGATCCTTTGAGTTTCAGTCAGACATGGTTAATATGGATTGGGGAAACATCTGATAAAAGCTAATACATACATTAATCTCTTGGGACCTTGCAACAATACACAATTTAGCAGATTAAAAATAATCCCTTTCAACTTGCAGGGGAGTGTCTATTGGTAAAAGCTCTGGAATAGTTGCTTTGGCACATGGTGAAAGCACTGGATTGCACTTTTAGAACTAGTTCTGACCTTAGGGTAAGTCATGTTCTGTCTCCCTGTCTCAGTGACCTCACACTTAAAACTGGAATGACTGGTTTTAACTTGGCTTTTTAAAGAGGCATTGGATTTCATAGGTATGTCTCAGGACCTGCACAGGAAGTTCAAGGGAGCTGAGCAAAGAAGAAACGCAACCCCAATTCTGAGCTCCCTCATCCCCCTTTGATTTAACTGCGCTTTGATCAATCTGCAGTATTGATGTGCTAGACAAGATTTGGTTTGGAAATATTTTGTCAGTTCAAAATATCTGATAACCACTGGAGTAGAAGAGCTCTAACATTCTGTATAGTTTTTAATAAAGTCTTTCCTCTGAACATTCTGTTTCTTCTGCTAGGAAAATTTATCTTCCTCTTCACAACTTTTGAGCTCCAACTTCTTCAAGCCTTGGATCAAATGCCATCTTTAAAATCTCCCTCAACAGGAAGCTTAGCTGAGCAGGGGACATCTCTGCTGGAAAGCAGTTTTGTGGTTGCATTAGGCTGAAGAGTACTCTTCCCTAAGCTGAAGATACTACGTATTTGACAACTTTGTCAAGGATTTTATGCTGTGCATTCTGGCTGATATAAGAGAGAGTTAAAAGTATAACCAGGGCAGTGCACATCCATTGCCTTAATATGTTCATTTCCTTTGATGCAGCAACAGCACTCACAGATATTTATCCTAAAGAAATAATGACATGTGTACAATGATTTATTACAAGGCGGTTCACTCAGCATGGTTGATAAGGTGATAAGTATGAAAAATTAGGAAAAAACCTAAAGTAGAAGAAAAGTTAAATACATGTACAATAAGTTAAATAAACTTTATACTTTAAAATAACATATAGTCATTAATTATGTTTTAGAAAAATGTCTCCTGATGTGGAAAGACACTGATTATACGTTAAGCAAAGAAGGCAGGGCACTAAACTATCTATAAAATATGCTGACAATGCTGTAATTCTTTATATCTACTTGAGGGAAACATATAAAATGTAAAGTAGAATAATTGTTACTTTAATTTTCTTTACTGTACTTTGTGTATTTTTCAAAAATTTAAAGATACTTTTCACTTTTATTATAATAAACACAGGTGATTCTGAATATTTGGAAAAGCAACACACGTGTTATTTGCTGAATTAATTAAAGGCGATTTTGTTTCTATCAGCTTTCTCCAATTCTTCAACCACATGATAGTTAAAGGCGATTTTGTTTCTATCAGCTTTCTCCAATTAAAGGCGATTTTGTTTCTATCAGCTTTCTCCAATTCTTCAACCACATGATAGTTCTAAAACACCAATGACTGGTGAATCAAATCTACTGCTCTTACTTTGAAGGCAGGAGTCCTAAAGGCTTAAAGGGAGCTGACTTAAGTAGTGTGGAGGAAACTCCTCTAGAACTGGATGCTGGTCTCCATTCTGCCACAGATTAGCTGGATGGCTCAGTAAATAGCTTCACACCTTGGGGCATTAGCTTTGTTCATCTGCAAAGGAGAGTTATGTGTCCTATTCTTTTTTTCTATCCCTACTGTTTAGAACACTAGAAGTTACCAATAATGTATGTTAACTATTGTGTGGACTGATGGATATAAGAATGAGTAGATGAATGTATAAACTATAATGATAGAGTATGAAAAGAGGTGAACTAAAATTCTAGGCTTCTTCGTTCAACTCTTCAAATCTATATTATAAACAATCAGACCACATAATGAAACTAAATATATAAATAGGAAAACCTGGTTTGTTTGTTTGTTTGTTTTGATCCTTCCAAAGCTAAAGTCAAGCACCTCCACTGGCCAATCAACACTCAAGACTGGTTCCTTAAGGAAAGCTCAGATTTCACAAAGATGAGCTGGAGTCAGTGCCTATGAGCAGGCAGTGAAAGCCAGACCCTGAAGTGGAACCAGCTGAGTTGGAGACAAATGTTTTGAAGATTAAAGCCAGAAGACCAAGACTTAATGGAATGACATACAGCAAGGAACAGTATTTGTATTGCAAATAGGAGCCCCAAACCTGAAACGCAACAAACGCATCTGGCCTGAGATATAACTAAAATTAAAAAAAAAAAAAAGTTAGTAGTAGGAGTCATTATTCTAGAACAACATAGAAAAAGCAGTATCTCCCAAACAGCTCTCAAAGATGTGGCCTTCACTGGGTCTGAGGTGGAACCGTCTGATACAGCCAGCCCATCCTTGTCACTCAGGCTGACTCTGACCAGCGTAAGATACTCAGCTCTTGGAGGCCACTAAATAGACAAATATCTGCTATACAGAAGCACACAGATCAGTGATTAAGGCCCCTCTTAAAGAACCCCTCACTTGCAACTGGGGCATAAAACATAAAATAAGGCTGCCTGCTATTCACATAAACTTCAATTCAATTTATGAGCAGGGAGTAGAAAAGTAGAGAATATACTTTGCCCTACATCTTCCTGACTGTCAGAGCCTTTCTAGGTTATGCCACCAGCTATGACTGCTCTCTTTTACACAGTGAAATCATTTCTAAGTGAGTAGCCTAGTAAATTTAGAGGAGAAATCTATTCTTGCATATGTCTTCAAGATCTATAATGGAAGATAAATCCTGTTAGCCAGGGCATGCCAGGTAATTATTTCAACTGCTACATTTCTGTAGAACAAACAAAACCATCCAAGGCTTATGCATTTCCTATTTAATGGAGAAAAGAAGAACACTATGCTCACCATGCCCAGCACACTGGCTGTCAAAGATCAGTGGCAACCAGAATGGAAGAGGCCTCGTCTATTATCGCCACTGGACATCAAAGTCCTCCGGGCCATATGTGCTCATATCCGACTGTCCAAACCAGCCTGTAACCGAATGGTACTGAGCAAGAAGCAAAGGGAACTATCACAGTAGAAACATTAGGGCATTTTGGATGCAAAGCAGAAGCTTATCTTTTTTACTGTTGCAGCTCCAGAGAAAATCAATTTTGACACAGAACTGCCACTTTACAAGCAAATAACTATACTTTCCAATAACCTAATCTGTGCAAAGCCTACTAAAAATTCCCTAAAGAACCAGTAGTTAAAACCTCCATTAAATCAAAGGGTTTAATACGGGAAGGGAAGAGAGGATGCAGTCTGACTTGGGAATGTAATGGACTCGGTGGGGAAATAAATGTGTTGTTTTATGTGTACAGTTACAGAACATGAGAACACAGCATTCATTTCAAAGGGAATTCTCTTGCTGTGCAACGTATTCCTAAACAGATGTGATTTTTGCTTATTCAAAAACATTTAGGTAACAATTACAGCATAATAAATTATAATTGCCATCATCTTCCAGCTACGTAATGCCTTCTATGCAAACACAAAGAAAAGGCAATTAGACAAAACTGTGAAACTCATTTTCAGGTAGGTTCTGTAGCCTAGATTTAAATAATCTATATTATTCTCACATAAACACTGCATTGTGCCTCATGTGTACACCCTACTATATAGTGTGTGGGAACCACCCAGCAAATAACTAAAAGCTTGTTAATCACAGGCTAGAATGGTCCCAGCAGGGTCCTCTTAATGGATGCCAGGAATGCCTTCCAGCCCTCAGACTCTTCTTTTACAGGCTTCCTCTACCACCTAACACTCCACCACACAGAGCTTCAACCCACTAGATGCTCAAATGCAAATACTCCAGAAAAAGGCAAAATGTTACACCAAAAGCAGTGTTTTTAAAAGTTAGTATAATTAAGGTACTAGATTTTTGACAGGGCAGTGTACTGAGGGAGGGCAGAAGCTGGGCACAATCACAATACTCTGATGATAAGAAGGGAGTGGAAAGGATGGTGACCCTGAGATGGGACATCAGTGTATAATTTCAAAGGACGACAGGGAGTTTACCAAGCAGAAGTAGGGAGAAAAGATATTCAAAGCCAAAGAAATGTCTCTGACATTCTCACACCTGTCCATACACCTTTTACACCAAATTGTAATGTCAGGTAGAGCTCAAGAAGTTCAGGCATAATGGTGAACCTGAAATGTCCTCATTTTGAACAAAGGACCATACTGTATCTATCATATTTACTATGAAGCACCTCTGATGGGTAGAATAATAGGAATAAGATGGTGGATAGCTTGTCTTCAGATGACCAAGATTTTCCCAACTAACTAATAAACCAAGTAAACCTATAAAAATGGGAGTAAGGAGACCCAAGTTTTACTATTAGCTACTACTTATGCAACATCCTAACTTAGGAAGTGACTTAAATTCTCCTATCCTCCACAGCACACTTTATTCATTCCATCATTATTTACAAAGCATCCCTTATATTCATTTTTCATGAAGCCACTGGGATGTGGGAAGTACAATGAAGAGCACACAGCACACAGCTTCACGGTACACAGGGGGAGACACTGACGTGAACAGATAATGAACAGATAATGGAGGTAAGCACAAAGGTTGGACAAGCACAGGGGAGAGACCGATTAACTACTCAGAGGTCTCTCAAAAGGCCTTTGGAGAGCTGGAGTTATGAAGGATAAGAAGGAGCAAAGCAGACGAAGTAGAGAGAGAGATAATAACATATACAATGGCATTTGCAAAATGAAGATAACATGTCTGTGATAATGCTTTGTTACCCATACAGTGCTTTATGGCAATGATGTATTTATACTGCTAACAGAAAGCTGCACAAGGGGTTGACAAGTGTCTGTGTGGCTCACTCACTCAGAGGAGCACCATTTTGATTTAGGTGGCATCAGAACATTAAGTGACCATCTACTTACTTTTCTTTAAGTTTGTTTCTTGTGTTACTATTTTTTAAAACATATTTAAATTTCTTCTCTAACTAGAAGGTAACTACCTCACAGCCACAACTAAAGAAAAATTAGTCAGTGGAAGAAAATACCTATGTATTTCTTGATGTCCTATTTGCTACTGCTCTTTCACGAAGTCCACTCTAATCTCCATCCCCAGTAATGCATGTTATCCTTCACTGGGACGTTCACACTAGCACTCTATTCCTCTTTATGCAATGGATAACATTAAAAAGAGAAAAGAAAACATCTTGCCTGCTGAGTTGGTGACACATCTAGGATACTGAGGCTGATGGTGTGCTTCCTGAAACATACACATGTTTTTACATAATTGTAAGAAACTCTACAATCTTAAGTCCCACTTGTGAGGGTTCTCGAGTGGCTATGGCCGTACTTTAACAAATGCATTTTGGATGGGAATGTGTAGCAGGTGAAAACTAAAATCTGTAATTAAAATCTGTGTAGGTGATATAACCGTTAAATTCTCAGGACATGAAAAAGATATTTAAGAACTAAAGTACTTGACCAGAGACTGCCTGACTACTATACATTCAAATCTAGCACAATGCCTCCTCTGCACCTTGCTCCTAAACACCAAAATAAGGAGCTAGTTATCTTTTCTGAGAACAAGAATATTATCACATTCTTTCATTGTCTTGGCTGAATCAATTTTATAAACAATCTCAGCAACTACATAAACATACATACTTTGCAAAGTTGTTTTCTCACTCCTCCCATTTAGTACTCACTTTTATTCCTATTTTATTAAACTTTTCCAATTGCTCCAGTGCTATCTTAAAAGATATGAAATAAAAATAACTAAAATGGTAAATATATATATATATATATATATATATATATATATATATATATATATATATATATTTGAATCTTTATGAAATTCTCCAGTCTGTTTACACAATATTCTTTATTTGGTTTAAACATAGGAATTACAAAAAGACATGGCAAGTACATTTGTGTTCTTTATGGAAAATAAGAGAGTGTTTGACAAAAAAGATGGAAAGTTCAAGCATTGTAAAACTGCTTTCCAACTGTAAAACAATTTTTATGATATTCATTGGGAAAATGTATATTTAGGCATTTAAATATATCAGCTACAGGCGTTAGACAAAAATGTGATTTCAGAGAGTAAGGATCATACCTTGTGAAAAAGGAAAATGGAAATAAAGCAAAATTAGTCCACCTATCTTCAGCTTAATGCTTTTAAAACCTAGAGGTGACACAGTTATTTCAAATTTATTTTAACTGCCTATTATGTTTGGTTAAGGAAATTTTTATAGCAATACACTGAAAATATACACACTATGTAATGACTTTGCTTCTTGGCAGGCAGTATTCTTTTAAAAATCTAATTTATTAGAAGAAATGCGACAGTCATAGCTTAATGCCAAATAATCCCAGAAGGGCAGGTTAACGATCGTCAAAGGAGCAGATACCTGAATTAGGATGTGAGGAGTAGAGAAAAGGGACAAAGGAAGGTTAAACTAAATCATACTGCAAATGAGAAGGAGTAAAGTATTTAATTCCTAGTGGAGCTAAGGTGGTTGGTAGGATTTATATCACACAAATCATCAGAAGGCAAATGTGAGTGACCAAACCAAACTGAACACAGAAAGGAAAAGAACTGGAATCCTCTAAGCAATTTGAGAACAGAAAAGAAACTCTTCTTATAACTGACACAGGTAAGTTTTGCTGACATCCCTCCTTGTATCCTTTCCAGATTTAACACACACCTCCTCATCAAGGCATGGCTTACTTGATCTCTGGAATGGAAACATGGAAACCCCAACTGTTAAGCGCCTTCTAATACGACACAACCTGTGCAAAATGTTTCTTTCTATTTAACAACACTAATAATTTGTTTCATGGACTTAGAAAATTATTTTCTTCTTTATATAAAACATAAACTTATGATCATTTTTACCAGAGAATTTTGAAATTAGTGCTCTCTCACCTCTAACACATGTTTTGAGAAACCAGTGATCAACTTATTTGGCTGTTCTACACCGTAACTCTTCATGCATAAGGTTTGTCATAAATGGTTTCTTCAGCTCTCTGAAATTTTGGCTCAGTTTAGCTCCTTTGTTATACAGAGCAAGACGGAATAATGTCATTTTCTTCATTGATGACAGAAATTTATGTGTGACATCACTTATAAAAATACAGCCCCTTTTATTAAATAAGGCTATTTTCTCCTACCTTCAGGCCCAACATTTATTAGAGAATGAAGGGTATTTATTTGTTTGCTTTTCCTATGATAGAAATGTTTACATTCTAACATCTAATTGCCACTAGTCTCACTCCTAGCTCTTGTAGGTTAAAAATTATATCCCCAACTTCCTTTATGAAAACAAAACAGGGAATAAATTATAATAGTAACCTTAAAAGGAAGTCCACAATTACCTAATTTTTGACATTCCAACTAGCTCTGGACTTTGGCCAAGACACTTGACCTTTCTGAGCTCCCCTTTTCTGAATAATAATAATAGTAATAATAAACAGTAGTCTTAGAAAACTAAAAGTTCCATAAGCTAAGACTTCTCTCCATTCCCAATGTTCACTTCTTTCTCTTGTCAGTACATACCCTTAAAAATATTGCTAAGAGGGCTCATGGAATTAAATTCTAATGTTTCTGTTTCAAGTAGAAGCAACCCCACTATGCCTCCTACAGAGAAGGTTGTCAAAAAGCATCTATCGAGTGAGTGAATGAATGCATGAATGAATGAAAGAAGCGAGAGCGCACAGACAAGAATTTTCTTCCCTGGTCTCAGAATACTCTCAGTTACAGCACTGGATTCTCATGTGATTGTGCCCACCTAACACTCAAATGTTCCTTTGATCACATGTGCGGTGACTCATTTCACTTTCACTCCAATTTATGGCAAATTGCTCATGTTAACCTATTCAAATGAGAACTTCAAAACACTTCTTAAAGAAATATTTCGGGTTTGGGGAGGAACATTTCAAATACATGAATCTCCTTTTGAATCCATATACCACATACCAAGCTTCTGCATTTAGTTAATTTTCGCATTGCTCAGAATCTGTCTTATTAAACTTTTGAAATGAAGAGAAACACCCAATGTTCTGATCCTTTGCCTTTTTACCCTTGAAGTGACAGCATTCTCTACTGGGTCCTGAGTAGATTAAAGGTATGCCCTATGGGTTGCATTATCTCTAAATCATCCATGATGTAGTACGCTTAGTTTAAATGAGTGAGTCTCATTTGCACAATTGCCCTATTAATTTACTCGTCATTGATTTACACCACTTTTGCTGGAGATCTTTTACCAGACCTCTATTTTACATGTATTCTCACTAGTTCATTTTCAGTATTTTACTCCCCTTTAGGCCTCCCTATCTCATTGCTCTTCATTTGTCTTCATTTATCCATATTTTATCTCCATCCTCCCCTGTCCCTCCCTCTGCTGCCTTCTTTCAGTTTCTTCTTGATTTTGCTCCATTTTCTTTCTCCTTTAGCTTTCCTCCCTTCTTACTTAAGAGAGCCTAATAAATCTCCAATTAGAGTTAGCAATCAAGAGAAAACAAATCTGAAGACTTAAGAAATACAGGCAGCACAAGTACTTGATAAGAGGAAGAAGGGGAAAAAAAGAACCAAAAATCAAAACAAAACAAAAAAGAACGCCCAGACCGCATGAATGTGGCCTGAAATCTAATCTGAGGATTTCAAGTATTAAATTTACAAAGAGGATGGAATATAACCTTGCTAAGGATCTTATAATAAAGGTGGTAAAAATTGTGCCCTTCGGCCACCTTGAAGAAGCTTTTACGTTAGTTTTTTTTCTCTATATTGCACCTTTAGAGTCTTATTTTACTCTTCAGCTAACAAGCAAAAACTCCTCTCCTTCAGCTATCTTTGGAACCAAATCAACACCTTTGGGAACATCTAAGATCAAAACACCATTGGGAGGGAATAATTAAGGCCTGAATTATGGCCATTAACACTATGATTTCTATAAGTAGGGTTTTAAAACCCTGATTACATAAAATCTTTTGGACAGACCAAAAAAAGTCATTTTTTTAAAAATGACATATTTATTACATGTGGGTTCCCTATCCCTCGCTATCTCTAAGGCTCATTTGATTCATTATTCCAAACAAAAACTAGCAGTGATTTTATGCACAAATACATACAATAAATGCACAATTGGAAAAAACTTTAAACATAAATGTTACTGTCCTCCTTATGTCTTGTGGGTGAGAATGTTATTTTAATTTTACTTCAGGACTTTTAATTCTAATATCTGGGTAGACCAAAACAAACAAACAAACGAACAAACAAAAACCAAAACAAAAAAACCATGGTCACCAAAACACTAAGTTGGTGGAAAGAGCTAAATCCTTATTTAATTTTATTAGTCTCAATAATTTGTTCAATTCAATAACATGACTTACCTGGCTTATTCTCAGCTGGCACTTTAATAGGAAATACTGTACAGCTAACATTTCTAAAGCATGTAAAGATATGGAGGTACACTGCAAAAAAATAATGACTTAGCCTGATGGTGAGCCTCGGTGGCCAAGGACCACAAGGCACACGTCTCTGTAAGTCCAAAGTGCAACACAACAGACGGTTGGGGCAGAAGAGCAGCAGGAACCATCACAAGACTACTCCCTATTCCCAACATTTCCAAAGTTCCGAGCCCCTCCGTGAAAATCACCAGTTTAAGAGGTTCAGAGAGATCGAGAGAATTTCATAAGGAGTAAAACCAGAAAGGCAACAATATGCAGAGCTGGGACAAAAAAGAAAAAGAAATCAAAACAGACAACATTAACAGTAAATCAAGAGAAGTTTCTGACAGGTAAGAAAAATAATTTTAATTATCTCATAGTTTGATTCTGGAAATTCATGTAAAGATCCTGATTATTATTAAGGAATAAAGTGATGCTGGGAGTTTTTACCCCACTGCCTTAGAGTGAGACCCCATGATCAAAACTCTGCTCAACAAATCAGCAGTTAGGCAGCTCCTGTGTCCAACTCTGAATTGCACCTTCTTGCAAGGCACTGAGGCTGCATCTATGGTACTCTCCACTAAAATTCTAAGGAAAGTTTCATTGTGCCTAAGTGTTATAAAAGTGGTATCTTGTGGCAAAATAAATTAAGTAAATAAGCATTATGTATTGGACATGGAGTTGGGAGACCAGGGTTCTAGCCTTTTTTTCAAAGACTCAGGAGATAATTTGACTGGGCATCAGGCTCATGGAATTATAGGACTAACAAAGATTCTAGAAATAATCTCTGCTCACTGAAGGTATACTGCTTTTGGACCTGCTACTTTTTCGTTTACATTCAGTAACATATTTTAAGCATTTTACTACATTTTAAAGACAAGTATCACTTTCTCTTTAAACAATATTTTAAAAAATCTTAAAAACTTCACTATGATTCCCTTTTACCTTAAGTTGGAAATATTTTTCCCCAGCAAGCATCTTTAAATTTAAGTTGTTTGGAAAATAAAATTCCTCACACTCCATCCATCACCATCATATTTTAGAGTTGAAGGAATACCTGAAAATATCATTCTGGCATTTTGCTTGTTTTGTTTTTGTTTTTTAGACTTTATAAACAAGGGTAGAGGGTATGGTAGTGCACAGTCAGAACCCTGTGCTCAAAGCTCCAACTGAAGTGAGACTCACTTCAAATTCATCCATTTATCTGTTTGTCTTTTATAGGTAAGCCTTCAACCTTTTGTTAACTTCCTACTACTCTCGGGACAAAGACCAGAATCCCACACCTAGCCCTGCACATAGTTTCCACCCTTAGCCCTTTCACTGTGCCAATGCCCTCCGAGAGACCTGCTTCTATGTTCTGGTCTCCCAGGACTTCTTGCTTATCCTCAAATCTACCAATAACATAGGTTATTTCCTGTTTCAGAATTTTTTAACATATGGTTTCCACTACCCAAAGTCTTAATCATCCCCACCTACTCCTGGTTAACTCCTTCTCACCCAACAGTTAGCTCAAAAGCCATCCCTGAGAGGGTCCGTACTTATAGACCGTTAGAGCATCATTCATAGCATGACCCAGATCAAGACTCCTAAGGAATTCCGAAGAATATATCACTATATGGAGGCAACTGAAGATTTCAAAAGTAGATGAGAAAGGCAACACAAATATGCGCCAAGATTAATGCTTGATGCTTAACTGTTTTTGCATGATTTATCTCATTAAATAAATTGTCTGAACAATTATGTTGCTAATTTCCAAAGGTGAGAGTACTGTAGTAAATGACAGAGTTGAGAGTCCACTTTATATCTGATTTGACTCTACAAACAAGGGTTTCCAGTGTACAACACTGCCCTGTCTATTACAACACACACACACACACACACACACACACACACACACACACACACACAGCCCAACAGAGGAGGCAGCACTAGGGCTGGGCCTCCAAGGACATAATGAGGTATTCTTGGAGCCAATGTGTTTTATAATTACTAAGTGGGAGATATACTATATAACTAAGCAGTCATTATGGTTCCTGAAGATTACATGGTATAGACAATCTGAATGGAAATTTACTAATTTATTCCAAATATAATTCCCATGTTGACTGAAATGTTAAGAGCTTCTAACAGCAGAGTTTCACAAAGAAATTGCCCTATTTGCCTACTTAAAGAAATCAGCATGGCTTATACTATATAGTTTTATTGTTAACTCCTGCCAAGTCACAGTATATAGTTATTTGTACCCATAATGGCAAGCAATGGAGACAACATTTAAATTCAACCAAAAGAAAACAATATTAAAGAAAAACTTAACACCCTCATAGGCAAGGAGACGTCTCCTGCCCTCTCCTTCAGATCTTTGCATCCAGAGCAGGTCAGACGATTCAGGTCGGACTCTATAGGTTTTCTGTGTTGTACTCTAGGTTTCTAAACAAGCCTGGCCTGTTAACTCTACCCCAGCTTTCTGACACAAGGACTTTTCCTTTCCAAGAGCAAGAAAGTCACACCAATCTCTGTGCCACAGTTGTTTGTGTTTGCTTGTTTTTTTTTTTTTTTTATCAATTTCTCCTATGTTAAGGAACTTGAGAATGTTTCCTCAAAAATTCATAAGGTTCTGTGAAGCACCATGGAAGCCCCCCATGGCCTCTGCTCTTCTTCTGACCTTCCACGCTTTCTATTATGAACAACCACTTTGAAAAGAATGAATTATATGTAAAAGGTGTTCAGTCCCAACTGCGAGTTTTAAAATACTAAAAAACAAAAACAAAAACAAAACCCAGAAGATTTGTTTGAACCAACTGGGTTGGAAAAGGTGAGGGAAAACTGTTACGATCATGTTCTGGCAAGTACATGAGATGGTCCCTTCCCCACACATGTAATGACATTAAAACAGGAATAGTTTTAGATCCAGCAATTTGGCTCCTAGGAATTGATTCTAAAATGATGCCTGGGAAAAAGTGATGTGAAGAAAGTGCAAGCATGCTCACACCAGCCATGTTATTAAAGCAAAAATGGCAAACAATCTAAATATCCACTATACAGTCACCAAAAATTACTATGGAGAAATGTACTGATGTGTGAAAATGTCCACGATTTATTGAGCACTTAATATATGACATGCATTTTTGTTATATGTAGTATTAATTGTTTTGTTTTGTGATGAGTATAAATTTTATTGATTTTAGTTTTTAATTAAAGTTGTACATATTTCATGTGTACAACATGATGTTCTGACACAGATACAGAGTGAAATGATACCTACTACAGTCAACCTAATTAACATATCCATCTCCTTACACTGTTACCATATTGTAGGGTGGGGGCGAGAACACCTGAAATAAACTCTTTTAGTAAATTTTCATTATCCAATACATTATTATTAATGATAGTCACCTGGTTTAGGAAGCATTAACTCCTGAGACACCTTCTTACAACTATAAATATGCAATCAGATGAACTACTGGATTTTGGCAGACTAGCAATGATCTGCTTTTCTCTTAAAAAACTAAGGGGATTTACTGGCTCCTAATTAAAAGCAATCTCCTCCACCTTCCTTTCTTTGAATTTATTGTTCTTCCATTTTCCTTTTTGAAAACACTCTTCCCTTAATGTCACTCTACCTCCCTGCACCGGGCCCTTTTCCTTTGGAAAGCTTAGAAACTAAAGCTTCCTAATGATTCTTTTAAGTTGGAGATGCCAAATTCATTCCATTTTAAATGAATTGTATCAAACAAATTTCAAACAGAAAATTTAAATAAATGAAACCTAACCCAGTAAAAATTATTCAAAATACTACAGAATATAACCAAACACAAATATATTTTGTATACAGACATATATACCACAAATTACGTGTGACATTTCATCGATTCCAAGATATTCATTTTTATGCATTTCAACATCTCTGAAATTGGAATGTTTTTTAAAATAAATGGCATGTCGGTTTAATTATTAGTGCATATTCATAGTGGTATCCTTCAATTAGATGAAATATGGTTTTATCACCACAACCATTAATTTTTTTGATGATGAAGGGAAGGGCAGATTAATCAAATATTAAATGCTAACAATCCTCCCTTTCACAACACAAAATATAAACAAAATAAAATCATTATTATTTTCTCCAGGTAGAGTAATTTTTCCCATCCCACCCATAGATAAGCCAGTTTGCACAAAAACACACACATTGAGAATCCAGCCATCTAAATATTTGGATTCAAAGCACAGCTAATCTGAATGGTGCCAAGAGTAGTTTTTCAGGATTCAAAATCTATCTTCTACCCTTACTACAGTAGGTAAATGACATAAACTTCTCATCAATAGCATAAAAAATTTATATTCTGTCTATACAGCAGCTGCTATGTTAGGTTTATGTCAACAATTGGTCTGATTTTTTAACAGCATAAATGTTTAAAGAGGTAGCAATTCCTGTAAAGTATCTATGGAGATACTGAAAATTGCTACATGTCAGAATGGAGGCGTTTCTTGAGAAGGAACTAATTCTCCATGTTTTATCCTTTTCCATCCTTCCTTCTTTTCCATAAAATCCCTCCTCATAATGATCCTCCTATCAGCTACATATGGCGAGTGTGGCAGCCTTGCTCCTACACCCCAGAATAATACTTACTACTGCCCTTTCCTCACAGATTCAGAAACACAGAATCACAGTCCAAAGTCTATGAGGAAATTAAACATCTTTTGTGAAACTAGGATTATTTCTAACTTTCTTTCCTTCAGGTCTAAAATTCTATGGTTCTACAGTCTTCTACTGAGGCCCACTTTCTGAAACAAGGCAAGTCTCACAAGGGCCCATGGGCATCCTAAACAAATATCTGCCTCTCACACACACAAACACACACAGGCATGCACACACGTGCACGCATAGAGTCACCAATGAGCACTGTTTCACAAACTCAAAATTACCATTTAAGTTTAATTGAAATTTCTATGTATCTGAAATCCCAGTAATTTATATTATGCTCTTCGATGTACCTATGTTGTTTTTCTGTTTTTTGTTGTTATTTGGGGATGGAGATGTTGGGTATAAGAAAGCAATAAATAGAACAGACAGTAGTGCTGGCTTCCTAAATGAAACCCAAACCTTAAGTTACACGGTCTTTACCTTTTAATCCTTCCTCTGCACCAGTTAAAAAATATAACAATAGCCTTTAATCACTTAATGTATATTATTTGTTTATTAATATGACACGTTCTGATAACATTACTCTGAATCTTCAGAGCACTAAACAAATATTAATTTGTCTAAGCAAAATAACCACATTTGGTAACCGTAACAGTAAATGCACAGTAAGTTTTAATACCTAAAATAGATCATAATATTTTTCTTCTCTTTTTGTTAACAACTGTTTGAAGCCACATCTTCACAATTATCCTGTCACTTGTATTTTTCAGGTTTTCAAACTGCTGGCCACTGTCTGTTCTACAGAGTGTCCTTTCTATGTTCCTCCCTTCATGCTCTTGCTCACCTCAACACAGAGAAAAAACTCACTCCAGCACCTCCTGTCTCTTGCATTCTTCGCCACGGGATCATCCCATGAGGGGCCTGCACTGAGCCACGCTACAGAGCAGGCGTGACCCCTGCCCTGAAGGAGTCCCTTCTCTAGCCGCGCTGCTGCCTGAGCTGCAGGTACAGAGCAGGCGAGGCCACTCTGTGCTCCCGATCCATGTGGTAAGTGGGCTGCAGGCCTGGGCACATCATATAGGGTTCAGACGTATAAACTATGGGCAAAAGGTTAGGATCTTGTAATTTTAACAGGATCTTGGCGACTGTCTCCAGTTCTGCTTTTTCCTGAGTGCCCCACTGGGTGCTTACCCAGATATCAATAAAGCTGATAATTTGGCTCTTGGTTCTCATTTCCATTCATTCATGCTCTTTTTCTACATGTATGTTTACCACCACCACCCCCCGACCCCATCAAATACACACACGGAGACAAATAAATAGATATAAGGATAGGGATACAGATATGAATACAGAGACCCACAGACACACTCCCTCTGACAAATCCCTGAAGAGGAGAAGAGGTAAACTTTTACTATATGTATTATACTCTTTTAAAATTTTATCTGTCAGATAAAAATACCTATGATTATTGAGGAAACTTAAGTGCTGATGAGTAAGGGAGACAAAACTAACAGATTCTTCTAGTCATATGTATTAAACAATAACATGGCTCTCACAATGTTTCTTGGCTAACTATGTGTCAACCCAGCATACTCCACAGTGTTGGTTGTGTAGAGGAGAGGGTGTGTTTTTGTTTGGGCTTTTGACAATCAATCAACTGTCCAAGCCTCCAAATGTTTATAGTTTGTTTTCATTCAACATTTCTGAATCCACAGATCCTCTAAAAGGTTTTACCTCACTATTCCTAAAAGAGTGAACATCCTGCTCATGAAGAGAGTATGTAAGAGGGCAAGGGAAGGAGGGACAAGGTGATGAGAGTCCTAAAGCTTCAAGTCACTACCATTTCTCGAGCACATACTATGTGCAGATGCTGTGATAAGCATTAATATAAATTACTTCAATTTATTTCTCACCACAATTCTGTGAATGGGAATTATTTTCATTTCACAGGTAAAAAACTATAGATCTGACATTTGAAGTAGCTTGCTCAAGACCACACAGCCAGCAAGTGGAAGAGCTGAGACTCAGACCCAGGTGCGTCTCATTCTAATGCTCATGACCTTATTGCTATGCTATACAGGCAAACCTCGAGGACACTGCGGGTTTGGTTCCAGACCACCACAATAGAGAAAGTCGGCATCTTTTGGCTGGTGGAGGGTCTTACCTTCAATTTGTAAAAAACCGCAACATCTGTGAAGTGCAATAAAGCAAAGTGCAATAAAGCAAGGCATGCCCGTCTGGCTCTCACTGAAGATACATAAACATTTTATGTAAAAATAATTTCCCAATAATGGGAGGGATGACAGATGGCTCCAGCTGAAGGTAGCCTCTGGTCTTCTTAATCCGTGAAAAATGTTAAAGCTGGAACTTTTGAGTTGGCATGTTTCTTCCGAACAGGACCAAAACTTGAGTAAACCTCCAGATTTCCATTTTGGAACCAAGGTTAACCAAAGTGCTATCACCTATCAGACAGAGCAGTTCTCTCATCTTAGTGTGTGTATACTTGGGAAGCCTAACCACACAGAATTACCAGAAACAAAGCCTCTTTTAAGTAAACTCTATTTCCTGTCACACAGAAGGTGATTCTTTTCTAAACAACACTTATTTGAACCTGATTAAATTGCTGTGATGAACTTCAGAGTTGAGACTGTCCTTGAGCCCAACATCTATCTGATCTCTAATTCTACTACCCACTAATTTCTTGCAGAGCTCACAATTCTTAGTCCCTCCTGAGCAGCCTCATTCAGGTCCTGCATCAATATGTTCAGTGCTGAATTCATTTCTGCTGGGAGTCCAGTACATCTGAACTTTCCAAAATCATTTGGCCCCCATTACTAGTAAGCACTGATCTTAAATAGGTTGTAACTCCAGCTAATAGGCTCCATAATCATAGCTGAATCGAACAAAAAGATTCAGGAGAGAAAGCCATCAGTCATTTTTATCCCCATCAAATAAGCTGCAAAAGTCAGAAACTTTCCGATTTCAGAATCTCGCAGTCTCAATTTAGTCTTTGGGGTTTATTAGACAGTCAGAGAGACAGAAAGATTTTGCCCAAAGGTGTGCAAAATCTCAAGACCGAAAATAAAAGGTTTTATTATAAATATAACTCAAGAACACAGAAATAAAGCAAATTCCAATGAAAAGAATTTGAGTTTTAATAAGAGTTCACCTGAACTGCTGGAGGCAGGAGCACTTAGCAATCTTCCTTCCAACGATGAACCTAATTACTTATCAGTATGGGGTAGAAATGTAGACAAGGTGAGTTGTTGACAGGTTCACCTTCTTTTTTTGTCTAAGTGATGAGCAATCAGAGTAGCCCACAAACCCCTAAAACAATGACAGCAGCACCACTACTTCTGGAATGACTTCCGGTACCTCCTAGGGAACTCCTGAGGTTTCTTTTCATGGCAATTTTACCTTCAAATTAAATTATGAGCATGAACAGCTACAGCTGGTACTTAAATAGCAATGCTTTTTAAAATTAATCCTCATTAAAAAAAAAGTTGCCACAAGATACGCACTACCACTATGATACGCAAACATTCACACTGAGAGTTTATTTACTGCACTGTGCTTGGTGAGACTGGTTCTGTTTAATGTCAAATCTTGGATTCTTGCTTGAAGATAATGGGGAAAAAATGCCCACAAATGTCTGTAATGTGCACAGAGCCACCTCGTGCCCAAGAATAAGTTCATATATACCATATTAACAAGAAGAGCAGCTCAGGTTAACAACCCCTGCAACTTCTCCAAATGTCACTAAGTGTTTCTAATACATTACAGTTTGACAAAACAAAAAATAAAGGCAAATGAAATCTAAATCTTTTCACCAAAATAAATAACATATTTTTAACTTGATACGGATCTTTATTTTTCTAAATAGATATTTGGGTTTCTAATAAGACTCTACATTGCTACTGACATTTTGCTCCAGCATTTACATGTCTGGGCTCTGATATAAAGAAAAAAATAAAAGTCTAGAATCTGTCTTGCATGCATCTTCTTTGCAAAGATGTTTTTTCCTCCCTACCCACTTCTTTTTAAGAGAAACAATACAGATGGATCTGTTTCTCTCTCTCCTCTCTCTGTCTCTGTCTCTCTCAAAATAAAAGCTCCACTATCATAATATATTCAATAAAACACT
The DNA here is from genome assembly GCA_004027375.1 of Macroglossus sobrinus. NCBI lineage: Eukaryota > Metazoa > Chordata > Mammalia > Chiroptera > Pteropodidae > Macroglossus > Macroglossus sobrinus. Next base: position 583,755 of record PVKZ01000539.1, read on the forward strand.
CTCGTGCCTCAATCAATGATGTGACCATGGTATCACAAAGGGCAGCGAACAGGAGAGTGAAAGGGACCCTTAGATGTTTTAATACTTTAATTGCCACATCTGTTTTTTTTTTTTTTTAATTGCCATATCTCCGAATACAGCTCTACTCTTTACTAAGGGTCAAGATCAAATTCCAGGGCTTCTCCTCATTTCTAATCCCCCTTAAAGCCTCTTTTGCAGCATTTAACAGTCCCTCATCAGGTTTCTTTGTGAAAGTTTCTCCTTTATCTACCATTCTTAGTTACTCTTCTTTCTTTACTTCTCTAAAAGCACCTTCTTGGCATCATAACCTTCCTCCAACTAAGGAAAAAATGCTTAGGAAGGTCTATGCTATTCCACCATCACAATCATACTCATCTAAAGGTGATCTTCAAGGGTTCAACTCTAGCTTTGCTCTTCTATGTCTGGCATCCACTGGTCAGATCCATCTGAGGAACCCCTAAAACTGTATAAAATACAAACTCCTTCACACGACCTTCAAAGCTCTAAAACCTGACCCAACATACCTCTCCAGCCTTAATTCTATTTACAAACAGAAGCATATTTCACACCACAAACAAACTGATGACTGACCATTCCAAGAACACCCTGTTGCCCTTCTGTCTTGCTATCCATTTCAGGTCCTTCCCTCACATCTTTGCTTGATACAGACTTATCTCTTAAAGGCCAAGTGTCAAAGTTCCCAGCTCCATCTGATAGATAAACTCTCTTTTCCTTGAAATACAAGCCTATTATTAACCTTCTCTTATGACACATTACTGAATCTACTTATCATAATCGTTTTGGGGGTTTTCTTAGTCAAACTACAGAACAAGGAGGGCCTGCCATTGACAGACCTACATTCTACAAGTTGCTTTAGTCAGGAAATGTTTATAAAATTGAATGAAATGGTCACAAAGTTCATTTTAGAGAAAAAAAATTTAAAGACTGCTTAAATGGTATCACAGCCATTTTATGTATTTATATAAATATGGGATGGTCTTATTTTCTTTTACAATTAATATTTTCTAGGAATTCTTTTGAATGCTTTATATGAATATTCTTTAAAATTCTTCGTGTAAAATTCCTCTTAAACTCTGAGCTATTTGTATCTCTAATGTCTATCACAAAGCAGATTAAAACGAAGAAAAATGAAATGAGAAAAGAGGTAACTTTTCAAAGCATCAGGGGAGCAAGTCTGAATCTAACCTGATAGAAAGTCCAAATGGTAGCTAAAGAGATAGAGGTAAAGGACAAACAGGTTCTGACTGCTCAAAATTTTCTAAGCTAGTAAAACAGATGTGTGTGTGTGTGTGTGTGTGTGTGTGTGTGTGTGTGTTTTCTTATAACAAAATCCACATAACATAAAATTTACCATTCTAACCAGTTTAAATATACATATTCAGTGGCACTAAGTACATTCACTTATTGTGCAAACACCACCACCATCCCTTTATAGACATCTTTGTCACCCAAGATGAAACTGCGTGCCCATTAAACAGGAAGTCCCCATTCTCCCCTCCCCACAGCCCCTGGCAACTTTATCTGCATGAATGTGACTACTCTAGGTACCTCATATAAGTGGAATCACACAATATTTGTCCTTTTCTAGATGGTATATTTCACTTAGTATGATGTCTTCAAGATTCATCCATGTGGTAGCATATGCCAGAATTCTCTTCCTTTTTTTGGTGGAATAATATTCTGTTATACAGATATACCACATGCTGTTTATCCATTGATCTGATGAGGACTATATGGGTTGCTTCTACTGTGCAAAATGCTGCTATGAACATTGGTATACAAGTATCTGTTTGAATCCCTGTTTTCAATCTTTTGAGAAAATACCCAGAAGTAAAATTGTTAGATCACACAGTAAAACTATCTTTGATTATTTTAAGAAAACACCATACTGTTTTCCAAAATGGTATTTTTGGTCTTTAGGAGACTTAACCTCTAAAGGTCTCCATGGAAAACCTATAAAATGCAAGATGGACTGGATCAGAGGTTCCTTACATCTCTATCATTCTGATTGTCAAACTCAGAGCTATAAACCCGTCATTTCCCTTAAGCCTAAACAAATCGACGTGCCCTCTGCCCCCACAACAAAAAAGGATGAAGCCTAAAAAAAAAACTCAAAAAGATGAAGACTCTAAAGCACAGAATAAGCCCTTTTAAGGGTAGCGGGGAAAGGAGGGAAAGTAAAAAGAAAGAAGATGAGGATATAAAAAAGAGGGCAGAAGATGATGTCGAGAACTTAAGGCAGAAGGCCTTGAGTGAAAGATTGAAAGAGGAACCTTTTACTTGGGACTCACTAGGCACCCTGCTGTAGAAAATGCAACAGCTTAAAGATATCAAAAGAGGGACTATGAAGAATCAAAGCAATTCAGTTTCATGGAGACAGGTGCCCCTACTATTACTCATTTCTTTATTTTCCAATTTAGAAAGTTGAATTTCATCATTTTTACCCCATTTACCTGGTTCTAAAATCCCTGTAAGATTTTCTAAACTTTATTCAAGTAGAGACATGGAGTAACATTTTTTAAATCTTTCTTTACAAATGGCCTACCAAAATGACACAATGTTAAAATCTGCCATGTGTCACAAGTCACTACTGATGGTACTTGATTCTTATACTTGAGTTTTCATTTTTTCCTCTCTAACATATGTTCACTGAAATATACAGTTTGTGAGGTAATAGAATTCTAAGCTATAACATGTAATCTTAAGTAGTAGTAGTAGTAATAATAATAGTGATGATAATAATAATATCATCATCATCATTATCTATGGGTAGAAAATGCTAATCATACTTCTATGGAAATTTTACTTTGGGCCTAAATTACAATAAAGGAAAGCGTTTTTGACTCATTCATATGTTGTGTTATACATTAGACGTAAACAGTAAATACTTATAATTCCTTTCTGAGGTCATCACAAGTAATTCAAAGCACAGCTCAACTCATGGAGTGAATGCAAACCAGGACATTCACCTAACCTGGTGCTTTCCCGCCCTTTACAACTGACTTTCTTAGAAACATTATCTTTACCTATAAAAAGGATTCCATTGTTCCTGGAGTTCAATCTTCTCTAGGAATTGAAGAACAGCGACCACTTACCAGAAGTACTGTAGCCACAGGCTGAAAGCTGAAAACTGTTCTGTCAGGCCATCCTCTCCATGGATGCAAAAACAGTCACCGAGTTCGTAAAAAAGGATTATGAAATTAAAACCAGAGGACCCAACACCAGTATGTGATCTGGCTTAATCATTTTTAAACTTTAAAAGACTAAATAGTAAGTTCATGGTACATAAAATAAAAATGCATGTTTAAAATTTAAGATGTCACCAAAAAGAAGTGATAGGACTTCAGCAATTCCGTACGCTATATCCCACCAGGAATTACATGTTCCCTCTGATATTTTCATCTAAATGTTTATTGAACAAGCTTCTGCTTTCATCCATATTATTTTGATTAATACATGAAAAGGTTCAAGAATTATAGAAGAAAATCTAGGGTGATTGTGCATTAAAATAAATGAAAGAATGACTCCTAGTTTAGAGTCACTATATGTCATGGCTAAAATGCTTCCTGCTTTTTTTTTTTTTTTAATTTAACTGCAAGACACTTCCCTTGGCTTCGGTTTTGAAGTAATGATATAAAATTCATTTTATCTCTTTTTCAAGCCTGGCTCTTTCATACATAACATCAGACTTGTCATATCTGAGGAATTATTAAAATAAGACGGAGTCTGCTATTTCTGAGCAGAAAAGCCTCTTTGAGCCGGCATCCTCTGGAGAGACGCAGGCTCAATCTCATTAGTTGGTGCTGAGATGCGTCCTAGTCTCCAGGTTCAAGGTGATGAAAGATTAGGGTGTTGGGCCTTGTTTCATTTTGTATGCAGCACACATCCCTCCCTGCCCGTGAACACGAAATTACATTGAACCTGGGGAGTCTAACTCCATTAATTTTAAATGGAAGATTAATTTAACAATATGCGGCAGATATTTGTTACAGACCTATCATGTAAAAGTGACGGTTAGCAATAAATTGTGGTGACTCATACTGGCCAGTGGCCCTAGCTCAAATAAATCAGGAGGCATTTACACATAATTGCTGTTTTTAAAGACAGGGATAAGGGTGATGTGTTTCTTTGATGAAAGATTGAGCAAACCCATTCAAAGAAACAGCATCTGATATTAAAGCCGTAGTGCTGTTCTGAAGAGAGACTTTTTGATTAGTATTTCTGGAATAATCATTTAGGAATAACAAATACTGCACTGACATATAGTAATCTCTTTTTTAAAAAAACCTGTGTAATAATTCTGAGGCATGAAATTGTCATGGTATTTTTGTCAATTTCCTTAAAGCAATTACAATAATACCCTCAGAAATAACAATTTGCAAGAGATGAAGAGAGGATGAAAAGGGAGAGGCAGAAAGGTATCACTGCTGATAGAATAAGCAATTCTATTGATCTTCCACAAATAATTACAATAATATACATAAATAATATTTTGCTAGGCTCTGGGAGGGGTAAAGAGGGGACAATGGCAACTAGTGGAAAGCATTCTGATGGGCAAAGTGTGGGATTTTTTTTTTAATGCCATTTTATAGAGCTTTCTTGGCACATTTTTTTTAAAGCAAATTATCATCTTCTTGAAGCAACTGAGGGGAAAGAAAGACACTGAATGCTCTGAATTCTTATCTGCTACAAGGTAAGCAATGCAAAAGAGACACCAAGGACATCGGATGCTTGCAGCACTTGTCAGGAGAGGCTCCAGAATGGAACCATCCAATGTGCAGGTCTGCCTACCCTCTCACTGAGGAATGAGAGTGTTATTCTAATCTCCTCTCTTCTGCAAGCACCAGCCTTTCCAGCACTTAGGGGAAGGATGCTTAAGGACTTCTTTCTTCAGTCAAGTCCAATGTGATAGGAGCTTTACTCCTGTCACTTTTAAAAGATTAAGGTGGGAAGAGAGCAGGATACAGATTATGTGTGTTCCTTCCAAGCGCCCTCTCAAAGTACTCAAGAGACTGCGGAAAAGTCGGTTCAAACACCCATCTCTAAGAAGCGCACATCATCCTGCTCCACTCTATGTGGCACTACGAAAAGCATGAGGGGATAGTTACACTTGAAACACTACTTGACATGTCCCCTGGCTCCAGTCTTGAACTCCTCTCCAAGAAATCCTTCCACAGAGCCATCAGAATGAGCTGGCAAATTGGATCATATCACTTTCCTTTTGCAAATCTTTCAAAGGCTCCTGGCTGCCCACAGGAGTAAGTCCAAACTCCTCAGCACGGTATACAAGGATTTTCATGCCAGTCCATTGTATCCCTCTCCACTTTCATTCCCTCTTCTTGAGCCATAAACTTCACACTCCTAAATGCTCAACTTACACATTTCAGGACTGGCAGACACTGCCACCAGCTTTTCCATATGTTATTGCTTCTGTCCTGAATGCTCTTCTTAATTCTCTTCATCTGGTAAACTTTTACTCATCCCTCAGAACTCAACTTCCATGCCACACCCTCTGTGAAGTAGTCAAAAGTGTGTGTGTGTGTGTGTGTGTGTGTGTGTGTGTGTGTGTGTGTGCGCGCCCGCATGTGTTTGCTACTTGAGAGCACGGACCTGCCTAATTTATGTTTCTCTCCCCAGCACCAAGCCAATAAATATAACACTAGTTACTTAATAATATTTGTTAAATTCATAATGAACAGCTTATCTTATGTTGCTCAAGACTAGACAGAATGATTAGGATAGAGGGGGAAAGGAGAGAAAGGAGATATTGATATATTCCAGGGCTCTTTTATAGCATGATGATTAATTGTTTTGATTTGTAATTTTACACATTACTGTATAGGAGTTCAAAAAGGAAATAGCAACTAGTAGGGCTCAAATGTTAAGAATAATAGATCTGTAAAGAGCAAAAGGGTTTGCTTTATTGTTATGGGTTATGAAAGAGGTGAGATGATAAATGGATAATAGTGGTAGAAGCAAAAGCAGTAACAACTAACATTTATTAATGCTGGCTACGTGATTTGCACTGTTCTAAGTGCTTCACATCTATCAACTCATTTAATCTCCTCTAAGAACTTTGATGAAACAGGTACTGTTATCATTTCCATTTTATGGACAGGAAACCAAGGCACAGAGAAGTCAACTGTCATTCAAATAGTTGTCATTACGGTCATTCAGACAGCAAGTGACAGAACTAGAATTTCAGTGTAGGTGGTTAAGCATCAATCTCTCTCAAAAAATTGTCTTAGGAGCAAGTGAGTCCTCCTGCTGCCCACCTGTGGCAAGATTCAGGCCTCATCTCCTGGCAGGGAGGCCCTGGGCAAAATCATAGGGGCTGGTCAAGGCATCTATGAAGTAACTGAGAAACTCACATGGCAAATAGAACAAGAGCACCAAGTAAGGACCACAACTACAGGAAGGTGCCACGGCAAACGCGGGACTGTTTTTAAGGAGTCCTAAGAAGGCCCTAGATGCTATAAGGAGAAGAGAATTTATAAAAATCTGCACATCAGGCAGAGCCAGACCACTGCTGCTATTATAGGTAACAGTCAAGACACTGCGGTCGTTCAAATCAAATTTGGGCTAAAGATAAAAACTGGTCCAGAATTATGTAATACTTTTGAAGAATAGCTTGAAAAGACATGCTCATACATTCATGCACAAGCAGGTTTCCTCAATGACCATCTGAGAAGAGAGGATTACAATTTGCATTCTGGCATTTCCTAATTGGGAGTGAATCTTCCTGTAGGTGACAAAGTTAACACTCCTACCATTAACAGGACTAGATACTTTCAAGGAATTGCAGTTCTATGTTTTTATATTCTGTATACCTCCCTTATTTGAGCACTGCCACATTAAAGGTAAATTTCACTCCTTGAGATCTGAAACACATCTTCGAGTTGCCAATTTAAAAGAATAACTAGTCTGTGTTGTAATAATGATGATAATAATAATAGCAATAACAATAAACTAACTCCAAAGGTAATTTCTTATGCCTTTATTGTAACTTTTCTCTAAGGATTTGCAAGTTATTAAAAAATACTAATTAAACTATATAGCTTCCCCAGAGGGGAAGGTGCAATTATTTTTTTGTTGTTCAAATGGGTGATTGAGAAGAGCCTAAACCCAGAAACGCCATCTCCTTTCTCTAAAAATGCAATTGAAAATGTATGAATGAAATAGCATCACTACTTAATAAACAAATAATGGTCTTTCTATGTTTGTTTTTTTTTTTAAGTCTGTGCTAAGCTACTTATAGAAAGTTTATTGAAATAACAAGAGAAAGAATAACAAGCCATGGGATAAATGGAGATGTGTTGACACTTAGAGCATTTAAATATAAAGTATTCACCTCCTCTCTTCCCTGGGCTCCTGGTCAATTCAGTGCAAGGCAAGAACACAGTTTACTATCAAGAAATACTCAAATGTCATAAAAGGTATTGGAGATGCTATGTAAAGATCAAACCCTTAACGAAAAGAAAATATGCCCTATGCTCTAGTCTTCAAGGGGAGTCAGAGCTAGGGTGTAAAAGGGTTGATAAAGAAATACAGTATCTTCAATATACCATGAATCCTGAGGTTGCCAGCATCGGATGCCTCTAACTAGTTCAGTTTTGTGCTTTAATGTTAAATTTCTTATGGGAGCACATCACCTAATTAGAGGAATTGATAACTGCACTGTTCCATAATGAGGCCAATACATTTCAAAGTCATTAAAGATAACCAAGGCAATAAGTCTGGGTTTAAGCGGCGTTTCCTCAGATTTCACAGTCTGCATGTTGCAAGTGTAGGGGGGGAAAAAGCAATCCCTGCCTAGTCAACTGTAAATGCTGGGTTATTGGAATCTTTAAAACAGGCAGCAAGGAGAAAATTACATGGCCAAATCTCCTTTTTCCAGTTAATGAAGAATTAAGACTCCCATTTACCATATTAGAAGGTTCATCAGAGGTCTCAGCACTCCATAGCTGGTGTTTGACAGCAGTGTCAGTTTATCTGAATCTGAGCGCGTAAATGCATGACAGAGGATCATTCATAACTGTCACATCTACTTATCTCTCTCATTGTCACACAGCTAACAAAATTCAGGCCATGGAGCTATCTGCCTCTGTCCGTCTCCTAACCCAGCCCAAAGAAAAAGGCATTCCGAAGCCCATTCATGTCCTATTATCATGTCAGCGCATTGTGAATCTACAACAAGAGTCAGCATTGCTTCCTGTAATCTCCCCATATGAGGGAGAAGACAAGATATCCCTGGGACTAATGTCCATGCGGACTGCATCTGGTGTCAGCCTTCAGAAAAAGCCGCTCAGAGAAATAACGCTATAGAGAAAAGATATTTGAATATGTTATTCAATGCCTAAGGGGGTGGGGAACCCCACAACTTTGGGAATGAGGAAATGACACTTCCATGTATTCAATCGCAGTAAGTGGGAGAGGATTTCATAATGCAGTTGGTTCTAGCATACAGATACTTACACTAAAAGAGGACAGAGAGCTGAGACAAGGATGTCTATAATCAAACCACTCAAAATTCTGAGGATAATGTAGCCCAAAAAGAAAATACAATCTGATTTGTAAATTTTATCACTGAAGTACCTCATCGGCACAGAGGAAAGTACTTTGGTTATTAACTGTGTCACCAACAATAGAAATCGGAGCTGGTATGATGGAATGTGCCCATTTTCAGACAGGCCACCTGCAAAATGGCAAATGGGCTGTGCCTCAAAGCAAGCAATTCGACATGGATGTTGCTGATGTGGTTTCGCATCTCCAGCTCTTGTGAAACCAAAGGAAACAAAATACCACTAAATGTTATTTATGATAAATTCACATTTGGAAACCTCCCCTTTGATACTTCTGAAACTCAGACAATGGAACTGATTTCAGTACTTCCTCATACCATTAAAACAAAACAACACAGCTTTATGGCCTACCATCAAATTCACTCTCATTTTCAGTGTACAGCTTCATGAGTTTTAATGAATTTATACAGGTATACTGCCACCAACGATCTTGTTTTACAACATTTCATTCACCCCAAAAAGTTCCCACATATCTATTTATAGTCAATTCCCAATGGATTCATTTTTAATATTTCTTCTTGTGCCAATTTTTACTTGACAGAAAACTCACATAAGATTCATCACTTTAACCAATTTAAACAGTACATTTCATTTTAGTATGTTCTTAGGTTGTGCCACTATTATCACTATCTAATTCCAGAACATTTTCATCACCACGGAAAGGAAACCTATACCCACCAGGCGGTCACTTCTAATTCCCTTCTCCCTCGGCCACTGGCAACCATGAATCTGCTTTCAGTCTCTGAGGGTTTACCCATTCTGGACATTCCATATAAGTGAATTCACAGAATACGTGCCTGGCTTCTTTCATTTCACATGTTGTTTTTAAGATTCCGTACATTCCTTTTTATGGTTGAACAATGTTCCATTATATGGACATACCACATTTTGTTTATGCATTTCTCGGTTGATGGACATTTGGGTTGTTTCCACTTTTTGGCTATTATGTATAATGTTGCATGAACATTCTGTACAAGCTTTTATAGAAATGTATGTTTTCAATTCTCTTGGGTGTATATCTAGAAATGGTATTGCTGGGTTGCAAACCACTCACACTGCAGTTGCAAGCTGTAAAACTTACAAAGCAGCCTTATTTGATGTGAACTTTACTGAGAAATTGATTTATTCTGCTTATTTCAGATATTAGAGTTAATTGTCATAATAGATTTGAATGACCCTTGATTATAGTTTTTCCTAAATGAACTACATTTGAGTTAAGAAAAGTTACGCTTCTCAAGTGACTACTGGTTGTCAGGCTTATATTAGACCAATATCATACTTTCAGTCACAGTCAATATTTAATATCTCAATCATTCAGAGATTAATATTTCTGCTTACAGGCCACATCTGTACATTCCCCTCCATCACCCTCCTGCTACCTCCATCTTATATACCCTTCTCATTAGTAGTCCTACTATAGATTGCAAAGAACTAAGAAGAAAGAAATAAAAAAAGAATGACCTCTCCTCTGGTTTCTCATTAAGAGAATTGATCTAAAAAGTTCAAGAGAAGAAGGGATTGAAGAAAAGACAGCATTTTTATTCTCTTTATTGATTATTTTTCCATTTTAGTCCTAATTCCTTACTATCTTACTCATTATTCTTAAGCAAAGTCACTTAAGAAAATACACTAGTTTATTAAAGTAAAAAATAAAAGACAAAGCCTGTAGTTAATTCACAAGGAACTAGCCAGAAATAGTTGTTCTCATGTAGGTACCGAATTTACAACATGAACAACCTCACAGCCATGTTTTGCCAACAGTGGCTACCTGTAACCTGTCCGATACCTTAGTTACCCTCCTCTTCTAATTAATTGTTTCAGCTATGAGAATTAGCAGTAAGGAAAATTATAAAACTATTCTCAATCCTTGAATTTCTAGATACAAGGACTAGAAAGCCATGACTGTTCTCAGATTAAGGCAATACACACTATCTTTAAAACAAAACAAAACAAAACACATTAATCCTAAGTAAAAAGATATGTTTGGAGAACATGAATTAAACTGAAGAAAAATGCCCCAAACTAAAATGTTTAGTATGATTCCAGAGGCAGCATCCTGTTTGAATATTAAGACAGACTGACCTTCAACCTATTGCCACTTCTTAAAAGTATGGGATCAAACTTAGAAACTGAAGTGTCTAATCATCCCTTACACTCTAAAAAATGATTTCTGGCTTTTCTGCACCCTTATTACTGATATTTGCAATGCAGAGACCATGTCATTCCTTCTGATACTTGATCCATCTCTATATCTTCATCCTCTAACATGTAAACACATTCCTTTTTTTTCGTTAAGGGAAAGAAAAAGTTTTCTCACATTGCTCACAATCCCTGCTGTGGTGGGGCTTTAAATTAGTCCCATAGCCAAAAACTTTAGTATAAAGAAACAGTTTTGGAAACTAGGTGATCTTAGTAAAAATGACAAATAACATTGAATTTAAGAAAAGACCTACAACAATAACAAAAACAAAGTCCATTTTGGCCAGTAGCTTGCTAAATAATGCAAATATTAACAACTGAACCAGAGGTTTAAACACAAAGGGGAAACATCTTTAGGAAGAAATTTTTGTCACAGTATTTTATGAATTCTTCTACTCTTCCAACATAATAGAATGGTGAGAAGAGAAAGCAGCATTGCCAATTGGATCAAATTACTAGTGGAACAATGCGAGTGAATGTGTCTTTAGTTCTATATAGTTTTGAAAACTTCAAGACAAAAAGAAATTGCATGACCCCCCGGTAACTTCCACTAGAACTTATAGGAACAAATTGTTTGCCTCAAGCTGGGTGGAATGTACATTTAAATTCAGGCTCTTGAAGGAAATTATTAAGTAGAGTCATATTAGCTTTCTCTGAAGCATACTCGTTTTCAGTATTGCCACTGTATAGACCAATTATGATACCTTTCCATGCTGAGAAATGATTGTTCTGCTAACATAGTTCTGGTAAGAATCAAAAGCACTACATTTTTAACCTTGGGGGATTTTTGTTATTGTTGCTCCCTTGCCAGTTCCTTCAAATGAAAAACATCTTCCATTAATCTAAATGTAAAATTTGTTTCGGCTTTCCAAAGTTACTTGAAAAATGTTAAGCACAAAGCAATAAAGTTTTTATGCTCTTAAGACCACTAATGTTTTGAGCTTCATATTCATTTTGAAGAAATGAGCTTTTTATGGTTCACAGAGGAATAGCTACATGAATAATATCTGAGATTATAATGCATCTAGCAAAAAAAGATTAAGTTTATGTAAACTATTTAATCAGATGTGAAATTTTCTCTAGAGGATAAAAATTCCGATCTTATTGATGTTTACTTTAAAAATACCTATATCATATTTCTACCAAGGGAAACTACAATTTTCCCATTTATGTAATATAAATATTCATTAGAGACAAAACTTAACATAAGATGTACTGCCCTGACCCAGGTATGTTATAATGGCCTTATATAGCCTTATATAAGATAGAAATTAGATGAGAACTCTTGGTTGTCATTTGGTCTAGACTCCTCAGTTGTTAAAACCTCTAACTAATAGATGACTATTTTAGGCAACTGTAACTGCTAAAGAATATACGGTTGAATGTGTCATGCTAAAATCCTTATATTTTTAACAAGTAAATTTCCTAAGCAATAACATTTATGCAAATACACTGGGCTAAACTGAATAAATAATACTTAATGAAATTTATGTATATTTGTCAAGTTAATTTCTATGGAAGAGACCAAACTTGATAAATATAATAAATGGTCTATCATTTTCTATGTCCACTGTGTGTAAATATGGACCAGAGACCCGATATCCAACTCTCAATGACTCAGAATTTTCCTCATTATAAATAACTCCTCTATGGCCAGTTGTGAAGAAGGGGCCTGTATGGAACCATCTAAGCATGTGTTGTAATAAGAAACTAATTGTTTTCAACTCAACAGATCACTCTTCAGAATTCTTTTTCTTATTTTGTAACTCATATCTTACCAAGAGATTTCAGATAAGAGAGTTATAAATTTTATTGCTTTGTTCATTAAACATACACATCATAAAATTAGTTTCTATATATTATAGCTTTTTGAAGATATAGCTATACTTCCAACAAGTTTTAAACCTTTCTTTTTCATTGATACACAAAACAAATTTAGCATAAGGAAAAACCAAGAAACTAATTTTATGATATCAACTAAGATGTCAGATCTTTAAATTAAACATATAAAAATATTTAAACCAACAAATAAGAAATTGATTATTAAATATACTAACCATAAATACTAACAGTTGGTTTTCAAAGTGTGTGGATTATTAAATAAAATAGTTTTCAAAACATATCACTTAGAGAAATATTTTTAATTACATGTACTACATCCTATGTGCTTTAAGTTTACCTGCAACACTTTCACTAGTACAAAATTAAAAGTATGAAAATCAAATTGTGTCCATTACTGGGGAAAAAAAACTCAAAAAACAAAATAGTGATATTAAAAATCATCAGCTATATAGACAATATAAAGAAATGAATTCTATCAAACATTATTTAGAAAACAAAATGGCAGTCATAGCCATTCATGAACAAAGGGTTGCAGGATTCTGATTTCCTACTAAGATACTTATAAGGTCTCTCTGAATCCAAAATTCACCTAGTCAAGCCCTTCAAATAATAGTAATAATAACAACAGTAAGGAATAACTTTATTAGGATCATTAATTTGGATTCGGCTGAGTCTATTGGAGGAAATGATATTTAAATCAATGGTTTCAATATGGTGACATAAATGCTTTGATCAGGATATACATATGAGAATATAGAGAAGGAACATCTAATATATTATCTGGTCTCTATACAGCAAAAGTAGGATGATCACAAACATATTTTAAAAATCAATTTTATTATACTTGAGATATAATACACATGAAAGAAGAACATATCCATTTGAGGTGCACATTTTGATGAGTTTTGACAAACACACACACACACACACACACACACACACACACACACACACACGTAATCCCTGCCACAATCAAGAGGCATAGCATTTGCATCACCTATGTTTCCTCATGCCTTTTTGAATCAATGTCTCCATCCCTGGTCCCAGGTAAACACTGGTCTACATTCTGTTACTACAGATTAGTTTTGTTTGTTCTAGAATTTCATGTAAGTGGAATCATAGAGTATATAATTTTTTGTGTCTGCCTTCTTTCACTCAGCATAATGTTTTTGAAATTCACCCATGGTGTTGTGCATGTCTGTTCAGTGCTTAGCAGTAACAATGATCTGCATATGCCAGATTTTCACCTATTAATGGACATAGCTTTGTTCCAGTTTTTGGCTACTAAGAAAAAAGCTAGTCTGAACATTAATGTATAAGTCCTTGTGTGAGTATATGTCTTAATTTCTCTTGTGTAAATATCTAGATATGGAATCGTTACATGGAGGATAAATATGTAAGAAATGTTATTAGAAAAAAAAACCTTTAAATAAGAATATGCCAAATTAGAACGAATCTCTTGATTCACAGTTTTAACCAGGGTTTTAATTATGATCCTGGGACCCCTTCCTTCTCCATATATCTGCACTTAAAAAATGCATTTGGACTTCACTCAAACTAGGTTGGCACCTCTCTTCCCCTATATCATGAGGCCAAGATGCAAATGAGTCAATAGCTTTGTAAGATCTAAATGAAAGAAGAGCTCCAAATGGTCTGATTCAAATTAGAGTAATGTTAACACCTAGCACTTTCAGTAAAGTCCTCTAAAAGCTCTTAGCAGACAATATTCTTCTCAGCTCACACTTGGTAGGAAGTGGTCAGCAACAAGAAGGCATCTGCTAGGGTGACTGGCATCAGATTTGACTCATTATTCTGTCAAAGGCTCTGGCATATGTACCATGAACTCTGCACGAGCGTCCACAGGCAAAGTATCTGGCAAAACCAACAATGAGGGAAGGAATCAAGCTTGGTAAGGGCTGAATGCACATAGTCCATCCTCGGTGGGCATGCCAGGTCCTCGAACCAATCATGAACTATGCCCTGTGCCACTCACTGATCATCAGTTCAATTGCACTTCCCTTTCTAATGAGCTAGAACACATTAATGTTCAAGATTAAGAATATTTTTAAGAAATAAGAAAAAGCTTGCTGTGGCCCAGACTCTGGACTTATTCATGAATTAAAAGGAGTGGGTTAGGGAGACCCTAGAAGTTATACCTTCTGCTAATCCCCATACCACTTCTGCTATGAAAAGAAAAGTATTTGGTACCAGAAGGAAGCCTCTTTCGCAACTGTAGTATCCATACTAAGCTCAAAAGTGCTGTTTTCTTCCATCATGGACAGAATGTATATGTCGCCATTACTGCCCATTCAGAGAAGTCCACACCTAGAAAATATTATTACTCAGAGTTATAATATTTTCCACACTGCTTGTAAGATAACAGAGAAAAGGAATGAGACGGCATAGTGAGTTCCCGCAGTGAGCTCCCACAGGGCAACGCACAGTAAATGAGACAACTGAGGAACCAATCATGGCCACTATTCTGCACCATCCTACACCAACATTGGGGTGGGGTCTCCGTCCAGGTATACCTCACCGAACCAGAGAGCTATCTTCATAGTAAGCAATATACTGTACACTCAAAAGTTCTAAAAAGGTCATCAGACTTGCTAGGGTCACTCTATCCTAGACTCTTCAGGGGTTTCTAGTCACTTTAAGTTTACCTTATCTACTGTAATCACATTTTGTGTTCTCACATTTGACTATGTCCAAAAAATGTCTTAGAGCCAAGATCACAGATCCCATTTTCACAGCATCCTCACACAGCATAAAGTGGGCTACAGCTGGGTCCATCAGGGTAGCAAGAAACCCATTAGAAAAATGTTCCAAAATGAAACCTTGTGAGGGCGCCCCAATGAACTCCTTGCTTCACACGTGCACAGAGACCTAGGGTACTCCTCAACAGGCGTGAGAACTTTCTAAAACTGTTCAAAGAAGAAAATGATAGAGTCACACTCAACAAAATTCATTTCTAAGTCAGATATGTGTTTTTACTTTCTAGCAGCAGCTGAATTAACACTGTTCACAGAAAACAAACCAAATTATGAAAATTGCATGAAAATGAAACTTTTAGATGACATTTGCTACTGTCCTACTTAGCATTCCTTCTCCATCTTTCCCCTATGAACACACTTCTTAAGATGCTCTTTCTCGACCTCTGCAGTTGTTACTGCTCACCATAACCACAGTCTCAACAATGTCAAACCATTTCACAGTGACACTATGTCTCAGGCAGTGTTAGGCCATTGCCAACAAGTAGCGAGTAACCTGTGCTGACAACACATTACAGCCCTGCCATAAACAATCATCGTCTCACTGAAGCAAAATGGCAGTCAAATTAGAGCAGAATATGTAACAACATGCATAGTAAATTGGCATAGCAGCTTGCTAAACAAAAATGGGGCAGCAGTCACACACAAGAAGCAGAACAACAACTGTGCCACATTGTCCAAGCTCATGTCAGCCAAGAGTTGGACCGGAGCCTACTTCTGCCAAGAAAGAAACTCTGTGGGGGATGAATGGGAAACCTCTGCCCCTTTTCGTGTTTTCAGCCTACCTCAGTTCCTATGTTCTCAGTCTGAGGAGGATATAGGAAAATGATGCTAGATCCTTGGATTCACAGATGACAGGTGGTGACACACTCCAAATTAAGTAGGATGGGTGGGCAGAAGAATGGTGCAGCCATACAACAATGGCAGGGAGAAAGACACGGCCCTTATGTAAGGCCTATGCCTTAGGAAAGGATCTATCTCTAAAGTGAGTCAGAATTAAGTAGGAGAGATGAATGGTCGTCGAAGAAGGTGGAGAACTGCAATAGGGAACACAGAGTAATACGATTACTCTGAGGTGCTGCAAGCATCATCTGGAAGACCTATCTTTAAAAAAGCAAGGACCAAATTACAGCGTCACAGGCTGGTAGGACTGGGGCTAAAAATAAGACTGAGATCTTGAAAGTTCACTGGAAAACAATGGATACCAGAAAAGAGGCCAGATATCTACTTTTCTTACAAGGTAGGAAAAGGACTACACATTATAGTTAAGACACAAACAGATGTGTTGTGAATCATTGAACAAAATGAAAGCTTGGAGAACAGCAGGGTTGACTGGGGAGCTGGTCTCCTTCCTTAGCTCTCCACCAAATTAAGAGCCAGGTTGGTTAAAAGATGCTAAAGCACTTCCCATCTCTCTGTAGGATGACTCTGAAAGCTGTGATAGGGAAAGCAACAGCTAAACACATAGGAAGAAAGATAAATAGACCCAACTCTGAAGAAAACAGCAAGAGGTGGAAAGGGAACAAGTAAAAGCCAAGTTGTTCCTATAAATCCAAGTAAAAAAGTGTGCTTAGCCAAGGTGATCCATTTTTCTGAGTGCCAACAGACGGCAAGAAGCCCCAGGACCCAGATGCAGCCTGACAGACATTTCTCATGTTTCATTCTGAGATCGCTTCCCTATAAAGAGCAGACACAGTAGTCTGGCAGGTCCCTAGCCAGCTGGAAGCCATTTGTGGACTATGGACCAAAGGGCAAAATTGACCCTCAATCACTAAAATCCTGCCCTTCACCACTGGGGCATGAAGGGAGGAGCTCCATCACTGCTGCCTGGATGACCCTCACTGCTCCCCTCAGCCCACTGTGCCATACACTTCCCTTCAGAAAAGCTGGAGAAAAGAGCCCTAGTTTATTAACCCGACATACTGCAAATCTAATTAAAAGTCAAATACACAATACTCTCTTCAAAATCCAAATGTTCTTTACAGGAACATCAAGGAGGAAGGGAGTGGAGCGGAATGGCCCCACGAAGGTAATCAGAATTCATCTTCAGGGACTCGTACCCGATTACTCGAAGCTCATTATCAGTGCTCTGTGTAGTAGGAGAACACCTCGAGACCACATTATTAGCATCCTACACATTCATTATGCCACAAATGGAAACACCATAATAAAGCAGCACTGGTATTCAGGGAAAGATAAGACTTCAGTTCCTAGTTCCAGGGCACATGAGTCTATTCAACATTTTAGCACGCATGCTGTTGAAACTGGAGGGAAGTTGCAGGCTGATTCTTTCCACATAAAACCATCATCTAATAATTAATAAAACTCTTTTTTTACTCTTTTTTAGCATACATAATTAAGAGTCTTAAAGTCTTGGAAAATGGCTTCTGTTCATTTTCTTGGTTTTGACAACACAAGGTAAATGATGCTTTTGATAAACATGATTTAGTATGCAAGAAAACAATAATCAAATTAGCTATATACAAGTTCTGTCTCTTTCCATAAGCCAGCTAAAATGAAAACTAAAATCTCCCAAAGCAAAGCTAATATAATCAGAAAGACTTAGAAGTTAAATTGTACAATGTGAGCTTTTGAAGGATATTACCATGAAACCACCTCTGGAAAGGGAAGTTCTTCTCTTATCAACCCAAATTATAAAATACATCTGAGAGAAAGCCTTGCTTGCCAAAGAAGTGCAGGCATTTCACTCATTTATTAGCAGGGCTTTGGTTTGGAATGCAAATGTCAAAAGGAACACCACAGAAGAGAAGTGAAAAAGGGAAAGGTAATATGTTCTGTCATTTAAATTCTTTTTTACAGTTAGTATCTAACTATTTGTTTTTTAAAGTTCAGCAAGGTGGTTTCTGGTCTAAAATATCCACTATATTTAATAACTGGATTGCTGCAGGCAGGTGAAGGGGATCAGGTTGCACCGAGCCTGGCTCAGCTGCTCTTCTTTCTGAGTTAAGCTATGCTAAGAGGGAGAGGGCCAAGACCCTTTCAACTGCAACACCACAAGCTAGTTTTAGGGTTTAAAACAGGAGTCCCCAAACCCCAGGATGTGGACCAGTAACAGTCAGGTCTGTGGCCTGTTAGGAACAGGGACACATAGCAGGTGACTGGCAGGGGAGGTAGCGAAGCTTCATCTGTATTTGCAGCTGCTCCCCAGCACTAGCATCACCACCTCAGCTCCATCTCAGAACATCCACCAGGCATTAGATTCTCACAGGAGAACAGGTGCCTGTTGCCAAAAGGTTGGGGACCACTGGTTTAAAACACACATAATACTGAGCTAGTCCGCACTATGTTGCTATCTGCCCATTCCATTTAACAGGTAGAGAGAAACCGTTTACTCTTACCTGTGGGAAAACTCTGCTGCATAAGACATAACAAAAACAACATATTTGTAAAACCTGTTCTTAAAGAGTTTACAAACTAGTAAAGGAGTTCATACAAGTCAAAAGAGAAGAATAAAAGAAAGCTTTATGAAAGAGGTAGCTTTTGAAACATCTGCCAAAAAAAATGGTGACATTAGAACATGTAAAAAAAGGTAAGCTAATTGAAAAACAGGGAGCAGTGAGCAGTGAGAGCAAATCATAGAAGCAGGAAGGCAATGAATGCTTAGGAAAAACAGTAAGTGATTAAATTTGGTTGTATCAGCAGTTCCTGAACTTGATCAGGTTACAAAGTACCTGGCATTTATGATGTTCTCTATAAAACAAGAAGCTATTTGTAGAGCTTTATGGAATAATGAAATATTAATCCCTTTTAAGAATAAAGAATAAATCTATGTTTGAAAGCATATGAGAAAAGATTGAAACAAAGGAAATAATTTAAATTACATTAACGTTTACACTTTTTATCTCATTGGGAAACAACCCAATGCTTGCGTTCTGCAGAGGAGAAAGGTTGCAGAGCGCCAACGTTAGCAGAAGCATGGCTATTTGCAGCCTCAAGTCATAGGAAATTAGATACCGAAACTTAATCTTGCACCAAAAACAATTTAAAAGCCAAACAAAATGAATTTTAAAATATCCTTCTAATCTATGTCTATGGCCAGGTAATAAACAATATTCAGGCTAAAAATAAAGCAAATAGAGGAACAACCCAAATTCCTAGTTTTTGCTTTAAAAATATTTGACAAATTGGGTTGAACTTTAGCTTTGGTTTCAAATCCTCAGAAATGCAGAGATCAAGAGCAAAGCACAGGTCCCACCGTACATGAGAAATCTCATAGGAAACTTTCCAACAGGGCTGGGCAGGAAAAGCATATACATTTAGTTCCAGGTAAACTAGAAATAAGCCGCCTTCTCCCTCAAGTAAATTCAATGAAAATTTCCCATTACAAAATATATTGTTGAGAAAAAACATAATTCACTGACAAGCTAACCATCATACTGAATCTTAATTTACATGGAGTGGTCTGAAAAACCTCAAGCTGAGAATATTAAAAGGTCCCATATTGGCAGTTTTGCTAGAGAAATGATAAAAGCCACCTTCAAAACAGGTGTCAAAGATTTTTCATAGAGAAAGTTCCAAGGAAAATGAGCATTTCACAATCAAAAATCACTAAACAAGTAAGGAAACACAATAGCATGAGTGAGAGCTAGCAGATACAATAAACAGATACATGAATCAATACTAATCCTTCAGATATTGAAATTTCACATACAGAACATAAAATAAGCATGTTCAAAGTTTCAAAAAGAATAAGAATCTTTTTAAAAGAGTCAATAAATTGGAAAAAAATAAAACAATTTCTTTTATGGATTCCAGGGATAAGAGAAGGTAGATATAAAATGTCATCTTGTTATACCAGAAAGTAAGATAGTGCTCAAAACAATGAATAGCACATCACAAGAACAGGGAAGTCAATTTAGATGCATCTACTGCTGGCCAAATCTGAAATAACTGCATTAAGATAATTAACTACCAAAACAACTGAGTACTAAAATAATTAAGTATAGTAATGAATGCAAGACTGCTGAGGAAAAGAGAAAGTCATATATTCATGTTGACTAAATAAATTTTAAAAAGGGGTAAAGTACAGCTCTTGTTTGCACTGGAATACTGAAGGCTAGTAAATCTGGAGGAATGCAGAGTTTTAAAAAATATAATTTTACAACTATCCTGATAAAGCCTGGATCAGGCAAGAATCACGGATAAATGCTAAACACAGGGGGTGGTTTTGATGGTAAACAAGCTATCCACTTGGTCTTATAGTGTCTCACAGAGATTGCTTACTATAGGTCCAGTGGATTTTTGTTTGTTTGTTTGTTTAAAAAAACAAACAGTAATTATACAGGGAAAAAACTAGAGAATACCTGAACTGAATGATCAAAATTAACACTAGCTGTGAGAGAGATGGATATTGTAGTTCTTTGGATGTGGTAACCTGAGAAAGAAGCATTAGTTATGTAATATTCTAAACAGGAATGCATAACCTCAATATAAATGTCACATAAGCCCTAAAAGATAAACATTTTATTTCAGAAAAAGGTGTGGAGGAAGATGAGGGACTGTAATCTTTAAAAATGCCAATGTTAAAAGAAAAGACCATGAAAATGTTTCACATTAAAGAAGGCTAAAGAGATATGACAACTAAATTTAACACCTGATCTTAGACTGCATCTTGTACTGAAGGGGAAAATGCTATAAAGAAAAATATTAGGTCAACTTGCAATACTGGAATACAAATGGTAATTAAACAAAAGTATTGTACTAATGTTACATTTACTGAAGTTGATAATTATACTGAGATTATGACAAAGAATATTCCTATTCTTAAGAACTTTGAACAGTTATTTAGGGCAAAATATCATAATATGTGCAATTTACATTCAAATGGTTCAAGACAAATATATATGAGAGAGAGAAAATGCAAATTATAAAGCAAATAGGATAAAGTGACAACATTAAATCTGAGTGAAAATCACAAAGACTGCAATTCATACAGTTATTCCTATAATAATTTTAAAAATTATTTCCAAATAAATTATTTCCAAATAAAAAGCTTAGTTTTTAAATTTCATAATCAAAAATGTAAATCTTGGCAATCAAGTTAAACAACAGATTAGACACAGGTGAAGAATCAATCAGCAAAAAGAAAGATAAATATAAGAAAATTTCCAAGGATAGCATGGAAACAACATTAGTGTCATGGAAGAGAGAGAATGATGAGTAGGCACTATTTGAATAAAATTCAAATAACAGTTTCCAAAATTGATGAAAAATACTCATCCAAAGGTACAAGAAGTCAAAAGATTCTAAGCAGGATATGTAAAAAGAAATTTAAACCTAGATGCATAACAGTTAAGCTTCAGAATACTAAATACAAAACACTTAAAAACAGCCAGAGAAAGAACAAATTCCATTTGATGGAGTAACAACTGAATAACAGTTGAGTTTTCAATCACAATGGTGGCACAGAATCTTGAAGACACTAGAATGGATATCCTCAATGCATTAAAATAAAAGTAACAACAAAAAATTTATAATAGAGTAAAATAAATCTTCCCAGGTAAAGAACTCTCTAAAGGATACAAAAAATTACATAAAATGAAATTGATTCAAGATGGAAGGTGTGAGATGCAAGAAAAAAATGAAGAGTAAAATATGGATAGATGTAAACAAACTATAGCTATAAAAATAATAGTAATAATAATAAACAATGATGGTGATAATTGCTGAGATTAAAAGAAAAAAATAAGATCTAGCACTAAAAAAAGGAAAGAGGGTGATGAGATTTCAAGTCTTCACATTTCTTATATTAATCATCATCTTTCTTCTGAATAACTTTAGACTTTGGTAAGTTCCTGTAAAATTTCTAGAGTAACCACCAAAAGAAATGAAATTATATAATAATTTTCAAAATAATTGAGAGAAAAATTAAATGAGAAAAAAATCAATTCAAAGCAAATAAGAAAAAGGGAAAAGAAAAATAGAATAGGCAGAAACAGAAAGCATAAAAATGTCCAAATGTATCAGTAATTATAATGTAAATGGACTAAACTTCCAGTTACAAAACAAAGTTTATCAGATCATGTTGGCCTAAAAATAATCAATCTATACTTATAATAGATATGCCTAAAACATAAGAAGAGTCATAAATAAAAAGATATTTTTTAAAAATCAGGGAATTGACAACTAAAAGTATTCTTACGTAGCTTTAATAAAATCAGGCTAAGTAAACTATAAGGCAAAAGAAATTCTATAGATTAAAAAGGTCACTAGAATAATAAATTATTCATTTCCTCAGGAGGACTTAACAATTCTAAAAACGTGCAATGTTACATGACTTTGAGAAAAGAAATATGCATTTTTGGTAAAATTTAATAGAACTACAATCTACAATTATACTTGGAGATTTTAACATACTTTTTTCAACATGAGCAATCAAAAAAATAAGTACTTTATATGATTTCAACAAAATTAACATGCTTGATTTACTGTAAATGTAAATAACACTATATTTGACAATTACAATTTTCAAAGTCTAATAAATCTGAAAATTGTAATTGTTAAATTTATCTAATAAATCACTTTGGACAACTGACAACATAATAGGCCATAAATTTAAGTCTAAACAAACTACAAAGAGCGATCATACAGACCATGTTCCTAGTAACAGAAAAAAAAAATCTAGGAAATAACCATATATCTGAAATCAAGAAATACACTTCTAACTATAGGTTAAAAAAAAATTATAGAGAAAAATAAGTTTTAATTGTACAATAATAAAAATGTCAAAATTTGTGAATTAAGCTAAAGTAGTACTTAGAAAAAAATTTATAGCTTTAATATGTATATATATATATTTAAATTATAAAAGGCTGAATTTAATGAACTATACATTTATCTCAGAAATTCAAAAAATAAACCTAAAGAATTTTTTAAGAATAATAAAGTCATGAGCAAAGACTAAAAATAAAAAATATACAAAGGAGTATAGAAACAACGAAGAAAATAAATGAGGTTAAAAAGTTGGTTCTCTGAAGTGACTGAAAAACTGATAAATTTTCAGTAAGGAAGCTCAAGAAAAAACAAACAAAAAATAGTAAAAATAAACAACTAACAGGAAATGAAGGGCAATTAATTACAAAGGAGATGTATAAAAATGAACAGAGGGTATCCAAATTATTTAATAAACCTGAAAACATCAACAAAATAGAAATATTACTGGAAATATGAAACAATAAAATTGATGTAAGAAGGAAAAAAATATCTAAATGGAATTCCACTGAATAAATGGAAAGAGAAAAAATGTTTTAAAATCTTCCAATAAAGAAATTTTAGTTTCAGGTAAGGTTTAAACCAAGAGTTGCCTATAGGCCAAATATGGCCTGCTATCACTTTTGTTAATAAAGTTTTATTAGAACACAGCAATATATGAATTGTCTATGGCTGCTGTCACAATACTTGAGGACTTGCACAGATTACATGGTTAACTGAGCCTAAAATGTTTACTCTCTGACCCTGTACAGAAGAAGTTAAACAATCCTTTGTTTAAACAGTAAATTCTACCAAACACCAAAGGTAGAAATAATTTCACTCTATGACTCATTTAATTGAGTTAATGTAACCCTGATACCAACTCTCATAAAGGTAGTTTGAGGGGAAAAAAAGACAATTGTACTCATGAACTTGGATTAAAAAATTCTAAATAAAAGCCCAAATACTGAATCCAGCATTGTATGAAAAATATAACACATCGTTATTAATTTTGGTTTAACTGAAGAATTACAGATTGATTTAACATTAGAAAATCAATTATTCTATTTTATTACACTAACAAATCAAATGAAAATCATATCATTTTAATAAATGCAAAAGTGTGTAATAAAATTCAACAGTCATCTATGACAGAAATTAAATCTTAGTGAACCAAAAATAGAAGGGAACTTCCTTAATCTGATGAAGGCTACCTCAAAACAAAAGAAAACAAAATAGAAAACTTACATCTTAATTAACAGGAAACATTCAAAGTGCTTCTTTTAAGATTAAAGCAAGGGATCCTGCAATTACCATTTCTATTTGTCAGTTTACTTAATGTCTTAGGTAACTGGGTAAACCAAGAAGAAATCAAAGATTAGAAAAAAAGAAACAAAACGGTCATAGTATATATAAAATATGACTGCATATATAGAAAATCTAGATGAAGCTGCAAAAATCTTACTAGAATAAGAGTTTGGCAAGATAGCTAGATTCAAAATTAACACAGAAAAATCCAATGCATTTTTATACACTAGCGATAAATTATAGGGCATGTAAATTTTTATTGTGATAAAATATACCTACCATAAAATTTACCACTTAAACATTAAGCATACAGTTCAGTGGCATTAAGTATATTATATTGATAATGTTGTCAGCCATCACTACTATCCATTTCCAGAGCTTCTTTCATCTTCCCAAACTCAAATCTCATATCCTTCAAATAGTAACTTCCCACTCTCTCCTCCCCACAGCCCTTGACAACCACCATTCTAACTTTCTGTCTCTATGAATTTATTACTGCAGCTACCTTGTATATAACTGGCTTGTTTCAATCAGTATGATATTCTTAAGGTTCAATCATGTTGTAGCATCGGTCAGAATTTTCTCCCTTTTTTAAGGCTGAATAATATTCCATTATATGGATAGACCACATTTTATTTATCCATTCATCTGTCAATAGACATTTGAGTCATTTCCACCTTTTGGCAATTGTGAATAGTGCAACTATAAACATTGGTGTACAAATATCTGTTCCAGTCCTTGCTTTCAATTCTTTTGTGTATACACATAGAGGTGGAATTGTTGTAAGCATAAAATTTTAAAACACTATCTACAAAAATATCAAAAAAAGAAACAAAAAAAGCAAGTGCCTAGGAGTAAATCTAATAGAAACATGAAAATATCTTATAGACAAACATATAAAGAGAAAATCATAAAATTTTATGAAAAGCCAATAAAGATTTAAATAATTTTTTAAAAAAAAAACAGAAACACTATATTCAAGGATCAGAAGAACCGCTATAACAAAGATGTCAAATCCTTCCAAATTCTTAAATAAGCAATATAATTCCAATGAAAATCCAATTTTTTTAAAGGATTTGAGACTTAATGAGCTGAATCTAAAATTTACATGTGAAAGCAATGAGCCAAGAGTCACCAGATCATCCCTGAAAAATAATATGTGCATGTGTGTCATGTCGTAGGAAAGGGGCTGACTAAAAAGATACCAAACACTGTTTAAAAGTTGTATTGATTAAAATAGTATAGTGTTGGTATATGAATAACCTGACTAATGGAAGAGAAAGCTCAGAAACAAAACTATGCAAATTTGGAGACTTAATGTATGACAGAGTTGGTCCCTTGGAAGAATAAACTTTTTAATATATTGTGGTAGTAGTATAGATGTGCCACCATATGGGGTAAAACAAAATTGAACCCTTATTCCATATTATACACAAAAATTAATTCTAGATCAATTCATGAATTAAATGTTGAAAGATAAAACTTGAATTCTTTTAGAAGACAATACAGAATACTTTTAGGACCTCAGAGTAGAAAAGAAGTCTTAAAACAAGATGTAAAAAATGTACACTAATATAGAAAACTTTGATAAATGCAACTATTTCAAAATTAAGAACTTCTACTTATCAAAAGACACTGTAAACAGAATGATTGAATAAGCCACAATCTAGGAAGTAATTTGCAATATATATTATAAACAAAGGATTAGTGATCAAAATATATAAAGTATTCTTACAACTGAATTTTTAAAAGTCCTATATCAAAATATGAAAATGGATGAAAAATCAAAAGCACGCTCAAGAAGAAAATCAGAACAGGCAACAAAGTTCATATTAAAACCAAATGAGGACATTAACACACACACACACACACACACACACACACACACACGAGATACTTTATACCCTCCCAGTGGCAAAATTTTTAAATCTAGCATTTAAAAATACTGATAATAATGTGAAACAACCGTATTGCATTTACACTGCTAGTGAGAGTATAAATTGGTACAATTACTTTTGAGGTCAATTTGGCATTATTCAGTAATGTTGATTATGTGCATACCCTAAATCCCAGCAATTCTAATCTTAGATAAAAATTAAGAATATATGCCAGGAGACATGTAAATGGATGGTCATGTAGCACTATTTGTTATAACTCAAAACTGAAAACAACCTACCTGTCCATTTTCCACTAACAGAACAGATATGTAAACTGTGATGTAATGATACGTGAGAACACTAGACAGCAGTGAAAATGAATGTGTAATGCATTACAGCTACGTTTAAGGAACAGAAAAACAAAACTATAGAACTGATTCCATTTATATAAAGTTCAAAACCAGCAAAACAAAAGTTATTGTTACTGATACAAAGATAAACTTAAAAAAAATGTTTTCTGCAAGCGATTCATTTTAAGT
This sequence comes from Macroglossus sobrinus, assembly GCA_004027375.1. Lineage (NCBI taxonomy): Eukaryota > Metazoa > Chordata > Mammalia > Chiroptera > Pteropodidae > Macroglossus > Macroglossus sobrinus. The sequence continues at coordinate 610,625 of PVKZ01000539.1, forward strand.
ATTGAAATAGCAAATCAGCATTCAGTGTCAAACAAGTGTACTGGTGGCTTTAAAATCATTGCCAATTTCCATCATGACTCCCCCTTAATGATAGGTTAGAGCACTGCATTATTAGTAGTAACATGAGGTCGTCTTCCAAAGAGTTAGGATTAAATACTACCTAGATAAAGTTACTGTGTCAAGAGTTTTTAGAGTTTGTAAACATTTCAAGGACCAACAGAAAGATCAAACACCACACCCTTTCACTGAAAACTGACCACTCTTTATATGATCCAAGTGATCATGAATACCGGTACCATTTATATAGAATCAAATTAGAATGGGAGACAAAATGCATAATAATTGTAGCAAGTAGTGCCAAAGTTCACATAACTTCAGTTCCTGCTGCCCCTAAGTCATTCACAGAACAGTTAAAATGTCTTCTTTTAGAGGGATGAGAATCTCAAGACCCTAAATAACAGCATTTTGACCACTGAATCATTTAAGAATAGATTCCCAGGAGATGCTATTATAGAAAAACATTTTCTTTGTTACAAGGAAACATGGATTGGCTGCTGGATTTCATTTAATGGTTGGATTCTTTTTTAAAGGTAGTTTGTATGTCCTATTTGGCATTACCCAACTCTACAAGGGCCTCTCTAATTTAACTTTTAAAACAATTTGATTTTAACAAAAACTTCTTAATAACATGAAGATAGGCTTATGTTATTAGAGTAAGTGAAAAAAGGTAGATATAACATCTAGAATAATATTCACAGTATGATCTATCCTACTATGAGTAGTTTAAGCACTACTCATCTAAGGAAATATAGAAAGATCAGGAGAAAATATATGGAAATGTCACCTGCGGAAAATGAAGGGAACAGCAGATATATTTCTCTTCTTTCTACCCTTCACCTCTATAATAGGCCCATAGAATGATGGGTCAATTACAAAAAATAATAATGTTAAGTGATAAATAATATGCATAGAAATAACTCACATAGTACCTCACACATAGTAGGAGCTCAATACATAGTAGTACTTTTAACTAATACCACCCACATAAAACTTAAGGGCAGGCCTGGTCTAGTGACTTCAAAGTCAACAGAAGCTCATCAACTTACAATATGCTTCATTACAAGGCAAAGTCTGTTAAATGAGTCAATGTTGTTAAGAGCAGACATGCTGAGTAGAAAAGATTTGTAGCACTACCCCTTTGTTGATGATGTGTGAATCAAAAGAGAGGCCATGTCTCTGGAAGATCATACTCATTGTTCTTAAGTTATCTTAAGAATGAAATGCGCCCTGTGTCACTGCTTTGGGACAAGTTATAACAGAGTTGGGAGGAACAGCATATTATCTTTCAGAGCTGACTCACCATTTCACCAGTGGAGTTTAGCCTAGCTAAGACCCTGTGACATGGTGTATAGTGAAGAGGTCCAGGATTAAATGTCTCAACAGTTATCACGTACTAAATTAATGAAGAAACCCAGAAATCCTGGGCCCCCCAAATAAGACTTCTAAATCTGTTTTTTCAAGTTGAATCACTATTAGGACCTGATCAACTTTTAAGGAAACAGTGAGCAGCATAAAAGCCATCTCAACACTGACACAGAACCACTTCTGTGTTTTGTAAACATATGTATATACACTAACACATTCTTTCCTCTCCCCTTTTTTTAAGAACTGATAATGGAAGCCTGGCTTGAGGCTGTAATTTTGTAGAAGATGCCAGCATAGTTGTCTTCAAGATAAAAAAAAAAAAGTTGCACTTTTGTTCTCAGAGACCTCTTGTTTTAATTTATGCAGAGCTTAAAACATTTTGTTAGGCCTGAGTGAGACCATCTGTGCAAGAAATAAAGGATGCCTAAGGGTAAAATAGGCAAGAATAGTAATGCTGAACGTGTGGAAGGCGGTAGGCTGCCTACGGTTTTGCAACTACTGCTGTGACCTTTACTACTTTAGAGAAGGAACAAGGGTGATTTTCATATATTGGCTCCTCTAGAAAAAGCCTGGCATTCCTCCCCTCTTGCTTTCTTTTTTCCTCATTCTTTAATAATAAGAATTTGGCAAAGCCGACTCTACATAGAGAACTACAGCCAGTTTTGAAAATCATGCTTTAACACATGCGCATACACACACACGCAAACACACACATGCACGCACACAACACAGTGGTACATGGTTTGAGGGAAGAGAGACAAAGAACATGAGGGAATGAAATACTGGAAGAGTTATTATGTAGAAGGAAGGAATGGAAGAAGAAATGAACTGAGCCAAATACTTTGCACTTTGCAAAGAATATTTATATTTAATTTAATTGTTTAATTATATTTAATTAATTATTAATTAAATGTAAATGTTATCAGAAGTAAAATAAGGAGCAATAGAAATAAAAGGAGGGGAGAGAAGTAGGTAGAAATGGAAGCAGAGGAGGGAACCAAAGATGAAATGAGTGACCTCTGAAGATAACAGATTGGCATTCCCTGGCAATGTTCTAGTATCAAGTGTTTGACCATTTCTTGGGCCCTATTTGTGAGTGCGTGGGATGTTTCACATTCTTTCCAACTGCATAAACTGCTCTATGAAGAATGGAGGTTTACAGGTTAGTGAGAAGGCATTGATGCCACCTGCAGTGAAAATCAGGGTGTCTGTGTCTACTCGTGATAAACAAGATACCTTCAGCCAACCATACTGTACTTCTACTGTATCTGCCAGGACATCCCTCCTTAATGCCAGTCTTGGAAGGGGAGAAGGGCAGTCTGCACTTGCTGAGCTGTGTTGTTCTGGACCAACCTAAGAATAAAAGGTGTACCATACCCAAAACGAACAAGTTGTTTGACCATAGGAAAATGGGAAATGTCTGGCAGGCTTCCTTCAGCTTCAGCGATATGTCCTAAGCATCCCGAATGGAGCATTCCTCTGCCCAACCAGCTATGGCAGCTGAGGGCCAGCGGGTCTGTTTTAATACAGGTGTGTTACAATAGTCTTTCTCTGTAACTCAAAGCTTTTTTCAGAGAGAGCAACATTACTCTTTAAAATGATGACTTTCTTCCTACAACTCTGAAATTAACATTACAAAGTCCTGACCTTATGTGCATTAAGTATTCCCCAAAGAAGCACAAGAATATTTTGTGAGTTTGTTCATATTGCATTTCTTGCTTTTGATTACTTTTGGGACTTATTAAGGAATCCATGCTTCCCTCCACCTCCCATTTTTCTTACAGGGGTCCCACAGGGGCTGGGGATGAAGGAACGGAGAAAGAACCCAAACCAAGGGTGTAATAGTCACATCAAAGCCAAAAAGACTTTTATTTACCGAAAGAAAGGTTTTTAAAAACTTCAAAAAAGTAATAAGCACTTTTACCTAGGGGATATATTTTACAGAACATTTGTATACAACTACAGTGTATAGCTAAAAATAAGATTTTTATATTGAACTTCTTAGACAGGGCGCAGAATTAACTTTAAAACAAAGGTAAGTACATAGTGTTAAGGCACTGAATGTTCTCAAAAAAATCACAATGATTTGTGTTATTTTTCCCATTATGTACCCTTTTTCTATTATCGTAGTCTAGAGTTTTATGTACAAATCAACGTGGTCAGGGCAAATATGTACCAGAGGGAAACAAAGCTGATAAAGTTATCATTTGGGATATGGGAATCTATGTCTCATTTCAGAATTCAGGGCCATGTATCCTCCTGGTAATCAAGGTCTCAAGGAAGCCAAGCACCCTGACTGGGATGGCTTCTCCTAATTACCAAGGCTTCATATTTACACAATGCCACTGACATTATGAATTCTATAATGCTGTGGGGGTAGCAGTCATCATTAGGTTTAATCTTGGATTCAGATCACCTAACTACTGCTCTTCAAAACCCAGAGTAGATACAGTCCCCAAGTTTCTTTCTCCTAAATATACTGTGTGACTTATTTCATAGTTATGAGTGAAAAGGTAACATATAGGAACACATTTTACTGAAATTTTGGTTTTCTATTATAAACATGATACAGACTTAAACAAAAGAAGAAAACTCATCACCCATAATTCCATGAATTAAAGGTAGCCACTGAGAATGTTTTGATGTATGTCTTTCCAATGTTTTCTATGCATATCGATATTTATTTTCTCGAATTAAATACCATGTCATGCACGCTATACAAGTCCCAGGGGTGATATGTTCAATACAAAAATTAAAGCAAGTCTTGAGTAGATAAACTGAGTTTAGGCTAGCAATAAAGACACAAAGGGCCAAAACATCAAAGACATTTTCTGGACTGATGTAAGTAATACTGAAAAGGAGTGGGGAAACATGGAAAGATTCTCTAGGTCTTGTTTTGTATTTAATTCACTCCTTCTGCCCCCAAGATAAGAAGTACACTGCCATCATTTATCTAGTGCCTTCTAAATGCCAAATGCATTGCAAAATTCCCATTAAAATTATATGACATAAGTATTATTAAACACTTTTTTACAATCAAGGAAATGCAGACTCGTAAAGTTAAGAAAATTTCCCAGAGCTGAAGGGTAGTTCAGGAGATATTCACAACCAGATGTGTCTGACACCAAAGTCATTGCTACTAGTTAATGGGCTACATCCATTGTATTCAGGGCTCTGGAAGATGCACCCTAGTGAGCACAGCTGTGCAGCATTAAGTCTCTGTGGCAGAGCACCTATCCATATGCTGCTACTGTGGTTAGGGGATTCTAGCTTTTAGAAATGTCAAAGTCACCCCAGACCACTCAGGCAGCCTCTATGAACTACACCAGTCCTCACTCACTTCTCATTCTGCACTCACCGGTCTGATTCTGTTACTCAATGATTCATTAAATCCCATCCAGCCCAATGACCCCTTTTGCACCACTATTTAAACCACAGCACCACTTACATTCATGTGTTGATGGTGTACTTTTCCAACTATGTATAAATGCAGGCAGAAGGAACAGGATCTCAAACTTTTCAGTATCTCCCATATTCTTGGATATACTGCCTTACAGACAGTAGGTACTCAATAAATACCATTAATTTTTCAAGAATCCTAGACCAGTATGGCACAAACCATTCCATCTTCCCCTAAAAATTAGATCCCAGGGCAGGTTCTACATAAACTTACATGGCAAGGAAGCAGAAAGAGATAAAAGGGGTTAAAAATTATTAATCTTGGTTTTCTGAACTATAGAAGAGAACTGGGAAATCATCTTCACAAAGGACAAATTTTTGAACCAGGGTGGGAAGTAAGGCCTGGCAAAGGGAGCAGTCTAGGAAGACCTGGTAGAGTTATTCCTGGACGTGGACTGCCCAGAGATGGGGACGAGAGAGGACACTGCAGAGGGAGAGACAGTGTCTGTGGAAAATCGGGGGGAGGCTGATGACTAAGGAGAATCTGGAAATTCAGATAGAAGACACCAAATAGGATCTGGACAAAGAAGCATCAGGAATCTCTATCATACAAGTGCCTCCTTCCTACCAAATTACCTCAACGCCAACAAGAGCTCCACTCCTGAAAGCGAATACTTACTTAGGAGTTTATACTAATTAATACACTGACAGCTGTGGGTTCTTACTGTTTGATCAGAGCTACAACCACACAAATACACACATACATACACAGAAACCCATATTTCTCTGATGACATATGCACGCGCGCGCGCACACACACACACACACACACACACACACACCTTGTTTCTCTGTAGCTTAGAAAGTACTTTAAATAAGGAAGGAGGACTGTGAGAAAACAGCTGGGAAGAAGAGGAATATAGAATATGTGTTTACCAATGACAAGGAACAAATCTCAGCCCTCTCATAGTTTAAAACAATAACAACAATAACAACAACAACAAAGACAGGGAGAGATTTTATAACATAGAGTCTGTGATGCTAAAAGAAACCTATGAAAGAGTCTGACTCTTTAGATGGGAAAGAGGCCAGCGAGACCAAGGAACACCTTCAAAGCAGGCAGAGGACTTGAGAGGGTGAGAGAAGAGGGAAATAAGATGGGAGGAGTGAGCAGTCCCAGACCCCAGAGAGGCAGCCACACTGAAGAAGTACAGAGCACCTCAGGAGACGGCAGCACTGGTGTCAGCCCTTTCGAAAGGCCTTGACGACAAAAACAAGGTGGACAGCGCTAACATCCCTCCGCTCTCTGGGCCTGTTGGAGACATATAATGAAACACAGTCCTGTCGGAGGTGGCCCCTGGGTAACGTTTTCACTTCTACATTCCATTTTCAGTTTAGGTCGAGATTTTTAAGAAGACAGCAAGCAGCACTCGAGTCCCAGGTGACAAGATCTGCTCAGATTTAGTCTTTGAATGTTGCAAATTAAATTCCCTCATCAGGCCTCTAATCACTCTTACCAGATGGGGCTTGTGCTCAATTTTGGATCCACAGGAAATTTAATGGTTATTGTTTCTGTTTAAATAGGAGATTATTGCATTTTAATAAGTTCTCTTTGGGACTTGCAGCAACAATAGAGCACTATGAATTACTGTAGATAGCTGTTACTGCATGCTGGGGAAAAATCAAGTTACTAAGTGTGACAAGTTGCTTTTTCTTCCCTTCCAGCAATCGCTCCGAGTGTATTTACCACCAAATTAAGTATGTGCCGAGGGGATAATATTTTTATCCTGCCGAGGGGGAGAAGGAGCTTGTCTGTGGATTTTCATTAAAATGACACATCTGTTCAGCAATTTCACAAAGTAATTCTGCTGAAAGTTTTATCAGCTAATTTTAATTATTCACTCCAGTGGGTTGAATACAGGATTCATCATGTTGAATTAATACATTTGACGGGAATTTCACAAAGAGGGGGAGAAAAAGCAATCAACAAATTGAATTGTCATGCAATATGGATTAAATTGAGATTCTTTAATTAGGATAAGCCTGAGATTTGGTATTTTGAAGGTATTAGAAAGCTTAGCAATACAGTGGTAAAGATTAAGAAAATGCAATTAAATATTACACTTTGGACACAGCCCGGCTATCATGTGAGTAGAAGAGCAGTTCTTTGAGCTGAACGGTTAACAGTGTCAGGTCCTGGACTTGCTCAGTTGTGGGACTGCAGCCATGCCAATGAGGGACAGCTGCTGATGAACTGAAAGACTGGGAGCTAACTCCCTAATTTAAACTACAATGAGATAACTGTGGAAGTGACAAGGAACAACTCACTAGGAGACACAAGTTCAAGTTCTAACTCCACAGTGATTACTTGTATGGACCTAAGAAATGCAAACAGTTTTTACTGAGCACCTATTGCCGACACTACACTACATGGACAACATAATAGTGAACAAGAGGCTCCCTGCATTAAAAAGGCTTACAGTCTAGTGCGAGACTCCTCCATGGGTCTCAGTCTCTTTCTAAATAATAAATGAATGGGACCTAATGAGCTCTAAGTGTCTTCTATTTCTGAAATTCTACAACAGTAAGGAGAAATAATTGTACTGTGCTTACTTTATGAAGGAAGTATACGGTTACACTAAGGATTAAACAGAGCAGTGCAGAGATCATGCAATTAAAATCATTATTCCACAGACTTCCTTTTCCACATATGCTGGTGTGGGTGATGGGGCTACATGAACAGCTGGTTATACTCATATACCAAACAGAAGCTGAAAATGGAGGAGAGAAAAACAGCTTGCATGGAGGATACAAAATACGTCCTGAGGTAGAAGATACAGTTACTTCGCTGATTCATTTCTGATTTAGTTCCTAAAACTAACCCATGCATATTGATCAGGATCATGAGCAGTATAAAATGCATCAATAAGAAAGACAAGAAAGAAAATACATTAACAAGAAAATTTACTGGGAAGAGAGTGTTAACCTAACTTTCTAAAGAGGTTGGACACTGCTTTTCAGTTTCAAATAAAATGTTCACTTACTTCATTTCCATAAGGTACAGTAAGTAGGCCACATATACTCACCATTTATACTGCACAAGTTGCCACTTTGTAACAATGACAAATACCACACTATCTCATCAGAGATATGAACTGAACACCAAAAAAACCCAAAAAACAAAAAGCATCCAAATGCAGCAAAAGTATAAATTCAACTTCTAGCTAATAAGCTCATTTTAAAGATTTTTCTAGAAATTTTTATAATTACCTATGTTCATTCATTGAACAAATAATGATTGAGCTTCACTATGTACTAGAATAGTGTGTTACTCTGTTTAGTGAGGACAAACTAGTGAATATGGCACAGACTTTGCTTCCGTGGACCTTCTGTTCTAGTCTAGGCTGGTGGCAGAGAATATATAATATGTCAAATAACAGTAAGCGCTATGAAAAAAGGAGAGCGAGGTTCTGGAAGCAGAGAGTACAGAGTCTGGCTTTGTAGAGGGCAGTCAGAGACAGCCCCTCCAATGGTATTACGTGTGTGTGGAAACCTGCATAAAGTGTTAGTCATTTGATTCTCAACATGTTTTTTCATTTTATTTTTTTTTCTCTATTGTATTCTGGCTTCGCTCACAGGGTGTCATCATGGTACAGTGGAAGGATCACAAACAGCAACTGCTCCGTTACCTCAGGGAAGTAATGACCTCTCTGAGCCTCAGAGTCCTCATCTAAGAAGTGGGTTGTTATGAGGACTAAATGAGACAATGTATCCAAAATACTCAGGATAGTACCTGAAAGAGATATGTGAATTATCTACTTCTCCCTTTTTTTCTGTTCTTACAGATAATCTTTTATTTAAAATATAATATGAGAGGAAGAAGAGTTCTTAGAGATTATATAAGTTCAATATCTTCAATTTACCAATGAAAAAAATAAAAGGCCTTCAGAGATGAAGCAAAAAACTCATGACTAGTCATCCCATCTGACAGAATTTCTACCAAGAGCTCCTTCTGTTACTTCAGTGTTTTCCAAATTTTTACTTTTACTGTGAAACCTTTTTTTTAAATGAAAGCTTACCAAGCAGTCTAATTTGAGAAACAAATGAATAAGAAGCAGCTAAGCCTCCTTAGCTTCTTGAGGAGTGAGACAGAAAATGAACAAATGGCTTTAGTGATGATGAAAGGCAGAGACACCATGAAAGGAAAGTCATAGAAATTCCTGAAGGAAAATAAAGAATTACTGAAATTCCTAAACAAGTCCAAAAAGAACTACTAGAACTATTTCCTTTATCACCTGAACTAAAAAAAACAAAAACAAAAACAAAAACAATATATTAAAGATAACTTAGGGAATGTTACTAGTCCACTCCATTTCTTTTTTTGTGATCACTATACAAAAATTAATTCTGACCCTTGTCTAGTTCATGTTCTTTTCTTTCACTTGCTTGCAGGGTCCCAGGTGGTTTCTTTCCTGTTTTTCTCCCCAGCACCCATGTCAGCTCAGCCACCCTCCCTCCTTACCTCTGCTTGTTCTCACCTCGGGAAGATCATTATTCTGTTCAAAGGTGGTGGGGCGAGGGGAGTGGGCGTGTAGTCTCCGTATTTTACGCTTAGCAGCAAGTATCTCCAACCACCAAAGTACCAATATGCTCAGCTATCTCCTTCCATTCAAACTCATGAGAATTAAGAGTGGAACCAGAGGGCTAACCTCAGAATGATCAGCAGAATGTCTATCAAGATTTACTATAAGGTACCATGCTAAACATTCAATATTTACTGGATCCTGCTGTAAGTCAGCTACTCAGCCAGGTAGGTGATAGAAACATGTAAAGGTGAAAGACAGGTGTCCTGCTTTCATGTCTAGTAAGAAAAACAGAGCATCCATCTAAAATATAGGCAACAGTATAAGTTTTAATTATTAGATAACAATAAAAAGTAGCACAGGAAAGACGACAGTGACAAAGCCTCCTGTTTATGACACAACTAATATGCATCCAACAGACTTAAAACTGTTTTATAAGTCAAAAGTTTCACCCTAAGCAGAGGCAGTTTTGCTACAAATCACTGGAACACTAAACCTTTATAATTGGTAGATTTTGAGGAAAGACCGTCAAATGATAATGTTAGCTAATGAATTTTAATGAGAATATTTTCTGCAGTCTCGAGAAGAGAAAACCACACTTTCACCGTCCCACCACTGCTCCTTCGGTATACGCCCCTCACTGAGGACAGGCGCTGCCTTGGCATGCGGCACTGAGATTCCCACGGCCTCTGCCCCTTGTTTCTTCCAAAATTCCTCTGTGAGGACCAATTTTCTAGGAGTGAAACTCCTGGATAAGTAATGCAGATGCTGTGGGATCTCTAGAAGGCAGACGCATGTTTTAGACCTTTAGCAAAACAAAGGACAGGTACCCACAAGGTGCAGCAGTAAATGGAATTCTAAGTGAGCAGTTTAATGAGGTTACCAGCTCCGAGAAAATGAGCGCAACATAGGCTGAGTTTCCTCTTCTGTAAAAGGTGGATAAAAATACCATGGAACTGTCAAGAAGAGCAACTGAAAATAAAAATACAAGGAAAGGCAACTGGTACAGCACCTAGTACATATGCAATAAATGTTTGTAATTACTATTAGTATTATTACAAGTAGAGGAGTAAGGGAGTATAAAAGAAAACAGATCTCATAGTGAAGAAGAAAACAATGAGAGAAGTGAGAAAGTTTTCACAAGGAGGTCAACAGAAATTTAAACAACATTCAAGAAATAGCAGTTCTAGAAAAATAAAATAATCCCAACACCTGAAAAGTCTTAACATATGCTCCAGCCAGTTAGTATCCAGTCTGAGGCCTAAATAAATATAATACATAATACAATAATTAATACACCATATATTAACTAATACATACTAGTTGCCCCAACATGATGATCAAGGTATCAGAAAATCAAAGCCTGCTGAAAGCACAAATATCTATGACTTTTGTTCTACAACTGTGACTTAAGTACCCACATTCTGGCTAGAATTTCTACCAATGAAATCGTGCATCGCAGGATGGAATTCAGTGGTGATGACTACAGACCATGAGCTTGGTCTTCTCTTTTTGTTTGAACACTACAAATCGCAAGAATCACTCACCCTGTCACAGTCAACCTTCTGCATGGTGATCGCACTCTGACAATCACATATGTTAAAGCAGCAACACTAAGCAAATCCAGTAAGTAAAGCTGGTATAGGGGCATAATGCCACTTAGCTAATACCCGGTTTGTCATAGTTCAAGCCTACTGCATACTGAGACTCCCTTCACTGGCAAGGGGAGATTCAGCCTTCAACTCATGGGATTCTCTTCACAGCCTGAAGCTTTATTAGAATCCTGGGGGAACCATTTTAACATCAAAAAGTAAAACAAAGTCCACTAAAGATTAGACCTTTGTTTGTGTAAAAGCAGAGATGAAAGGTATACTGCTGTTAATGGAAAAATATACATCAGATAAAAGCCAAGGAATTAGGTCAGACTTGACAAATTTATCTTCTTGCAATTTCATCTTTAAACTCAACAGACCTGGAGTCATAATCACAATTATGTGAGGTCCATTAAGCAATTTCTTCACATCCTATTCTCCTTGTGCCCTTCACAGCTTACATCACCCATTAGAAGTCTCAAAAGTTTTTGAGAAGAAAAGCCACCATTCACTTAAGAAAAAAGCATATCTGTACCTTTACAATTCTAATACTCATCTGCACAGGCGAAAATATTTCCAAGAACAGTGTGGAGTATGGGTTCTAGGACACAAAGAGACTGGTGTGTATCTGCACAAGTATAAGTACATGGGTGTTACCTGATGTGAGAGGGAGGGCAGGAAACAGGAAGAAAAGCAATAACACCAAAAGTCTTATAAAAGGAGATTCAACTCTTTAAGCTAAATATAAAATATGTAAAAAAGAAATATGCGAATGCATGTTTAGAAACCAATGTTCTCAGTAATTCCTCCTTTTGTCTATTAAAAAAGTAATATTACTGATATTTGAATCCCAGAATGCTATGGAATATATAAAGGGGCAGAAAAACCAATATATTTTGTTTAACCTTGATTTAATTAAATTCGATTTAGAATTCTGGAATTTTTCTTTAGAAAACTGAAAATATTTATTGAGCACCAACTGCTACCTATTGTCATCACTTATTATTAAACACAAACTTTTAATTAACATTTTTGAAAATGTAAGTAAATTTACTGTATGCCCACATAAAAAAATATTGCTATTAGTGACACTGGCAGTGTGATGAAATGATAAGAAAAAATACTTGATATGTTAACCTTAAAAAAGCAAGAGCCAAAAAATGGAAGAGCCAAAATTATACATTCATAATGTTGTTTGAGCATGTCAAAAATATACATATATACATTCATGAAAACACATATAGAATATTCACAGAAGCTTTATTAATAATATCCCCAAACTGAAAACAACTCAGAATATCCACTAATAAGAAAACTGCCAAATTCATCAATGAAATATTACAGAGCAATTTAAAAAAAAAATAAGAAATACCTGCTACACCCCAAAACATAAGAGATTAAGTTGAAAGAATCCAGAAATAGAAGAGTATATATTGTAAAATTTGATTCATATCAAGTTTAAGGATAGGAAAAGAATCTAAGATGATAGAAGTCAGAATAGCCATTAAGTCTGTGATGGGGGTGAGGATAGGAACAGAAGCTTAAGGGGCACTGAAAATATTCTATGTCTTAATCCGAGTGGTAATTACAAGGGTGTTTTCACATGTAACAAGACATCGAGCTGTATACCAAAGATTAGTGTCTTAGTCCCCTTGTGTAGTATCACAAAACATCATACACTAGGTGGCTTATAAATAGCAAAACTTTATTGCCAACAGTAGTAGAGACTGGAAGTCCAAGATTAGGGTGCTGACATGGTTGATTTGTACAAAGGGCCCTTTTCTGAATTGCACACTGCTGACTTATTGCATCCTCTGTGGTGGAAGAGGCAAGGGAAGCCACGTGGGATCTCTTTTATAAGAACATTAATTCATGAGGGCTCCATTTCTCATGACCTAACCACCTCCCCAGAGGCCTCACCTACTAAACTATCACATTGGGCATTAGGACTCCAACACATTTTCAGGGGGAAAACAAAACAAAACAAACAAAAACTCCAAGAGCAGAACTTCTGGAATGGCTGAGTAAAGAGCTTGGAAACCCTCATCACAAAAAGGAAACAATGCAGTTGGACAAAATTGCCAGAAACATCCTTTTAAGGGCACTGAGAATTGACCAAAGGCACACAACAAAATGAGAGGTGTTTATTCAAGAAGATTCAAGAACCCTGATAAGAACAATGAGAGTCTATATACTTTAGCTTGGTGCTACTCCCATGTCCCACCCTCTCCCCAGGTGCATGGGGCAGAAGCACTGTCTGAGTGTGCAAGCTGTGAAGACCAGGCTCTGATGCTTCAGGACTAATTTCATTCAGAGCAGAACCTGGAAAATTCTATGCCCAGGGGTATGAAAAATAATAGTGTCCTCAATGGCAAACAATCAGGGTAGGGCAACATTGCAGCAAGCCTGAAATGTCATTACTGATTAAAGCAGGCAACAAACCAGCAGACCAACCGGAAATTAATAGGGAGATCCAGAAAATGAAGGAGGGCCTTGATAAGATCCTATTTTGGTATGGGAGTCTGTGCATATCCACAAAGCTGGGCACGAGCTCAAGAGAGAATGGAGAAAGCCCTAAGCAAGCAACTTATTCTTGCTGAGCATGAGACCTTACAGACACAGAAGGTAAAATTTAAGGCAGACTTGTAAATTGGCTGAATTATAATTCATTCTCCAAACCATATAAGGAACCATCAGAAAAAGATGAAAGACTTTGTGATTCAGTGGATCAAAGCATTGAGCTCAAAGTGCCCGAACCAGCACAGATCATTCTCTGGCTAAGCACTGAGCTATTTGACCCAGGCATGATTCCTGGGAAGCTAGAATTAAATATACAATAAAGAGTGTGGCTGGGGGGTGGCATAAATGGGGAGCATAGGAGGACAACAAAGCAGAGACATCAGTGGTCATATACTATATCGGAAACACGCTTCACAGAGCTAAAATACCAGGAACAACCATCACCTTAGATATATATGAAGAGGAGAGGGATCGGAATACAGAGTTGCTACAATATATTATCTAAAATACCTAATTTTCAGCAAAAATTAGGAGACATGCAAAAAAATAAAAAACTGACCCATACACAAGAAAAAATAAGAACTATTTCTGAGGTGGCTCAGATGTTGGACTCAGGAGATAAAGACTTTGAAGCAGCTATAATGTCATAATTCATCAACTAGAGATAGAAATGTTCATTTCTTCTCTTAACTAATTTAAAAGACAACTGCATAAAATAGTAGTTAAAAATTGTATTATATACCATATAAGTATGTACTATATACAATAATAATTATTTATAACACAAAGGAAGAAAGGAGCTAATGGAGCTACAGTGGACCAAAAAAGTAATACCAGGCAGTAACTCAAACACACAGGAAGAAATAAAATGTAATGAAAATAGTAAGCATGTAAGTTTATACATACATATTTTTTTTAATTTATAAATATACTTTTCTCCTTTCTTGTCTTTACCTCTTTAAGAGATGTAAGTTGTAGAAGCAATAATTATAATAATTATTGTTAGAATTATGAGATATATAAGTAGAATGTACATGATAATGAAAGCACAAAGGAGGTGACATAAAACTATATTGAAGTAAATTTGTGCATATTACTGAAATTAAGTTGGTCTTAAACTTGTGATAAGGTATGACACATATTTTAAGTCCTAGTGTAACTACTCAGATAAACAACTCTAAAATGATAGTAAAAGCCAACAAAGAAATTTTCAAAATATACCAAAACACATCTACTTTATGCAAAAAGGCAGTAAAGAAGCAGCAATGAAACAAAAAAAAAAAATTAGATAAATAAAAAAATCAAAATAAAGACAGAAATCCAACCAAATCAATGATTACATTAAATATGAATGGGTTAAAACCTCAAAATAGAGGAATTGTTAGATTGGATTTAAAAAATTCAAGTCTATGCTGTCTACAAGAAGTACACTTTAGACTCAAATACAAATATAAATTGAAAGAAAAATGATTACAAAAGCAAAAAGTAAACATAAAAGAGTTGGAGACAGTATATTATCACACAAAGTAGAATTTATACCAAAATTGTTACTAGAGACAAAGAGGGATATTTTATAATGATAATAGAGTCCATCATCAAGAAGAGATAACAATCATATACGTACACACACCTAACAACAGAACCCCAAATTATCTGGAGCAAAAACTAACAGAACTGAAGGGAGAAATAACCACCGAGCAATAATAGTTGAAAACTTCAATGTCCCACTCTAAATATGGATAGAACAGCTAGACAGAAAAAACAACAAGAATATAGTTATTTTAAACATTATCAACCAAATTAACCTAATGACACATGTAGAACACTCTTGTCCAAAACCAGCAATAGTACACATTCGTTACAAACACATATGGTACGTTATCCAGGATACAGTATATACTAGGCCATAAAATAAGTATCAATAAATTTAAAAAGACTAAAATCATATTTCTAATTAAATTAGAAATCAAAAGGATGTGGGATTTGGGAAAACCACAAATATATTTAAACAAATCATCATACTTCTAAATATTCCATGGATCAGTAAAAGAATCACATGAGAAATTTAAAATGATTTTGAACTTAATGAAAATAAAAACACAATACTATATCAAAATTTATGGGCTTCAACTAAAGTAGTACTATAAACACCTCTAACAGAAAAATCAAATCAATAACTGAAATTTCCATTTTAAGAAACTACAGAATGAGGCTGTAGAGTGATGCAAATGTTCTAAAATTGAATTGTGGTGATGGCCACACAACTCTCTAGATTTATTATAACTCATTTAATTATGTACTTAACATGGGTAGATTTTCTGGCATATACATTATAATTCAATAAACATGTTGTTTTCTTTTAAAAAGAACATGGAAAAAATGACTAGAAAGAAAGAGGTCAAAAAGCATCATTATGTTAGGTTGGCAGGAATATAAACATTTTTGTCTACTTTGTACTTATTTTCATAGTGAAAATAATTATTTAAAGTTAAAAAGAATCATTAGATTTCCACATTGAAGACTGCATTAAATGTATTAAAGGAGTCTTCGGACAGCCAATTATTTAACTTCCTCTCAAGATAAGAATGCAACTAATCACTAAAAAATGAAATTGTTATAAAGACTGTTTTTAGATGGCTTATTGGTGATAAAAATCCCATGAAATCCCCACTACTCCAACTCATTTTAGTTGTACTCACTTAAGAAGATCCTTTAAGCTTCTATTCATTTTAGGAATTTCTGCCTGGTGTCTATGTTAATGATCTTTGGCACAATTTAAATGTATTTTAACACAATGAATATTCTGAAATTTGTGTTCCATATCCTACTTCTACCACTTATAACACTGTACAACATTTTGCCTCCATGTCTTCATCTGTACAATGGAAAAAAACAATGATATTGCTATAAGGATTAAATGACATATGTCTAAAACATGCTTAAAATAGTACCCATTGCAGAGTAATACTTTACTAAGCCTTACTGGAAAGAAATAAAAAAGGTAAAATTCCTTTGAAAGAAAGAAGTGATGGCAAGGTGACTGAATCAAGTTATTCAAGTTCATATTCATTCCTTCATGAAAGAAGTTAACTGAATGCAGAAAAAAGAATGTTAAGGAAATAGTGTATGACATGTAATTTTTTAAAGGGGAGGGGGTAAGCCTCTAGGGAATTCAGTTCCATGTTGAACAACAGCTATACCATACAAAGAACAGAACAGTTTTTAAGAGATGACATAAATGTTAAACCATGTCGTGGATGAACAGACATTTACATGTTCAATTCAATAAACTGGTTGCTTTGCTTTGATTAGTCCTACTTGAGATAATTAAAATATTTCCACTTCTTCTAGTATTCATAGCTCTCTGTACAGTTTACAGAAGCTGGAGATGGATTTTTAAAACTGTTTACCAACTGTAAAGTTTTGATGGACACTTTAATCATACAATACAACTGCAAAATTTACCACTGGGAGCTATACAAGTCTTGAGCCAAATTGGGAAAAGAAATTACATGAACATAGCCATTTCACGTTGGCATTAACTTGAGAAAAAGGAGCAGAAAAAGTTCATAATACAAACATTTTTTATCAAATTAATTTTTCAAGTATCATAATTTTCCCTAAATTAATATCTTGCATGACAATCAATGTTTTTGATGTTTTGCTGTTTGTTTTGCTGGGGGAAAAACATGATAATTAGTAAACAACTACATCTTAACCTTTCTACAAACATTAAAGGACTTGCAGCTACCTCAGAGAATTTCATAGGGTCTTCAATATCTTAAATAGCAAAATGTATTATGGACTTTTACATGAGAAAGCCACCAGGGCATGGGACATCTAAAGTGGCAACAGAAAGAGGTAAGAAATATGATTTAGCTACATAGATTCTCTGCCTCAGTTTCCTCTTCTGCAAAATCAGATAATAGCTATTGCAAAGACTAAATAAAAACACGAAATATGTAAAATGCTGGACATAATAGACATTTAAGAAATATTAATGTGAAAATTTTAATCCATAGGTCATTTAATTTTATAATAATTAAACATTTTATATATAGATAGATATGTGTGTATATATATATACATATATATATATGCATATGTATATATTACATATATATATTATATATATACATATATAATTGAGCAAAACTGTTGTTTTTGTTAATAGAATATTGGACAGCTTGCACTCAAGAGGATATTTTTCTATTGGGAAAATAACTGCATTTAGATTCTTCTGCTCCTAAGAATATTACAACCAAGCAAGACAAAATATGTGATGTCAAAAGGCCAAAACAAAATGATAGGTTCTGTATAATTCTATTTATATGAAATTCTAGAATAAGTCATCTACAACAGAAAAAAATCAGAATGGTTGTTCCTTTAGAAGTAGGACGGAGACAAGAACTGACTGTGAGGGAAATTTCTGGGGTGATAAGAACATTATAGATCTTGATAGGATTTAGATGACATAGGGAGAAGTCTCGTTATATCTAAGAGAATGTACATTTAATGTTGGTACACTTCATTATATGTGAATTTTATACCAAAAGGAAAACAAAAAAAAAGAAAAAAGAAAAAAGAAAAAAACTATAAATCATTATTAAATTATAATTAATGATATGCATGTTTAAGTATTTCTAAGAAAGTATACTGATGTCTGAAATTTACTTTGGAATATACCAAAAATAAAATGCATAGGTAGAAGGATAGATCCATGATAAAACAAGTGTAGCAAAATATTAATGGTAAAATCTAGGTGGTGAGTATTTGGCATTAACTGTAAAATTCTTTAAAACTTTGCTATATATTTGAAATTTTCATAATGAGACAAAATGAAGACATGAATGAGGGGGAAAATAATAATAACTAATTCATGGTTGATGCTTTCACTATCCCCCGCCATATCCACCCCGCAAAAAAGAAGGCATTATGTAATGTACACCCTTGATTCCTTTCTAGAGGCCCACATCTTTATTTTTCAGGGTCCAGCTGAAATCCCATGTCCATGTGTTCTTACCTAACCAGGTCAGGTCTTAGCAGAGCATCTCCTTCAGCTGAAATAATCTTCTTTTTCCAAACTTATAAAGCGATTGTGGCTTTGGTCACAGAGTGACCTTTACTATGTAACATATAACACTGTGTCTCTCAGTCCTGTCCAAATGCCCTTTCCAGCTCAACTGTAAGCTTCATCAGGGCAGAAACCTTCTTTAACCCTGAATATCCCTTCCTGCTTAGCACCCTTCCTGCAACATAACAGATACTAAAGAAATAACTAGTGACTCTGCCTGACATGCAGCAGGCACAAGAGCAAGAACTGGAACAGCCTGAAGACTAAATCCTACCCATTGCTAGTCTTTGTAACAGCCTGTGAATTAAATGTTTGAAAAAAAATCCAAAAGAATATTTTGTGACAAATGAAGATTACATCAAATTTTTGTGTCCATAATAAAGTTTATTTGGAACACTGTCATTCCTTTTCAAGTACTATCTATGGCTGCTGCTGCACCACATTAGAACTGAGTAGCTGTGACAAACTGGATGCCACAAAGCCGAAAATATTTACCAACTGTCCCTTTACAGAAAACATTTGCCAACCCTTGCACTAGAAAAATAACTACTGATTGACTGTCAGTCTTAGAAATGACTCAACTACCTGAAACTTAGTTATATTTAAGGAAGTAGTTGCTATTTTGATGCACAATTTGGTCTTTAAAAAGAAAAAAACAATTACTTGTCCTTAATTCCTATTCACAACCCAAAACAAATGCTACATACAAATGCTATTCCATGGGTGGGAGGAAACCTTTTACTTTGTGGTGTCTATACAATGAGATTTCTGAAACAATTTTTCCTTTGGCTATCTCGTAAAGGTGAACTCTTCCACATCATATATCTCACTTTTATTGGAGAATGCATTAGTGACAGTTTTGTGGATTATACAACATGTCCTCCTGGTTAATTAGTTTACTAGCAATTAAAAATAAAATCATGGCAGAGGGCCACTTGTCAATTTCACCTTGTCATAAATGCATTTGATGCTCACTGTGTCTTAAATAAAATTGTATCACTAGCAAAGAGAGAGATGTTTTCCATTGGATTTTATTCTATCATTTGGTATAATTATTCCTGACAATTTGTTTGTCATACGGTCTGTCTCTCTCCAGAAGGAGAAAAATACTACTTTGTGTTCTTGTGATCACAAGTCTAATTGAGCGAAAAACAAATCTGTTTTAAATACGAGAAAAAGAGATAAGCTACTGTTTTACAGTAAAAAATAATATAATATGAAGAACATAATGACAAGAAAATATGGCAGCAAATAATGATCTAAATCTTAATACTAATTTTTTTCTTTACTATTAAGACTTTTTTCCACAAAAAATGTCAAGATATGATTTGCAGGTTTACATTGCTAAGTCAACCACATTGTTTTCCCATTTTTGGCAAAGAGTAGAATCTACAGGACAGTCAGCTAGCTATCATAGGGGAAGCAAAATTGTTGGATGGGAGAACAAACATACACACCCAGTCTCCTGAGAATGAAGAAAGTAGGTGCCATGTTGCAATTTTAGCTGACAAGAAGCATTAGCATTATTGCACACTTTGTGAATTAAGTAATGATTGAATTAGTACCAGTCTGAATGGTCATATAATGTTGTAATTAGAAGGTTGAGACAAAAATAATTGACAGAGGTGGGGCTGGAGCTTGGTGGAAAATTAGCATAATGAATGAAACATGGGAAATGGGACTGTGTGCCTCAGTGGCCAGTCATAGACCTTGCTAGCAGGGACCGTGGCTTGCTCTAGTGTGCATGCCATCAACCGTCTCACTGTGCCTCAGTATGTCAGGCACTCTATCTATTCTTCTTATGGCATCACAGGGAAGTCAGGAGTACTGGGCTCTAAATTTTTCCTTTCTCCTCTAGTTAGAGGTGAGGCAAATTAGTCTGCTTTTCCATGGTTTATCTTCTTTCCCAGATGTGAAGAAAAGTAAAATGCTTCAAAGCACTAAGTTAGGATATACAACAAAGAACTGTCTCACTGGATGGATGAATACACAGAGAAGCTAGGATGACGTCTAGGAAAGAAGACCAGGAGAGCTACAGCATTAGCAGCAGTGTAACTTAACCAGCAATGGACTTGTTTTCTTGCTGATACTGGATCATGGAGCTGTGTATACATCTGCAGGCCTGCTGACCACCCTGCTGCTTCTTGATCATCTCTTTTGTTTTTTTTTTCTCTGGGTCTACACCCTTAAAGCACAAAGTCTGCATCAATCCATCTATATCAGTTGGGACTCAGGTCAGAAAACAGAAAGCACTTAAGAAATTTTAGACAGGAAGGGTTTAATATAGAGAAGCAGCTACCTATGAAAATCATTGTACAGGCATGAAGGATGGCCTTTCCTCTACTATAAACAGGAAGCAACCATGGGAACAGCTGAGTTTAGAAATACACTGGTAAAGCTAAAATCTAGGATCAAGAAGTCAGACCACAATTGCCTTTTAATATCCAACAAAAGACAGGAATTTATGTTAAGTGATACACAACCAGAAAGAATGACAGAGATAGTGCCCAATGGAAAGTGACCAACCAGTAAAACACAATCCCTCTCAAAATGAGGAAACCAAATTGTCAGTGTGGGTTCCAAAGCAGACCCTGAGATGAATGTAAGAAGTTTATTTGAGAGGTAAAGTGAACAACAGCAGGGAAGCGGGGAAATGAGACAGTGTAACAGGTAGGAAATAAAGGGTGTCTAATGAAGCCAACTACCATTGTGGACAACTAGAAGTCGATGCCACTGGGGAGACCCTGGAAGCCAGGTGGAATGCATACCTCAGCGTTATCCCACTTGGAAGGCCAGGGAGCTAGGATATTTATACAACAACTCTCATTGGTCATTGATTGTGGGCTGCTTAGGTCAGAGTTAATTCCCTTTTACTTCCTGCCTGTCCTATGGGCAAAGCAGAATTCAATGAGTAGAGAAAATCCCATAGATTAGTGAATGCAGTGGCTGGCAGAAGACATAGGGTCAGAGGCACTACAGTGGAAAGGAAGAAGGATAAAGCATTAGCTAGGATGTTATTTAAAATTAAACAAAGCAAATGTTGGTAGTAGGGCTGAAACTTCAAGCTAGTCTTACACCCTTCAGGATCCACAATTTTTCCCCCAGCACTCTGTCCATTTTAAAGATAAGATGAAATTTCAGTATACTGGAAATCTGGGACTGAAAAGAGAATATCCACAGTTGGAGTCATAGAGAGGACCCAACAGTTGTAATAAACTAGGACTAAAACTGTTTAAAATGTTATAGAGTAGAAAACTCCATGAAGATCTTCTCAAGATAAAGTGCACCTCTAACATTCAAGGTGAAAAGTGCTAAAGGCAACCGGGAGAGGATATAGAGATTCTACAATTATTTATTGGTTAATCCGTCAAATTATCCATGAGTCACCTTGTAAATTCCTATGTTTAGCTCTCAGCAGATTACAATCAAAATAAAGTCTATGATTTAAGCTAATTTTTATTGTTCAACTGTAACAGAAGATATCCTGTATTAAAAAGATTCTACTGCCACCACATTTTATAAGCTTCTGACCTCTGACCTTGATGCTTAGATAGCAGTAATGAGATACATACGGAAAGTATATCCTCCTACATAAAAACTTACTACCATCTATACAACTGCTCAAGCCAAACCCCAAGTGTCATCCTTGACGCTTCCCTTTTTCTCAAGTTCAACTAACCACAAGTCCCATCCATGTCACCACCAAAGAACTCTGAAATTAATCTACTTCTCACTATTTTCACTTCCACCACTGTTGTACACCAGGTAACCACCATCTCTCATTTCTCACTCTTACTACTGTGAGCTTCCAAATGTATCTCTTCCACCACTCCACCAACCATTGTCTAAAACACAGTGTGATGGTTTTCCAAATGTAAACAAATGTGTTTCAGTCAGTCCCTGCCTAAAATCCTTCACCGCTCACTGCCCTTAGAATAACATCTTACATTCACCTTCAGTGTTATATGGCCCTTTGGTATCAGAGTCTTACTAACCTTGTGGTACTCTGCCCCTTGCCTTCTCTGGGACTCAAACAAGTCATCTTTTCAACAGTCATCATTTGTATGTGATGTCCTTCAACACCCCCTCTACTCATCTAAGCTAAATCTCGACCGTGCTTCACATTTCAGCTTAATTAATACTGCCTTGAGAGGGAGCTTCCCAAACTCCCAAAGTGGAATATCTCGGTTATGCTATTTCAGATATCCCTCTCATATAGCTCTGCTCTTGAGTGGCTAATATTTGTAAAATTACTCTCTCCCCTATGTCATCTCCATTAAGGAAAAGACCATTTGGTTTGATTGTCATCTCATCCCAGCATCTCCCATAGTATCTAACACATACCACATGTACAATAAATTTTGCTGACTCATTGGCCAGTATTTAGAAGAATATGACCAAGAGTACCTCCTTTAGCTAGTGACAGATGGTGGGCAAAGAACTGAAGTTACTACATGAAAACTTTATATTAACTGTAACAGCAGAAACTTTTCGGAGAGTGTTCAAATGATATACAGGAGCAAAGTGAAAGTAAATGGATCCCAAGGGCCTGGACAGCTACACCAACACAGTATCCATCACTTAGAAGTGATCCATAAAGTCTGGAGTTCATAAGCCTTGGAAACTTTTAGATATCACATAAAGCTAATGAAATCTGTATCTTTAGAATTCAAACTATGATTCAAAAGATAATCTAAGAGGAAGTGATCTAAATACCACACTAGAACTTTCTTTCTCAAAAACTGCCACATGGTTATCAATCTACAAAGCAGTTATTCTAGAAAGCCATTGCCACTTGTATGTATTAAGCCGAAGGTACAGATCCAAGGTATTGGAATGATCATGCCAGAAACCTTCTACAGAACTGTCTGGGAAAACCATGAATTTTCAAAAACGTACTAAGGACATGCTACACATAATTTTTACACATTAGCCTACTGATGGCTGTCAGGGAGTATATATTATTCAGACAGGGTGCACATGCAGTAATGGAAAGGGTGAGGGGAGATGCTGCCTTTAATTTTAATGTGCCTGACATCCTGGAAAAAATTATTGGCATCTGAATGTGTATGACTGAGTGTTTTGTGGAACATGTGTTGTGTGCAACACTGTTTATTATCAGTAAATGAAGCCAAAAGCTAAGTTGAAAATGAATGCTAAATTAAAAATTATATAAAATGGAGTGAAATGATTTAATTAACAGATTATAAGTGAAATGTTGCAGTGCAAGAATGAGCCTGTGAGAAAAGAGAAGGAAAAAAATATGGCAGGGTAGAAACCTGTCTTTTCCTTTTATTTCCTTGGAGATACTAATACAGACAACATGATGTTTGCCAGTTTTTAACCACAGCCTCTGTGACAGTCAATAAACTTGCTTAATTAAGTCACCAGTATAGAGCACAGAGTTCGAAATTGTGTTCTATTTTAAAGTAAAAGGGAAGCAACAGCAAAATATGGTATACAAGCTGAAAAACAGAGCTCACTATTTCCAAGACTGTACGAGTATAATTAGGTCCAGTCCTCCTCAGTGGGCCTCACACACCTTTCTGCAAATACAACAGTTACCCTCTGGAATGAAATGAGATAAATATTTATTCACCACCAAGTGTCAAATACTGCACCAGCTACTTTGGCATCCACCATCTCATTTTTTCTTATAATAATACTGTTAGCATGTATTACCATTATGATGACTTTCTAACTTTGAAGTTACATTACTTGCTAAGGCCATCCCAGCAGGATAAATTGCAGCGCGAATTCAAACTGAGCCCTGAAGACAGAAATGCCTATGCTATTTCCCCTTTTCCCTCGAAATTTTAGGAAAGAAACTCTTGCGTACCCAAAGAAAACTACTTCCCATTTTGAAAGACATCTCTTGAGAACTCATTTACTCCATAGTATATAATATCTATCCCTAATTAAGACAACAAAGTATTTCTTAAAGAAAATATGATTTTTGTACATTGATATTATTCAAAGTTAAAGTGTACTGAAAATAGTCACTTTTTTATACATTTCACATTAAAATTTCACATCAAAGCAGCATTCTTCGTATGACTGTATCTACGTATTTTTACACATGGATGACATTACAAAAAGTCTCAAGTTTGAGGCATTAGTTGCAGTTAAAATTAAGAAAAATTAAAATGAAAAGGAAATAGATATAAAATCACTGAATTACAAAAATGAAAATGATGTGAAGATCCTTTCTAGTCAGTGTGCCTACATGGGCATTTTGCATGATGCAGTGTTGGAAGATCCAACACATTTTTTCCTGACAGGATATAAGAGGGGGAGCAAATCAATGTTCTCTTTTTAAAGTAACTGATCCAGAAATTTTTATGCCAAAATTTGTTGCTTTGGCCTACTCAAAATGGAACTAAAAATTCTTTTAACACAAAACAAACGCTGGAGTTTTCCAATTTTTTAGGAATCTGAGCGAAGAGATATAAATCCAAGTATTCCACATTGCCATATGTTGTCTGAGCTGGGTAGCACAGAAGTATGCAAATCAATTCCGGAGCTTGGTCCCAGTCTCTCTACTAATGGAGCAGAGGTAAAAGGAAAGGAATTCTGACAGAGGGAGAGTTCCAGTTCTGAACTGCTGAAATTGCTAAGCAGATGCCAGTTCACACCACCAGACAACCAATTTCTCTCCCCATACACAATGCAGCAAGTCGGGAAAACAGAAGCATTTGTGAAGGTGAAAAATGATGATATTTTTGGTCTCCAAGCTTAGCATCCATTCATTCCTTTTTGTCAACACTCAGCAGTGCACAGGTCCTGCCACCACAAAGCGAGCCTTGGGATTTAGGGTCTTTCCACTTCTACTGACAGGCGAGGAATGTACAACAGTTGAAGCCTTTATCTCACTGGTCTGAGTTGTTACTGACACTATTGTTTTCCAAAAAAGTCCATTTGATTTGTTCTCTTTACAATGCTTTCAATATGGGACTCTCCATTTTTTCTTGAAAAAAAAAAATGGGCAAGTTTCAGGAAGGGAAAAAAAGAATAGTAAGAAGAAAACGGAGAAAAAAATGAAGAGTTAAAAAGATTCAATTTGATATGTCTGTTATTAAGGGAAATACATAAAATCTTCTCCCTTTAGCAATGCTAAAATGGTCTGGCATGCCTGAGAGTAAATCGATATTAAGCATAGTGCAGGCGAGACTGCCATCTTACACGAAGCACTGACTGTAAAATAGACACAAAAGACACGTGATACTCTCTGAGGTCCCCAGCAGCCATAATATCCATCTTTGGCAGTTCATTTGACACTGACCTTCCCTGCTTCCCAATCCCTTTTTGTTTCTTACCCTCCTCCAATGCCGCCTCCTCCAGCTCTCCATGAAAAAACAATGCTCCAGCATTCTGAGACTCACCAAGGAGGTGAAGAAATAACAAACCTCTCAAGAAGGTTTTAGCTTGGGAATATATTCTGTTTGCCAGGAAATGATGTGCACAATAGGAAAATATAAAAATGACCTTATAAGGACTTGAACTTGGGTCTCAAGAAGGCCACCCAGAAGATTCTTGAAATGTTACTGCATATGTTAAATGGACACTGGGTTTCCTGATTAGATCTTATCAGTTGTTTCAAAAGGCTTCTTTCTTATACCACTTGCTACCCTTTGCCTCCTCCAGAGTGCACAGACAAAGGAAAAAAACAAAGGACCCTCTCCACCCTGCCTTGGCGCCTTCCAGAGGTTTCCTTTAAAGCCATGAATCCACAGGGGCTTTTGAATTTAGATAACTTTTATGGTTAAAGCTAAAGCCTTTGCTGGTAATAGGAAATGTCATATGGAATCCACTGAGTAGTCATCATTTCCATTTATAAATAGAAAATATAAAGAGGTGCCTTATCTGGGTGATTTAATACATGTCTCTGCTTATTACTGTTTTCAAAGTGCCTTTTGCACAAATCTGATTTCAACTGTGCAATAAAGATTCATTATCCTTTTACATAGCAGCCTTTGCATTTCTATGCAGGATCTAATTACGAAAATAGGAACTATTCTATAAACAGATGTTAATCGGGAAGGGAAAATGCTTTCATTTTAGAAAGAAGGTATTGCTAAAACTTTACTCAGAAAAGCGCTGCATCTGCATGTGGAGTAAGGGGGTGGGGAGTCAGAGGGTGAGAGGATAGCAGATTGTACTTTATTCTTGACAGAAGCGATGTGAGTATCACTAAGGTAAAGGTTCCCAGCAAATTACTATAAAATTGAGGTGAGAGAGAGTATGCACATAATTGAATTTCTATATCACTAATTTAATTTTTCATTCCCATAAATAACTTTTTAAAAATCTTGTCCCCTATTTACTTGAATTTTCTGTTTTGTTATGGAAAGTCCCATTACTTTTATAACTGGGGCAGGAGAAAATTCCAATAAACAATACTAGAAAAAAATCCCTCCTCCATTTTGGAGAAAAGAGCTGAACGTTGGTTTGGGGGAATAACTAAAAAAATAATAAATACTAAAATAAATTGGGAGACCCTCTGTGAGTGATGTCAGCTACTAGGTTTTTTATTAACGGGTTATATTAAAGGAGTAATATAAAGCTATGATTTTTAATTAATGAACAATTCTCTGTCCTGACCATATTCGACCTCTCAATAACACAGATAGGACTGACCATTTTATGTGTTCTCGTTTATGAAACACTTTTTTCCTTATTTTAGTAACCCCTGCTTGTCTTACATCATGGACTTCTCCTTCTCCATCCCCTTTGGTTCTTTCTCCTTACCAACCTTCTGCATGTGGGACTCTGTTCTAGGCCCTCTTCATTACTTGCATTCCCTTTCTAGGGGACTCAGCCAGTCCCGGGGATTTAAGTCTCATTTATATGCTGATGACTTCCAAATTTATATCTCCACCCTAGTTGTCTCCCCAGTCTCCTAGACTAACTGTCCAGTTAACACCTTCTCTTGGGTGTTACTTGGCATTTCTTTCACACATGTCAAAACAAAATTACTAATTCCCTGCTTCTCATCCTACAAATTCATCCCCATACAACCTTTACCTTTATCTACAAATGACATCAGTTATCCAGCTACAATTCTGGAAATCATCCTTGATTTCTCTTTTTTCTTTGCATCCCACATCCATTCCACCTTAAGCCCTGTCAAATTTATATCCAAAGTAAAGCCTAGATGCAACCCCTTAACATTTCACTGCTACCATCTTTCCTTAAGGTACCATTCTTTCCCTCCTGGCCCTTGCAAGGTGATCTCTCCTAGCTCCCACACTTGTCCCTTCTCCATGCAACACACAGTCCCTTCTCTACGCAACAGTTCTCCAAATTAATCATTTGCTTCTTTATGTGTTAACTATCTATCTTTACCCCAGAATGTAAGCTCCTTTAGAACATGGCTTTCATCTTATTCAGCTCTATATTTTAAGTACGAAGAACAATGCCTGGCTCAGAGTAGATACTTAATAGAAATAAATACTTTTTAACTGACTGACTTAACCTGAATTTTCCCATAACAACGGACAATGGGATGACATGAAACTAGTCTAAAAAATCCCTGCAATATTACAATGCTAAAAACAACACACTACCCTTGGAATACTGCAGTATTGCAGTTTATTCTAGTTACTTAATTAACAATCTAGTAATTTAATGGAGTAATCAATGTACATTTCCTAACTTGCTCCTTCAAGTTGCTGTCACTGTACATAGTAGAAATAATGTTAAAATGATAAGTGAATTTACTCCCAATACATCATATAAGTAGCTTTTTAAAGAAAGCAGTTTTAAGCCATTTAATGATCTTAATGATCACTCCTTAAATATTTACTTATTTTGAAATTTCATGTTAAGATTTCTTAAATCAGGTGAAAGATGCATAACAATAAAATAGGGACACAGATACAAATACATGTGTGCTTTATTACAAAAGAAATATATTAATAAACCATATATTTCATACACTAGTGCTAAATACTTTACATGCATAATTTCACTGAGTTCTCAAAGACTCCTATAAGGTATGCACCATTGTTATTTCCATATTTCACTTGAGACAAGAGAGGTTTATGAAGATGAAGCATAATCATGATCTAAGTTACACAACAAATATAAATAGTGAAGCTAGAATTTGAACCCAGGACGGTCTGATTCTAAAATTTATATTCTTATCCCTGTATACTACTGATGTGGTTATAGTAGAAAATTCAGTTATTTTATTTGCATTCCTTATTACGTTTCTGAATCACCCACAAACTTACCAAGGTACTACTAAGGGAAATACTTTAGCGCAGATGAGCACACCCTTATCCTTCCTAATAAGACTAGGTTTAGGAGGTGCCGAAATACCAAAAGGAGTAAGGCATTACCTACCAGTAGGAAGTGTAAGAAAAAACTGGCTCTTGTACTAGTGGCACATAAAGCAGGACCCCACTCAATCTAAACATAAAGATTTATCTGTGGCAGTCCAAAGCAATCCTTGCTTCTACACACCTACATAAGACATCTGGCTCCTAGTAAACTATTAATGATAGAATGCAATGCAATAAATCGTATTTGGAAGATCTTAAAAGAACAAAACCTTCACTAATGACTTTTTAATGAGGAAATGCATAGGGCTAATTACTGTAATCCTCTACCTAGTCTATAAAAAGCTTACACACCCAAGTGATGTAAATATGTGCTGATTCAGACTGTACTAAAAAGGTTCATTTTATATTTTAAATCACTGAGAAACAGAGAAAAAAAAAAGGGGTCGGAGTGGGGGGCACCTCAATCCCCAGCTGCAGAATGCAGAGCAAGGTAAATATTTTTTCATTGAATACTTACCCAAGTCCCAGATTGATTGTTTAGAAGTGAGTAAATCTACCCAATAACTTGGCTAACAAAATAGACTAAGCAGCATCAACCCCACATGATGGTATTGCATCTTGAGGAAAGAAACAGTTTAGACCTGGGGAAGAGACAAGCCTGCCAGTATCTTGCATTTCTATCATGTATGTACATTCACATAGATTATCTCTTTTTATTTTCAAGATGTCCTTGTGGCTGGGTAAGTGGCAGGTAGCAGAACTGGCTAATAAGCATTAGCAGAAACTAGAAATATCCCAGATTACTTGCTTAGCGGGCTGAGAAATCATCTTGGGACTCTGACATAGACCTTATAAATTAGTTTTCTCTTATTAGTTTCATTTGTATCCTCTCTCTCAACTCCCAACTGTGTGTGTGTGTGTGTGTGTGTGTGTGTGTGTGTGTGTGTATACGCATACATACATACATACATACATGTACATACACTTCAGGTAGAAAACAGAGGCAACAATAAAATAAAATACTAGAAAAAAATAGAAATAAAGTTATTTATTTATTTATTTATTTATTTATTTATTTATTTATTTATTTCTATAGCTCCATCCTTCCCTTCACATATCTCTAATATCTCTCTCTTCCATGACTGCCCTGACTTTTCCTGGCTTAACTTATCATCATACACAGATACGCTAGAAAGTCTCAATTTCCAAGCAGCAAAATATTTTAGGAAATCATATTAGACTGAAATCATGAAAAATCAGACATAACATGAGCTAGTGTGCATAACAGGGGGGAAATAACATGAATGGAGGAGTTAGGTGAACAGCTCTAATACCAATTAATTAGCCATATATCCTACAGCAAGTCACTTGACCTCAGAGATCCTAGTTCTCTTCCTTGCAAATTAGGGGCTTAGATACCCTTTAAAGTTTATTGTTCTGAAGCTTATATGTTAGAATTCTATGACTCTAGCATACATCCAATTCAAGATATGACTTATTCCTTAAGGCCTATCTCTTCCAAAAATATCTTCCCTGATACAGCTAGCAGGAACTAGTAGTTCCCTACTTTTAAAGCATATTCTATTGAGTCTATACCCCTCTGATGATCAAGAGCTTTGATTCAAATCCTAACCACTTGAGTGACCTTAGGTAAATAACTTCACAGGTACCTGACCCTCAGCTTCTTAAACTGTCAAATAGAGATAACAACAATATCTACCTGATGAGATTATTAAGAGAATTAAATGAGATAATGAATGAAGAGTGATTAGAATAGTGCTTATCACATAATAAGGGTTGAATGGATGTTAATGAAAGTGGTTGTTATTGTTATTTGTGTTTGAATTCACTCAGCTTCAGATATGCTACTATCCTGCCCTGTTTCTATATCACACCTCTTATTTACCTTTTATGATTTACAAAGCTTTAAAGATGGCTACTTTCTTGATCTAGCAACTCAAAATCATATGAGCTACAGAAACATGAACCAAAGTGCTCTTGGTTTAAGGGTATACTCATTTTTGTATATGCCTTTCTCTTTCACCAAATCATAAGGTCTGGAGAGGAACAAACAGTGACTTATCCACCTCTTTCTCTCTCATTTGCCACCCAAAAGATACTCAGCAAATTTACTTAATATAAATGCTGAGGGTGTACATCAGAAATTACCTGGTTCTACCAGTAGATGGTGGTTGTGAATGTCTAGTCTAAATACTGGTAAACTGGGCCATTACCTCTAGGAAGTTCTGATTCATTCTTTCAATGTTCACCAAGGATTTGTTGAGCTTCTACTAAGTGCCACGCCCATGCTAGAACAGGGAATTCTAGGGCATACCACACTTGCATTGTACCTGACCTCATGGAGCTTACAGACTAGCAGTGACAAAGAACACTATATCACTGTCAAGACAATTAATCACAACAATGATCAGCATTACAAAGGAAATCTGGGGCTTGATGTGATAAAAATAAAATATACACAATGTGGATATTTATTAGGTTATCTACTGTGAATTCAGGGGTGAAAACATGGTGATGGGCACAGCCTCCAAACTCAAATAATCTGCTTTATTTATTATACAGACCAAATTAAAATTAAAATTTTTTAAATTAGTCTTGATTTTTATAAGTTTAGAATATGTAAAATAATAACTAAACTCTTAGGTGGCAGAATATGAAAATACAATTACTATGGTATGTATGTGGATGTTTTATTCCCCTAGACCATGAGGATAATATTTAATCTCTAAGATCAGGGAACTCCCATATATCAGTTCAACATTATTGGTTACCAGGTGCTTGTGATAGATTCTGGGGATACAGTGATAAATAGAAGGTTCCTACCTTTCAAGAATATGTAATACAGTGGGAGAAAATAATTAACCGAAAGGAACCCTAAGGGAACTAAAACCTTTAAACTTAGCTTTTCTTAACTATCTACAAATCTATCCTGCTATACAGGGCCTCTTACTGAGCCACAGACACCCTGTCACTTTTGAGGAAACGTGCACACATTCTTTCTCCTTCTTCCCCCTGTCCCCCTATGTGTGTCTCTCTCTCTTGGCCAAAGTTGAATGATGCAAAAAAGATTATCATGGTAAATGCTGACTCTAATCCTTAAGCAATTTTTTCATGAAGTTTAAAGAAAACTAGCTCCTGAAGGGAACAAACCATGCCTCTCTAGCCCTGCAGTTCTACAATGAACTTCTGGGTGAGCAACCTGCTGTTAACAATATGCGAATACAGCAGTGAGGACTCTGGCTTAAAATACTGAAGTAGTATATCCAATAATATATATTTATAATTTTGAAAATATGAACCAGGATAAAACATTTTTATTTATTCAAATTGCAATATATTCTTCCTTGGGGTTTGGATGCCACCATCTTGCATCAATCAGGATAAATTGCAAAAAATAAAAAATAAAAACTTAAAAGACAGAAAATAATGGGTATTTAAAAATGTGTGGATATAAATGTACATGCATATACAAATGTTCAAACAACTAGCATTATACAGTGACTTTAAAAGCAGAAAAAATTAATTTGTGTGTGTGTGTGTATCTGGAGCAGAAAGAATTTCAGTAATTATTTGTTCTAGTTCCCTCATTTTTCTCAAGGTTTATTTATTGCTCAAGAGCAAATAACTAATAGGTAGCAGAGGTGGAAATAAGAATCATTTCTGATGCCAAAAGCAGGACTTTTTTCACGTACAGCAAATGTGTATGTAACAGTGTGCGCATGTGGACACACAAACATAAAACACCTAGTTGAATGTCGGGCATACAGAAAGATATTTAATTAGCAATAATGGTATACATTTATATTTATTCTTGATACTAGCAGTAACTATCATTACACATGCTGAATGTAAAAAAGACAGCTTCTTCAACCTTTTTCTTAACAGTACAATAATGACTACCTGAGCCTTGGACTTGCTATCACTAATTCAAAAGGTATACTGGCAGGTGAACTCTAATGGTATCTGAACTAACGAGCCTAAACTCAACTAAAAGTCCACAAGAAGTCCACAAAAAGTACGTCTTGATGGGAAAAGTCAACCTAGTTCTCACTATTTGCTGATTTCAATTTATTCCTTTAAAATGAAAATAAATACACAGGAATGATGTTTTATTTAAGAACCTAATTCCAGACACATCAAGGCATTAATACATGTCTCTGCAGATGCTGTTACTACTGATCAAATCTGGATTATTTTCATTCAGCTGCTGCAACCAAATATCTAGATGCCTACAGAATAAAATAGCACGTGATGGTTCCAAGGTGACACGCTCTGAATCTTTGCTGTGCCACATGAAATTTAATTATATCCATTGTTTTTATTATTCAACATATATTGGCAGTACATCTACTCAGCAAGAAATTTTCTATTTTATCCAGTATAGCTTTTAAAGAAAGGGGGTATGCTGGGGAGGGGAAGAAGAAAATCTCTCTCCCTCCCCGTTCCCCATAAGGTGATATGAGGCTGCTGAAGCCCCGTTGATTTCCCAAGCCCAATTATTTCATTGTGCTTCTTCCTCCTCAACAGCACACTTTACCAGGGGACACAGTCTGCCTAAACACCACACACTTAATAGAGTCCCTGAAGCTGTCTCGATTTCATTGCTTCTAACTAATAGGCTGTGATACTTTTCCCCAAAAAACAGATCAGAGCTCTTCTTCCACAACATATCATCCTCCTTTAGGAAAGAAAAATAAAAAATAAAGGAGGGGGGCTACTCTGATGAAAGAAAGTATTCACTCCTGCTGCCAAACCTTCATTACTGCCTAATACCTGTGTTCCTTAAGGGCACAGCAACCTCACTTAATCGAATCTAGGAGCTTCTTTCTTCCAGATAATGACAATAATAGGCGTTTCCTTATTACTGTTAGCAGTACCAGTGAACAGCAGGAATCTACACACTTTGCAGTAGTTAACAAGCAGACAAACCAAGTTCTGCTTTCCTTGAAAGACCTCTAAAATTGATTGCCCAGAGAATATTTTATTTAGGATTGAAAGAGAAAATAAAGAAGCTAGAGGAAAATACACCTTTTCTGAAACTCACAGCGTCTTGAGATATGTCATTAGAGGTCAAAGACAAGGATTTAAAAATATTCCCATCTTCTTCCACTGTTTAGGAGCAGATTTAGTATTCCTATTAAAAGAGTTACTCCAATTCTGATTTGGGTTTATGTCTTTAAAATGAGTCTGATCTCCACAGGGAGGTGTCACTGTGTCAAAGGTTCAAAGGTCTCACTTTGTCTCCCCACAGAGAGATATAATTAAGGTTTTTCTTAAACCTTAGCACTATGTTAATAACTGTATCTTACTGAAATGTTCCCATTCAATAATTTAAACATTTTTTGGGAAAGATTTCACAAAGAGTCAATTTATTTTTCAAAACTAATTTCTTTAAAAAGGTTACACATACTTTAAGATGGCATTCCTGCCATCCTCCACTGTCCCACTCAGGTGGAGAATTCTAGAAAAAGTATTGAGAAACCCAGGTCCAGTCAGGCTGAAGAAATACTATAGCTATTTCCTGAAATGTGACACCTTCCCATCCCTCAGAGACAATTTCTGTGCTGCCTGAGATAATGCCTCTTATATAATGTGGGAAAGAATCAAAATAGTTAACTCAAAGAGCTCTTACACACTACTAGAACTCAGCAGTTCTCTTCCTAAGGCAAGACAGAACAGTAACATCTAATTATATTTGACATTTAGCCTCAGGTTCCATAAGTCTTCCTAAATTATCTTTGGGGTCAAAACAGACCTGGATTATCTGACTGAAGATAGTTACTATTATCTTCAAAGTTAAAACCCCTGACTGATTCCCGATGAGAGAGATAAGCAAACAGGGAGTAATAAACTCTGGAAAGCTCGACCACAGTCTCTCAAGAACATAAAGTCCCCTCCCTCACTGTGGTCCTTGCCCAGAAGATATGTGACCATCCTAACTGCGATCAGTATTCCTGGGTGAGTATGTGGGTTGTGGGTAGTCCAAAAGGTATCTACAGTGGACTGCAAAAAAGGTCAATGGAGGCACTCTTCTGGTCAAGATACTATGCTTACATCCACCAACCTACTAACTCATACTAACACCTTCTATGTTCAAAGACGGTTCCCTTTGTCATATTTTTTTTTTTTATTGCACAATGACAGATTTTGGTAAATCAGGGACCAAAGAGAAGAAAGTGCTTTGAATATTCATTGCAGACATGAAGAAGCCTCGAACGAACTGAATTCATTATGCTGAACAATACTATTTACAGAGAATGAAGAAATCATAAGAATACACAGGCAAATAATAAAATATTATTAAAGTGAATTCTAGGTTTGATCTGAGATTTAAATAACCTTGACCGTAGGTTATATGAATCAGTACATTTTCTTCCCCAGAGGCAAACCTATCCTAAATAGTCTGTGGCTAGCACAGGGCTGCTTTATCAAGTTAGGACATTATACTGTGCCACTTTAATCTGAATACTGCCTGCTATAGGGATTAACATTTCTTTTTGAATCTTCTTCCCAGTGCTTGGCATATGTTTTATTGCAAAAATCAACGATCTTTTTAAAAGATTTTTTAATTAGGCTCTGAAATCAGGTGGTTGGCCTTTAAATATTAGTTCTGTTCCTTATGAGCTATGTGACCTTGTGCAAGTTATTCTACCCTTCTAAACCTCAAGATTTATACAAACAAAATGAGATATCATTTAGAAGGCAGTGGTATGGTTTAAAAACACAATACTGCAGGTAAACTATTAGCACCATGCCTGGCACAGACGAAGGGTTCACTAGGTATTCACTTCTTTTAGCATTTGTATTCGAGATACACATATGTCTGCATTGTTACTTCACTGGCTTATAATCATTCCTCAGCATCTTCAACAGCAGTTCATTTTCCTCATTATGTCTGACAAGGTGCAAACAAATATTTTTAGATCCTGCTGAGCAACCAAGAAGGGCTCAGGGTTCTATAGGTTTTGACTCTGTCAAGGTAGGCTGCCATCGGAGTTTAAGGACCACAAATCTGGCGTATGACAGCAGGTCTACATGTAGTCAAGTCTGGTCCAGATGGACGACAAAGGTAGTGGGCTGCCGCCTGTGATTACACCTATAGACTGAAAGAAGCCCACTGAGTTAATTACATTCTCATCATTTGGCTTTCTTCTTCTCTTCTCTGTGCACTTACTGGCTTCCTCAAATTGCTGCTAATATCTATCTAATGGTGGTTTTCTAGGGTTCAAGACTTACTTGATTTTTGTTTGTGAGCTAGAACTCTCACATTCACACAGAACAAGTAAGATGATGACAAATGAAAGGAACCACCCTTTAACACCCACCATGTCATTTTGCTCCCTAAATTAGAAGTCCATCTGCCTATATTCCATATGGAACATCAGCAGTCCCAGTGGAGGGAATGCCTTCAAAGTTCCTTTATGCCTTCACCTTTCAGTTTGCTACAGAGTGACATGTTCAGACCAATAAGGATTTTCCTGTCTTTACACTGACAAGTGAGAAGTGAGAGTTTAAACATACTAAAGGTTATTAGCACTAAGGCCTTGTACAGTCTCAAGTTCATCCTAGCAAGCATGATGAAGTGACAGCTTTTATCCTACTTTCTTATTTAGTTCCATGGAATCCTTTCAGCTTCTCACTTTCTACATCTGTGGTGAGTTAGTAGAGCTTTCCAATTAGCAAACTACTTTTAAATACAGACTTTGTTTGCTCAAGAAATATCAGAATTAACTTGAAAAAAAGTAGCGTTAAGATTTTCATTTGTCAAATTTACAGCAACATTCAATCTTCTCAAAATCACTTTGAGGAAGGTATTATTGGTCCCATTTGTATAGTGAGAGTAACAGAGACAGGGTAAAGTTAAATGATTTGCCTAAAACCATAGGTGTCTGAACCCAATAACCACTTCCTTTGTCTCTTCTTAAGTGAAAAAAATTAAATTATAATAATTAAAATGATTACAAATTATCCATTGCATTTATTCACAGGGGAAATAAGAATAATATTGCAGCATAAAATTTTGAATATCTGTTAATTGTTTCATGACTGTACTTTGAATCAAGAAAAAAATGACTCATTTTTACTATGCAGTATACATTTCTTCAATGCACAACTATGAAATAAGATATAAAGGGGGTTAATTTGACGTATAAACAGAAACTTGGTCTTGTATTACTAGCTTTCACATCATTAGGAAAGTAGTGGATCACGTTATGGAAGATTCACATATAATGTGACACCTCACTGTACCACTGAAATGCACAACATCTAAAAGCCAATTCCATAAAGCTTCAATACTATAATACTTAAACCTAATACTAGAAGAATATGCCATGTTGATGCTTCTGGAAAGATTAGACCATCTAATCTCAGGGGTATATATTACCTACAGATAAACTTGACAGTATTTCAAAAAATATATACGATACACTGAATAAAGTATGAAATAGTTAAACACACTGGAATGAAAATGTTATGGTCGAAATATCCACTTTCTTCATTCTGAACAAAATTATAAGGAATGGGATGATATAAGCATGTGAACACTGAAAGCCTATAGCAAAATCCTATTCCTTCATAAGCACAAAAAAAGACTATGTTGGCTTAAGCAGAAATCAAACAACATCAGTAAAAGGAAGAGTAACACAATTGGCAACCCAAATGCCCATTTCTACAAGAATCAACTCCTATGAAAGTTGGGGAACAATTACCTCTTAATAATACACTAATGAGAACTAATTTTATTACTGAAATAGGGTAACTAGAACTAAGCTCAGCCCAGCACTGTCAGAATTTGGTCCAGCAAAAAATGCAGCAGTGAGGAAATTTGTAAAATGACAGCTGAGTAAGCAGTAGACAATTAAGGAATTTTAAACTGCTGAGATGAGTTGAGCCAACTGGCAGGAAAAAGACAGTTTTAATACTAATTATCATATTTAAAAGAAAACAAGAATATTCCCTTTACTGATATATAGTATTTCCCATTCTACTCAAATAATCACTTTGGCAAAATAAAACCTATAAGGCATTATCTTGCAAAGGTTTTTAATCTGATTAAATACCAATCAACGCTTCTTACCGTATCTTTGGCTATAACCACAGGTACGGAAAAAAATGCAAAGGAAAATTACAGCAGAAAAAGGGTGTCAAGCTAGAAGAATAATGTTCCTTCTTACTGTGATTTTTGATACAAACATAACGGACATTTTGCTCTGTAGTCTCTTGTGCTCAGAAGCAATCTAGATATCACTACATAAACATTCTAAAAGATATGAAGTACACGACATGAGCCATTAAGCTATTATTCATTCTTAACATGCTCCACCTCAAACCACCTCAAAGCATGACATCAGGACCAAATAACTCCTTAGGCTGACACTGCTGTATAGGTGACTTCACTAGATGGATAACAAGTAACAGCATACTCAGTGTGGCTGAAGGATTGGCACCTTTAAAAAATGAAGCTGACAGCTCAGACTGTCCACATGTCATGATTCTCTTTGCTACACTCAGTATCAAGAAATGAATAAAAGAATCTCTGAGGATGCTCCAGAAAGAAGACGATCAACTATTAAGTGCCAGGAACTTTGCATATACCATCTCATTTGATATCTCACAGCTATGTTTACACCCATTTTAGAGACCCAAACAGGCAAAGTAATCTTTCACACAGATATATTGATTATCCCCTAAATGGTATCTTGGGCATTAATCTGACTCGAAACCTTACATAGATAAGAATCTTTCCTTCTTGAGAAAATCAGCAACAAAATATTGTCCGGCCAAAATCAGTATCATGGTAGGGAATCTGGCTTATATATAGCAAAATACTACAGTCTCAGCTTTCTTCCTCTGGTTTCCCTGTCTTCTTTCTGAAATTCCATTATTTATCAAGTCTTAGCCATAGAACATCCCTCCTCTTCAGTTTTTGATACACATCATTTTGCTTCATTATTACCTAATTAGAATTGGTAGGGTCATTTAGAGGCACAATTTCCTGAGAAATGAGTGTGGGACTCTGCAGTCAGCTTCCCTCTTGCAGCACTTACATAATCTTCATAACATACTACTTAGGATTGGTCCTCTTTTCATCAGATTACTCTGGATAATCACTAGTGCTGAGCAATCCTGGCAGTTCTTGCTAC
Source organism: Macroglossus sobrinus (assembly GCA_004027375.1). Lineage (NCBI taxonomy): Eukaryota > Metazoa > Chordata > Mammalia > Chiroptera > Pteropodidae > Macroglossus > Macroglossus sobrinus. The sequence goes on from PVKZ01000539.1 coordinate 649,670, forward strand.
AATTCTTATAATTTTTAGAAATTTTTGCCTTACTTGAAGTTTCCTATAGGTACTTTTCCTTTACTAAAGATGAGGAGAAATACGTATCTAGACTTTTTGACAAATAACTAGTTAATAAAGGAAACGGAACACCCACTTAAGTCCACAGGTTAGCAAATGGTGGAATTCCCTAACAACAAGGCACACACCTCATATTTAGAGGGTGCTGCAAGTCAGCCTCATACAAAATTTTTGAGAAAGTTCTAAAGAAGATAGAGGGCTCTGCCCTTATCATTTTTCAAACCCATGGTATAGTCACTAAACCCCACAGTTCTTTTTCTCAAGCTCACACCTGTTGGGCTGCTGATTTCAGATAGAATCACAGGTAATCCAGCTAATTTCTACTCTACTGATGGACACTATCCCTGCCCTGCACCTCATCAGCATTTATCTACTCTCCCCAATCGCAGAGCACTGTCAACCTCTGCAGCCTCCTGGCCCTTCTCAGAGCAGCTGCCCTCCTTTTTCTCCTTAAAGATCTCTAAAACACTTGGCCTTTCAAGCTGGGCTCTTACTCAAGCAACAGTTGTGGGACTGTAGTTCTACTCTCAATAAAACAAAAGTATGCATGTCTATATCCAAGCACTTAGCAAGTCCCTGGCACTCAGTAATTGTTAGTGTCTCACCAATATTAATGAATGTAATGAGATAAGAAAGTAAATGCAAGATTTATCACCTGTTAATTAATTTGGGGTGTTTTAATATGACTTGTTTAACAAAAACTTGAATATCAAGTGATTATTACATTCAAAACTTTAGACCCTTCTGGCAGAAGTAATGATGGCCAACCAGGGCCGATCTCCATCAACATTACAAAGACATCTTCGAGTTACCCAGCACAAGCAATAGCAATTTTTTTGGGGGGGGTGGGGTGTGATTCTAAAGCAAGGCCAGTTGAACATGTCTGACAATTTATATTCTTCCTCTTCATCTTATTACTATGCATATTGGTTCTTAGATATCTGATATCAACAAAACAGTCCTTTGAAATTTATGCAGTCTAAGAATCCATTAACTTGATTAATAAGTTCAGATGATTTTAATGTTGGAATTAGTAGTAGCTGTGACAAAGCTTCTCTCAGAGAAAATTGAGGCTGTAATGACTGCTTTACTACAGTCTGATTTTTCACAAGATGGCCTCTTAAACAAAGAGGAAAGACTTAGACAAAAGAATATTTAAGCATGATCCAGTCTATAGATACCTAACAGACAAGTCTTAAGGAAAGAATATTTGTGTAAACATCTCAATCAAAAGTCAGCATAAATGATTTAATATGTAATTATCTCAGTTTATTTCTATATGACCATGTGATCTAAGATACATATCTTAGATCAAGCATAAAGTGACCAGTTTCCTTAAACTTATGCTGCATACCCATAAACACTATAAACACTATTTTTAAATTTAAAACTATAACTATTCTTAAATTATAAACTTATCCTAAACACCAGATAAATACTATTTGTGCCTATATGATGGCTGTGGGTAAAAAAAAAAAAAAAAAGGGGTTTATGGAAAGAAACCTCACAGAGTGATCTGATCATAAATTCCTAACTGGGCAGGTCATGGTGAGTAGTCATGCCCCAGCCATATAACTTTTTAGTAAAAGGTTTATCTTTGCCTTTAGCAAACCCTGTCCATAGTTTCTGTGCATCTAGTTTAACACACCTTTGAGACAGCCACCCTCAAGAAAACACATAATTTTGTTAACTACCTTGTAATCTAATTCCCTACCTTGTTTTCCGCCTCTTCATGTAGTCTTCCTTGAATTCCCTTCTTAATTTCAAAGGGATAAAAAATATGCAAATTGTTATTCTCTGGAGCATTTGAGATCTTGCTCCCTGGCGTATGTTATCAGTTTGGCTCAAACTTTATAAAAATTCTCTACAGGTTTGGATGCTTCTTATGGATACACACACATGTATTCTTATGTAAAATTTCAATACTTAAAACAACATTTTTTTCCTCAATAAACTCTAAGTACAGATCCTTCACTCTCATACAGTTTCTGTTGGCCAGCAGGGTCACGCATGACTATGCCACTGGCAATGACACAGTCCAAAAATAATGTAAAACTCATTTCATATATAAATCAACTCTTATGGTTCTTTGATTCCAAATTTGGGAAGACTTGAAGGTCCAAACTACACAGGCCTGAGTTTAGGTTATCAATACTTTTGAAAAGCTCATGATCTCTAAAAGTAGAATGAAAATAAATGTCTTCATGACTGATTTTCAATCCTAAATAGCATAAAACATGGCCACACTGTAGCTCTTCTTTCTTTTCAAATCACAATTAAATAATTTGTTCAATCTTTAGATGAATGTGATGCATATCCTCTGCCATCATAAATAGTAAGATAAGTGGCCCTGCACACCAGAAAAGGCTTCAAAGAGGCACTGATTTTATTATCAATTAATGTCAGAAAAAGGAGTTTAATGTCGCCTGGGCCCAAACCAAACCTTTGCTTTTTATAGCTCAAATTATTTGCTGTCTCTGATGGATAAGAAAGATGCCAAGGGTGTTTAAATGAATTGCCACAGAACATTAGTGAGTATCAATTCATGAAGGGTCTACTGCATGCTACTCTTTGCTAAACAACAGGGATACAAAAATAAATAAAACATTACTTCAAGAAGTTTAAAATGCAATGGAAGAGACAGATATGCATAAATAATATATAATGCAATGTATACGAGTGTTTCAAAAGCATCTAATAGTCACATTTGGTGGCAGACATATTTATCTCACTTTCATCTATAAATTATAATTAGGATGAATAGTTCTGGGGTGTGTACAGCTTATACCAAAATATACACTTGAAAGAAAGGAAGCACCCAAAGAAATCCATATAAGCCTTCAGTTCAGTCACAAAATATAATTTTATATTGTAAGAACTGAACCCTTCTCTGGGTTCATTTTCCTAAGAGACACATCTCTAACTTCTGAAAGACAAATATGTTTCTTGTCTGTAGCCACTAGATCAATACAAGGTAATTTTTTCTTCTTTAGTTTCAGATGGCCTTTGGACCAAAAAATAGATGGTTAAAAAAGCTTCAAACCTTGAAACAGTCAAAACCCTATCTGGTCAAGAAGAAAAGTTAATATATAAGATCCTTTGCTTCATTTACTTATTCATTATCATTCGGAAAGTACATACTGACCATAGATGAGGTCAGGTGTTGTTCTAAAATCTGAAATACAAGCAAGAACATAACAACTATTACATGCCAGTGAGAGAAACACACAATCAGCAAAGACTTGGCCAGAGGAAAAGATGTGGCATCTCAGTTCCAGAAGAAATGGAGGGTCAAAACAAGAGATTCTCATTTCTGAGAGGCGGAATTCCTTACGAAGCCTTCCCTCAGGTCTGCACAGACTTTTCTCTCCAGCCCTGGCACTTGCCTTCTCTGTGGCTAGTTTGGGAATTACTTTCTACATTCTGTAGCTATTCATCTTTTTATTGGTATATAACCAGCTGGTTTTCTTTTTGAGGTCAGGCATGGAATTATACGTAATTGAATATGCTCTCCAGTAAAAGAACAACAACAAAAATTTAATCGAAGCAAAAGTTGTTGACTGAGAAACTGACAAATCACCAGCATTACTGAAGTAAGTAAGAAGAGAAAATGATATGTCGTCTCTTCTTCCTGAAGAAAATCTTTACTCCTTGGAATTTCTCTCTGAGACCCACCCTCACTGGCCAAACTGGAATAGATAGATACTTCCACTTCCTTCTTCAAATTTCAGTTCATTCAGCTGTTACAAAATGGTATAACAAAATTATAGGTGTGTTTGTGAAACTTTTTTGGCCCCAAGCTATTTTGGCAAGGGACCAACCTGTTAGAGGAAAACTCCCATACTCAAGGGTTAATTAGTGAGAATACTCCATGCAAAGTTGTAGGGGGTTTTAAGCTATGCAAATCAGCAGGGTGTGGTAGCAGCAGATAATGGCTCTTTAATATTGTTCTGTGAGATCTTTCTTGCCATGTAAGGTACTGAGAATAGCTTGACTATAAATAAACACAGAAGATGACTTCCATAAAAAAACTGAGGACATGAGTAACCAAACTGAAGACTTTGACAGTGTTCCTCCTACAATAGTAAGTTAAATACAAGTGAAATGGCACTTGATGCAAAACAGTACTTACATTTTCATTATTAACATTAATTACTACCACTCTTTCCTGATGAGGAAATTAAGGCACAGAGCAGTTAAATTACCTGAATAAAATTTAATACCCCAAACTAAGTATCCAGATTCCAAGAGTGAACCTTTTATTTACACAAACAACACCAGTTTATATCTATATATCCTTAAAAAAAAAAAGTTTTATAAGCTAGAAGTTTTTGACCCGATTTGTTTAGATAATTATTCATCCTAAACATCTAATATTATCTTATCTGATCACACTCTTCACCGCAATGTTCTGATTCTACTCCATGGGAATCATTAAATAATGAGGCTGCCACAATATGGTAAATCTCACTTGAAGCAGACAGGAAATATATGAGGGGAAGGCAGACTCTTTTCCAACAGAGTCACAAGCAAAGGGAATTAGCAGACTGCTGTAGGGGAGGAAAAATTTCTTTTCCTTTTAACTTCTAAATTCTCAGCTGGGGCCCCTGTAATAAAGGACTGATAAACAAGGAAAAAGCATACAAATGTATTTATTACTAAGGTACTTCTCCTGCTAATCTGAATTTAGAAAGGAAGGCACAGAGAGAAATTTTTACCTTCCTCTCTCAACAGGGCACTACAGACACAGGTCTGGGAACTGACTCGGCAAGAATTCTTACCTTCTGTGGCTTTTTGTCAGTTGTCCCAACCTCAACTGCAGTTTCTGGAGCAAGTGGAGTTGGAGGCAGCCTTTTACTGCCTCTTCATGATTGTTAGAAATTGTAAGGGAGGAAAATTATCTTTTCCTTTTACTCATGTACATTCTAATCTAGGGTCCTGTAACAGAAGACAGATAAGCAAGAGAAAAGCATACAAATCTATTTAATTTAAAAATTTTGCATGGCATGGGACCTTCATAAGAAAATAAAGACCCAAAGAAGCTGTTAAACCTGAGCATTTTTATGCTAGGTTTGATGAAGAATGGGATGTACTGGGAAAATGTAATAGAACAAAGAGTATGGCTAAGTGTAGGAAACCCAGGGAAATGTAACAAGGCTTGTTCATTTAGATTCCTCTTGGAGTTCCTCTAGTTTTAGAGATAAGGATGCTCTTTTCCTGCAGGTATGCATTGCTCACCTGAAGGTTGTCTGACTTGCATTAGGGGAAGATTAGGAAGTCGTTCCTGCAATGGCCATTCTCATAGTCCTTCATCTTGAAATACTCAATACACCAAGGAGCCGTATTTTGGGGTAGTATGTCCTAAACCCCATTATAGTCCACAAATCACACTCCAAGATAACTTTACAATTTCTAAACCACTATGAGAACACAAAATGTACTTGTGAAATCTGTTTCATGAAACCACCAGTGTGGTACAGTACCTGTAAGTGGTATCATGGCAGGTCTGAAAGAAATTAATGTATAGTTTGAGATTAGAGAAATAATCTGGGCAGCCATAATCTCAGGGATATAGCCATTTGGCTGATCCAGCAAACATGGAGAAAATGATCATTTTACAAAGCTTGTCCTGTGACTCCCTGGAAAGCCTTCTTCTTTTCCTAAATCTCTGCACATTCATGAAAGTTATCCTTCAATTAAAGCCTTTAAAAGGTGTCACCAAACACCTATTAAAATGCTAATCATTTATCTTATAAAGGTCAGCCTTAAGCTTTTAGTATCCACTAACATAATCACAAAAGTAAAATTAGCAAATGTATTAACCACATTCTTGGGAAATAAGGGTAGGTGACCTATGATGAGAGGAAGGGATAGAGTCAAGGAAGGAAACGACCAGATTGGGCAGAGGTTGTAAAAAGGAGTCCTATTAAAGGTAATGGCCAGTAAAGAAAGGGGTTACCCCCACATCCCCTCCCCCGCAAAAAAAAAGAAAAAGAATTTACCTGCTAAATCGCACTGCCTAAGACAACCTCTATTTCTAACCTCCTCTAGGGGGATACTTAGAGTGAAATGACCCAGGCCACCGGTGCCATTTTCAGTTATTAAAAAAGCAAGCGCAGCTTCTGGCTCTGAGCAGCATTTGACCCAAAGGGTGATGGGAAGAAGAAAGAGGAAAGAGAATTAACCAGACCCCCTGTGGTTGCAATGTGCACACAGCAGGCCTGAGAACCACATTCCTCTCAGCATGGCTTCCGAAGAGCAGCTCTTTGACTGCAGAAGTGGCGGCTGTCCAGGACTGAACTGTAGGGAAGGACCAAGGGCCAAACTCATAAGGGGAAAGGGGCAGCAAGAGAAATCCTGGGTAAGATGTGTAATATCTTGGCACATCTGTCACCTGGTATTATAGAGGCATAAAATCATGAGAATAAATGGCAGCAACGCTGGCATAATTGGCCTCTCCCAACCAACTGCCAAAGGTCCAGTGATTCATCAGTCTCTCCAGGCATTTTTCTAAGCAAGTCCAGCCTCTAATCCCAGGGTAAAATCCACAAACCAGCTTCTGGGAGTGGGAATCAGGTAGTTGATTTTAGGATTTTTTTCTACATCTGGAGAAACATGAATAAATCACACATCATCAAGTTTATCATTTTTCTCCTCAGAGAAATATGAAATATTATAGATCATCTCCAGTACATCAGCTTCTTCACACTCCATTAGCAAGAAGGGACTATTTTTGATATAATTTATCAAACCACTGGCCTCATTTCTCCCAGTTCCTTCAAAATGAAAACACAGACACAGTGGACTCAGGCTTCCCTTATTCACAAGCAGCCACAATCTGCCTTCTACCCTGGGTGCAGAGCTAAGTTGAAGGATATAATTTGTGACAGGTCATCAACCTGTACTACCACCCAGAAAGCTGAAAGGATCTAGCTAAGAAACATGGGGCTGCTTCAAGTATGCTTTAGGTAGATCCTGCTGAGGTGAGAATTTTTTTTTTTAATAAAAAATACATCTCTCTCATCAAAGTCAGTTTTCTCTTCAACCTGCCCCACTTTGAAGTAGAAACAGTCCTGTTAAGGATGACTACCTGTTTAGTAAACTACATGAATGAGCTTATGAGGAGCCAGAAATGTTTGAAAATTACAATAGAAAATTAAAACGTTTGCTCGCTCTCTACTGCCTCTTCCCATTAATAGCCTTCAAGTGTTTTAACGGCAAGGTTGAAAATCAAATGATCCATTCAATTCGATTATTATTTGAATTAATAAGTCCTACTATGTTTGAGGCCTTTAACTATGGGGTTTCTACTCACAGTCAGCTAAGCAAATGTATCCCTAACTAGCTGTAGCATAAAGTTAGAATCAGACAAGAAGTATAAGACGCACATAGATAAGAAAGTATTTTATTAGAATCTTGAAAACTGCAGAGTGTTTCAACTTCCTGGATAAGAGTCAAAAAAGGAAAGACAACTAAAGGTATAGGAATGTCACTGGGAGGCATGAAAGAGAACTGACACTGGAATGTAAGGGTATATGGGTGAGATGTGAATAGTACAAAGATCAAAGAGGTTAGGCTAGGATGAATCTTGAACAGCAAGCTAAGGAGTATTAGCTTTAACAAATATACAACAGGAAGTCTATGAATATTTTAAGCATAACAGCAAGGATTAGAACTATGTTAAAGACGTTAACTTTAACAGACCTGTGACAGATGACCAGGGACAAGTGAGATGAGTGTTACGAAGATTCCTGCAACCAAATTTCCCTGCAAGTCCTACAGAGCAGGCAGCTTGAAGATAAGCACCTTGTTTCATCAGTCTTCCATCAATCATGCCAAACACTAATAGGTGCTCAGTACAATTTGCTAAAATAACAAATAGATTTTTGTGCAAGATTTGTACAAGAATGCTCATGGCAGTATTACTTGTAATAGTGAAAAATTGAAAACAATCTAAATGTTAATAAACAGAATAGATAAATGGTGGCAGCGTCTTAAACTAGAATATTATACAGTAGTGGAAGAACAAAGTAGAGCAAATGTATCTCACCGACATGCTGCTCAGTTTGAAAAAGTAGCCAATGTGCATATATAAGATGTAATTTTTCAAAATATAAACCCACATACTATTTGTTGATTAATTCATGTAGAATATGTATAAAGAAATTCATCACATAAACAACAAATTCAGAATTGTACTTATTATGAGAGGAGAACATGATGAGAATTACAATGGATCTTCAAATATACTGGAGATGTCCTACTTTTCAAGCTGGTGATGAGTACATATATGTTCATTACATTATTTTTCATGCTTTTATTTAATAAAACAAGGATAAAGCAAAAATGATAAGGAATAGTCAGGGGAATCTTGGGGGCTAGACACATTTAAGGATATGGACAAGATAATCAGCGGTGAAGTAGACTGAAAAAGGGAGGTAAAAAAAAAAAGGGAGAAGTCAGATTACTGACATATCCTAGACCTGGAAAGGCATGTGCAGCTGAAGGGCTGGCAGAATGTCAGCTGCAGTTGATGTACTTGGTCCAAACTGCACAGGGAGTTAGGAAACCAAGGGATCATGAGAGAACCAGATGAGGAGGGACCAAGAGAATGAAACAAGGGCAAAGGAAGTGGGAGAAGGAGAGCTAGTGAGGGGACTGGGTGGACCATGACCACATTGAAAACAAAGAAGCCTGGATGGAAGTCTTCCATTACAAGGAATACAGAGAACATATTTATCATTAATCTCTAGGAAAAAAAAAGAACAAGTGAATGTGTGTGTGTTTTAAGAAAATTCCAAAGTTGGCATTAAATTTTACTTTCTCACCTACCCTCTTGAAAGATTGTATTTTGTACTATCATCCTTATTTAAACGATAAATTATTTTCTTCCATTTTAAGGCCAGATTGGGACAGGACAGAATGGAAAGTAAATCTAAAAAGAATAAGAACACATGTCAACCTTTCATACTTTTCTTCCAACAGAAATGCAATCGGATAACTTATTTTTTTTTTAAATCTGAAGTTTATTAGGCTGGTATTTATTTTGGTTTCCCTGGAGGGTACAATTATTCCTCAGAAAGACCTGTGGCTGAAAGACATTCACAATAAACTATGTCTATGCTTACCACATGTACCAGGAGCAGCAAAGAAAGTCTCCTTTGTGAGGCATTTTGCAGAGAGATGACTCCTATTCTTTTCTGTTAACAGCATCGTATGTTCTGGCACTGGAACTTCTTTGACCACTACCCAAACTACAGAACTGCCCTATGGGAGTTATGTAAAAGGATAATGTTGAACATACTAACTGGATCTGAAAGAGTCTGAGAACAGGAGATAAAATGCCACCCTGAAATAATCTCCGTCTTGTACAACCAAAGCATTGATCCCAGCATTTGCAATGAAGGTTATCCCAAGGTTGGTGGCAAGCTGGAAAGGACTGGTCTTCATGTCCTCTAGTTGCTTCCAGGTCAGAAAATTTATACTAAGTTTGAGATCAACTTTCACAGGTTTCTGCCTCCCGTTCCTGTTTCTGTGAAAATCCCACTTTACAAATTGAGTATGTGGGTCCAATTCACCACACTTCAGCAGAGCTGTGAAAAGGCAAAGAGATTTTCAGAAAAGGTCTACCAAATCATCATCTGATGAAAATGATGGACACAGGAAGTAAGAAATGGGTTTGAGGGTTTCTTAAGTCTGTTGGAGGTGCCCAGGAAAGCTATGATGTGCAGGTATTAAAAACGCATGAGGAAATAGGCACAATGTAACATCTCTGGATGATCACAGCTTTTCCTGAAGAACTACCCTTATTGCCTGTGGGTAACGAAAACTCATTCTTCAGGGCCTGCATAATAATTAACTACCAAAACCGAGGAGGAAAAAAGATGTCATTTATTTGGACTCCAGGACACATCTGTGAGAATGTGAAATATATGCAGATTCACAAACTCATGCATTTTCTCCACTTGCTCAGACTTGGCTGGGGACAACCAACCATCAGCCATCCAGAGTTTAGTTGTAATTCTCTCTGAGCCAGAACCTGCCATGGAGAGATGGGAGACCTCATGTAATGGGCCTGCATTTCAAATAACTCAGGTGAAACCCATGGCATCCAGCTGAGCCAAAGGTGGGGCCAAGGTAAACAGAATAGACAAGCCATGAAAATGGGATGGTAAAGAGGTCTAGTCCATTAAAACAGTTAAAGACAACATGGAGCATAGACTTTCCCATAAGTCACAGTGAGCTCTTAAGCTGTTGCCCACCTGCTGCGAAAGTATTCCAAAAGACATCCTCAGACTCTCTCATACAACAATGGCAATTCACCAGGACTTTGCAGGACCTGCAAAAAGTCCATTCAATATTTTTAGCAATATATAGCTATGTGAAAACTGACGATTCTCCCACTGAAACAGGAAAAATAAAACTTTTTATTGAAACTTTTTTTATTACACTAGGAAGTTCTAAATGATGGCAAAAGAAACTGAGACAACCAACCCTCGGTGTCTTTGCAGGCTTCAAGGCAGAGTTCACTCAAAAAGAGATTTATTTTTCATTGGTTTTCAAGTGGTGCTGCCATTCATATTTCTCTTTAAATGTTCTCAGGACATTATACAAGTGGCTAATGGCACCACAGGGACACCCATGCTTCAGGGGGCTAAAGGACATAATATTAGGGGTCTAAAGCACAAAGGAAAATTAATTTCTCAAGAACAACAAATGAAAAAAAAAACAATATTAATTATGGAAGATCAACCAATCAAGCACAAACCACTAACGAGAAGAACCAGCATATATCAGCAATGACTTGAAGAATTCTGTGGCCAGAAAGAGATGAGATCATTCCAATGCAGCAAAGGTAGATTTAACTCAAAAAGAAAACACAAATCTTTGCTAGGGGTGGGCTGGTGTATAGGAAACTTACATCTCTTACATGTGATGAAGTTGACTTTTCTTTGAAAGCAAGTTCCTTTCTTTAATAATATCCCTGGCTAGAACTTTGTGTTAAAAGGTTCAAATCTCTGCTCTCTCAATTATCATTAGCTTCATAATCTTGGTTAAAAGCTTTACCTTTTCTGAGTCTCAATTTCTTCATTTGTGAAATGTGAATAATAAAAGCTACTTGGAGGAAAAGTATTTAATAAAATGCCATGCAAAGCCCAAGGCAAAAGTCAAAAAGTCTGAATTTCCTCTTCCAAACCCTTACACCACAATTGTGGTAGTTGTGAGCACAGGTTTTTATATCAGGCTGTTCAAATCCTGGCACAGCCTGCTACTAGCTATATGACCTTAGACAGACTTCTCAACTTTCCTAAGCCTCAATTTCCTTGTTGGAAAAATGGAGAGACTAATAGTGCCTTCTTGATGTGGTTGTGAGGAATAATTGAGTTATTACCTGAAATATGCTAAGAACAGTGCCTGGCGCACAGTCAAAGCTCAGGAACTGCTAGCTTGGATCATTATTATTAATATATATAAAACTTGAAAACTTATGAACAAAGGAAATACCACCTTTGAAATTTTGAAAACCTAGAAGCAAAGCATTTAATCAAGTCAGAACTTCTAAGTATGCTATAATTCCTGTACTATACTTTTCATTTCACTTTAAGGAAGGAAGAGTTAAAACATGAGAAAACAATTCATATAAGCAATTTACTTATTACAAAACAAATTCCAAGGTAGGGCCTGAGAGCAGAGCAAACCCAACCCAATTTCCCATAAGACTCTCATTTTACGTCCATTTCTTGGTATGGAAAGAAGGAACTGCAATCCAACATCATGGCCCCAGGGCTATACAAGATAATCCAATATCATAGAAAGACTTGATTATAATTGCCAGACCATGCTCTCCAAGGCAAAAATACACTGAATACATTACAAAAACATTTTCACAAACAAGTACATTGAAATAAATGTTTCTTAAGAATGATCCAAATTTAAATTAACACCACTTCTTTCCAGTTACCAGAAGTTTTACTGTATTATCTTCCTAATCAAGAAGATGAAGTATTATGAATTGGTATAGGAAAGCAAGGTGGGTTAACTATTTCTGGGAGTTCAAATCCTGTAATACATTTCATTCACGTAAGCTCGGCTGAGAAAAAATAGTAATAGTGGTTTGGACAGCCAAAATCATTGCCATTTCACAGAAGAAACTGAAACTGAACACCAGAAAAGTTTAACAATTTCTCTAAAGTTAGTTGCTCTTGAACAAGTGTCAAGAATTTAGATATGAGACATCCTGTCCCTGGCTCCAGATGGTAGACAGTAAGACTCTCAGGCTATGGCCAACGAGTAATTTTCAGGTAACTGCTTGGACTCCACAGAATATCAGAATATGCCAACACTCTGGCCAGTTCAGTGAATCTTTTAACACATCACACACAAAGAAATCAAAATATGTGACTGCAGTAAACTTTGCAGTAAACTAGATGCTTCATGGGCTGAATCCAATGAACTAAATTAATCAATTTTCATTTATTAATCAAGTACAATCACAATGTTATATAATCATTATATTGTAGACAAAATAATAATGAAGGCAAATGCAATTTGTTTTCAGTAAACTTTGGCAGGCAATAACACTTTCTAATAATAATACAACCAGGAAAATAGTTCAAGGTATTGAGAGAGATATTAAAATGGGCAAAAATGCACAGGGGAGGAAGGCATTAGATATACATATTTTAAAGTTATTAAAAACTGAAAGAATATAAAGGTGAGATTAATGTTACCAAACCTATCTGCATCTCTTGAAATGAAGGGTTTTGGTTATATGAAATATCTTCTGCTCTCAAGGATGTACTACAGCTAGCAGAAGAACCTCTGGATAGAATTTGAATGAGTGATAGGCTGAGAAGCATCAGAAGAAATTGAGAAGGAAAGTGAAATCTCCCCTGAAAGAACATTCTTTAATTATGAAGAAGGTTGTCTGGATTACCCCATAAAAATCTTGCAAATCCTTGTTCTTTATACCTGGGTAAAATGACAGCTACCTGGAAAGTCCTTTTTTCTGCTTTACTCTCTCAAGTCTATAGACTGAAATTAGAGAAGCAGCAGCATCAGAAGGCATGCTACAAATGCTGGGAATGGAGGCAGAGGCCATGGATTCAGTATGAGTGAGCATCCTGGCTTCCAATACTGTTGCATTGTGCATGCTAAATGGAAGAATTTAGGAAAGGCAAGGGAAGCTTGGTGGGAAAAAAATTTTCCATCACAAAGCAATAGCAATGAGGAGAAACACTTGGCAGATGAGGAAATTCTGCAGTCATCTGACTTCTGACAGGTAAAAAAAAAAATGCAGTCTGCCTTAAAATCTCTGAGCAAGAAAGGAAGGGGGCAAAAACTACTGGAAAAAAAAAACTTGTTTATAATAAAGACTACATTCTGTAGCAATTTCCTAGATTCCTGGGGTTAGAAATCTAGATTGCCAATGGATAAGTGAGCCTTAAAATCACATCCCTGCTGACAAAAATTCATTTCTTATAACCGTCTCCATTTACCGGAATGCTGAATCTTTCCCATGGGGAAGGAACAAATGAAAATGTTATTTCTCTGCTCATGAACTCATACCTTTCTGTCTGCTTTTCACTGTTGGCAATTTCATTCTCCTCCAAATTTGACTAAAGCCCGTGACCTGAGGGAAATAATGTCTATATAATAATCTTCTGAAACTCTAATTCTGAGTCATGTTTTTTTGGATGTTGCCTCGCAGTTTATGAAAATTGCACTGAGCTATGAAATGTAAGTGATGTGATGTCTCTGCCTAACATAATCATTTTGCTGGTGAACATGTTGCAAATACTAATGAAAAGGAGGCTCCCGCAAAAGCCATGAAAGCTGGTTAATGGCGACAATCTAGCAGCAGTGGCCCCCATCTTTGGTGTTCTTCCTCATATTCCTCTCAGAATAGAACTGCAAAGGGTAAAAGATAGGTGGTCAAAACACAGCCAGGGAAAGGGGGAAATAATTCACTTCTACTATGATCCTTTCCTTGTTCCTATACGCCTGAAAGCTCTGACATCAATTCCTGTGAGCTTGGGACAATAACATGCAATCTGACAGTTCAGGAATAATGGTGTACTAACTTTTCATTTTAAAGAAAACCTCAAATTTGAGACAGGATCAGTTAACTCTTTTAAATGAGTTCAGCCATACAGTGTAATTAGTGAATATCTCTCTCTGAGTGTAGATAACTATTCTACCTAGAGATGGACCCTACAAGGCTGAAATTTCCATCCATCATTTGGTGAATTTCACACAACCAAATGGGATTAAGGACCGTTAGTGTAATTTTCTCTAGACTTTTTTTTTCCACTAGCCTTTCCAATCTATTCAATGTGCAAGTTAGCGAATTAAATAAAGAAGTGTTATAAAGAGAACTTGTCCCTTGTAAATGGATCACAAATAAAGAGACCATTGAACATGAAATTCTGTGTTCTATGATGCCTGTGCACTCACCTTACCACCAAAAAACAAACAAAAAAACTAAACATGAAAGTGATATAAAATAATAAAGTTAACATTTAGTTATCAAACTGCTTTTTGTGAGATTGTAGATAAAAGGGTTTTTTTTTACAATAGAAAGCTCCATTATTGGAATTCTCTCTCCTCTTCTGATTTTCAGAAAAATAAAGGGTTTTGTATTTTCAATTTTCAGCAAATATTACTGCAATTGCATTTGGTTCTTGAGACTACTTAGAGAATGATGCAATGTTAAGTAGCAAAATTAAGTAGCAAATAAAGATTTGTAAGCAGCTCATACATATATTACTGACATGCGAACTGCCATTTAACTAGTAACATTAAGAGAAAATAATTAGCAAGTGTTAAAATCAATGCAAAATCATATCCCTTAACTTTTATTGTGAACATATTATAATCATAGATATTTAAATAAATCCTAAGCATCATAAATTACTTCTGACTTACACTGAACTTATTTCATGCAAACCTCTGCATTTTATAGCCATATGGCACTCATAATTTTAAAAATTAAAATCAAAACATTGAACTCATGACTTGTGAAGTCTTCCCAAGGCTAAGGAAGGAACAAGATTTTGGGTGGTAGTTTAGTGGTAGTGTAACTGTTTTAAAGAAGGATTAACTCTATAGCAGTTCTCCAAAAATAACTAATTTGAAACAATTCAGAAATAATTTTTCTTTAAACAAATAAAAAATTCTTATTTGAAGAAAATTTACAAACAGGCTGGTCATGTTTGCTGTGTACGATAAATCATCAAAACAAACCCTAAGCCCTGGATCTCAGTTTTGTATCCATCTCATGTTACTAACCTAAAACTGCCAAGAGCATCTAAACGCACGTGTAAAATGAGACTATTATTAGGATTATGAGTCCACAACTCTTTTGAAATCTCTGTCAGCTTAGAAAGATTGTAAATTACAAATTTAATTATTCTTACTCTTAGCCTTAATTTGAAGAACTGTTCATATTTCTCCCGAGGAAGGGAACTCTTATAAGGTCAACTGTGAACATGAAAACTAAAATTATATTCTTTTCTATTAGAAACCACCTTTTATTTTGGGTGACCTCACAATAGGGTTGAAAATCACAAATGATGGTCTAATATTTAGGACAAAAACATTATGACTTTAACAGTTGCTAATTCAAAATATGTATTTCCAGAAGTAAAATTTTAAAGTTTACTCACCAGCCCACAAAGGTCTTTTTATTCTTCATTATTAAAGAGTTATATTTGTCACATTTAACCTAATAAAAGTTTCTAAATACTCCTAAGATTTGTCCCAGACCTTGATTTAGGCACATATTAAGACTTTATTATCTTACTGCTATCCTATGATGAACAGTTCTTCCAAAATCTATGCCCAAATTCTGCTTCTTTAAAAGCTGAGCAGAATTCCCACTTTTGTTTTCACTGGTTTACTTGGTTGTACCTCTTGATAACCTCATCCGAGTCTTAAAGCTTCCTACTCAGGGAGTTAAAACTACTGGGAGTGTTTACAAACACCACCAGGAAGCCCTCCAGCCCTCTTTCTTAGCCAGCACACTAAATGTTTGTTGACAGACTGATGGGTCATACATCTTAAGAACCAATACACACTTCAAAATCAACAAGTTCAATCACAAAGTATCTAACAGCACCACTACAGTATAAAACTAAAAGTAGATTCCTGGTAACTATGGGCTGTGAACACACAATATTATATATATGTCTTACTGTTGAATTGTACACTCGACACTTACTAGATTTCATTAACCAATGTCACCATAAAAAAAAAAGTAGATTTGTTGCAACACTGACATTTTTGCTAGTGTTTATGAAGGCTTCAAGTGTTATTTTTTAAGCCTGATCACTTGTCAAGTTTCAGGTATTTAATTTCATCCCAAGAAATTATATTCCCCAAACGTTTCATCTGACTGACTGTCCTTAAGCCAAATGTACTTAAAATATATTGTGTAGTACAGTACTATAGATCTCGAGTGAATATAATTATCATTAATTACATGTATGTGTAGCACACCCTATATTTCTGCAAATTTTTAAATGCTTAGAAATAAGAATAATTTAAAAAGTAAAACCAAATTCGATTTTTAAAATTTCTTCTTTGATCTATGAGTTATTTAAAAGTATGCCATTTAACTCCAAAATGTTTGAGGTTATTTTGGTATCATTCTGTTACTGAGTTCTAGTTTAAATCAGCTTCAGTAGGTGAATATGGTTTGCATAATTTAAATGTTTTTATATTTTATACCTCCAAATATGGTCTATATTAGTGAATATTCCAAGTGCATTTGAAAAAGAAACCTATTATATTGTTGAAGATAGTATTCTATTAATGTCAACTGAGGCACTATGTGATTGATAGCATTGCTCAAGTGTTTTCTGTCTTTCCTAAATTATGTTCATTGGCACTACCAGTTACTGAGGAAGGAGTGTTGAAACTTCCAAATAACTGGTGGCTTCATCTAATTCTCCTTGCAGTTCTTTTAGTTTCTGCTTTAGGTATTCTACGGCTCTGTTATTAGGTGCATATACCTTTAGCTTTTTGATGAATTCCTATTTACTTTTTATCATTATGTAGCCATGACAATATTGCTTGTTCTAGTCTATGGTCATGCTACCCTGAACAAGATTGATCCCGTCTGATCTCAGAAGCTAAGTAGGGTCGGGCCTGGTTAGTACTTGGATGGGAGACCACCTGGGAAGACCAGGTGCTGTAGGCGTAAAATTTTTTTTTTTTAAATAAGGGATTGCAAATTGACAAGGTCTTTGCAATCTGTGAGGTCAACCAAGGGTTGTTTCATCTAAAAAAAAAATATTGCTTGTTCTTAAGTTTTCTTATAGACAACATATAATGAGGTTTTGCTTTTTATCCAATTTTATAAGCTCTGGTTTTTAACTGACCTTTTACATAGAATCCAATTATTGCTATGGAAGGGTATATATTATTATACTTTAAAACAATTGCCCCATAATTTTTTTGTTCATTTTTTCATTCTTTGTCTTCTTTTGTTTTAGTGAGCATGTTTTATGCTTCCATTTTATCATTTTTATAGGCTGGTTAGCTGTACTTTTTTGCTTCATTTTTTTCCCTGTGGCTACTTTAGAGTTCATAATATACATCCTTAAATAACTATGGTTTACTTTAAAATTTTATTACATTACTTCACATACAGTGTAAGTAGGAACCTTACAACAGTATATTTACATTTGTTCTGCCCTGTCCTTTGTGTTACTACTGCCAAAATTTTACTTTGACATATGTTACAAACCCCACAATGCATAGCTGTTATTTTAGCTTTAGATCAGATCAGACATTAAATAATTTAGGCTTTGCATGTCATATATGGCCTCCATTGCATATTCTTTGATGATTGTATTTTATTATTTTTTTTACAATCCATTATAAAAAAGAACATTCTTAGCTGTTAGGCTGTAAAAAATAAGTCAGAGATAACAATGAGCTCATGGACTGCTTTTTGTCAACCCTTGTTCTAATCTATTTTCAAAATACTAAAAGTAAGAAGAAAATGTTTCTTGTATTTATCCACACTTTTACATTTCCAGTGCTCTTCATTGCATTGTGTAATACCAAATGCTCCATCCGGGGGCATACTCCTGCCTGAAGAACTTCTTCTGTGTTCTTTCTTATAATGTGGGTCTGCTAGCAAAAAATCTTCTTGTCATTTGTTCATCTGACAAAGTCTTAATTTTGCCTTCTTTTTTGAAAGATATTTTTCCTGGAAACACGGTTCTAGAAAGATGGTAGTCGCTGTTTCAGTTCCTGAAAGATGTCACTCCACTGTCTTATGGCTTTCATAGTTTCTGACTAAAAGTCTGCAAACTTTTTTCTATGTACCTCATTATATAATATTTATTTTTAATTCTGACTTCAGGATTTCCATTTATCTCTGGGTTTTAGCAGTTTGACTACAGTGTATATAGGTGTGCTTTTATTCATATTTATCCTGACTAGGTTTGTGGCTTTTTTTTTTCATTTTGGAAAATTCTCAGTCATAATCTCTTCAAATATTTCTTCTACCTTATTTTATTTTTCCTTACATACATTTCTTCACATATACACGGAAACATTCTGCTTTCGGATGCTCTGTTTTTCATTTCCACTCTCTCTGGTCCGTTTCAGTTTGGAAGGCTCCTCCTAGTTTATCAGCAAGGTCACTGGTTATGTCTCCACTGTGTCCAGTTCGTTAATAAATCCATTAAAAAAGTCATATATAATATTGTTTCTCATTTCTCACATTTCCATTTGACTCATAGATTTCCACATTTTGCTAAAATTCTCCATTGATGTATATATATTATCCACTTTATCCATTAGAACTTTTTCTATAGTAATTACGGTTACTTCATAGTTTCTTGTCTAACGTCTGCATATCTAAATCATCCTTTTGTTTAGTCCTGTTGACTGTTAAACCTCTTGATACAGGTTATTTTTTCCCTGTCTGTATTTCATAATTTTTTATTGAATTTCAGACTTTGTGCATGAAAGAATCTGAAGTAAATAATGTTTGCCTGGAAATTGGTAAATTCTTTCAGATTATTAGCATGGGAGATTGAGTAAATCTAAGAAGTAGTTAAATTGAGTTGTGTTTTACTGTTAATATAACTACTTTCAGTGCACCACAGGATTAAAATTCCTCCTTTGAAAGACTGCTGTGACCCAGTTCTTTGTGAGAGCCCAGAAGTTCCAAAGTTGAAAACAATTCAGAGCCTGAACATGGGAAAAACATTTTTTTAAAGCCATAATCAAGGAACAGTCTATAAAATACCTGACCAGAACTCCTCAAAACTTTGTCATCAAAAAAAATAAAATGTCCAAGAAACTGTCTCAGTCTAGAGGAGCTTAAGGAGACATAATGAGTAAACATATAATATGGGATCATAAATAGAATGCTGGTAGAGAAAAAAGACATGGGGTAAAAAATAAGGAAATCTGAACAGAATATGAATTTTAGTTAATAATAATGTAATTATATCAGTTTGTTACTTATAAAAATGTATCACACTAATGTATGATACTTACAATAAGGAAAACTAGGTGGTGTGTACATGGGAACTCTCTGCTACATGTACAAAATTTTTAAATCTAAGACTGTTCTGGAAAATGTTTATTTTAGTAAAAGTATCAAAGAGTTTTTCTCAGTATTTGTGATCCACCCTAAACTTACAGGAGGCCATACATATAATCATTACAAGGTGTGTGTGTGGGTGAGCGGGGAAAAGTCTCACTCTATACTCTTGACCCCCCATTAAACAGTAGACTACTACTGTTTTTTTCTTAGTGCAAGGCTTGTGATCAGGGAGGGAGTTTCTCAGTCCTCTTGCTCCAACATCAGTCTTAATCTGACATCGTAAATCTAAGTTTTAAGAGTGGGACCTTCTTAGCATTTATGCCTCTCTTCCAATGGCAGAAAACCACTACTTCCTACTCAATGGAGGGTATAGAATGTAATCAAGTTTCCTGCTCTTCCCCACACCCTTTTCATGGGAAATCAAGTTCTGTATTGGTGGACTATCTTGTGCATGAGGAAATTTCCTGCTCCTCTACCAGAGGCAGCTGACTACTACTTTGTATCAGTGAAGAACCATAGGCACCATGATCTCTTCCACTGGCAGATGGTTTTAGCCTAGTGTCTCTGAAGGCGGGTAGGGGGAGTGAATACATAACCCTTCCCATATAGTAGCTGATCTTTGTGTAGGACTAGAAGAACAGATGGGTTTCTTGCCCCTCCCCCAGTGGCATATGGCTTTTGCTTTGTATCTGAGAAGGGTCTGGGGAGTGGTTATGACAGAATAAAATCTAAATAGCAAATTTCTGCTTTTATATCAACTATAGACAAAGATCTAAAGGTTTCTTTCTCTTTGAGCCTAACATTCATTTTTGGTATCAAAATGCCTAACACGAGTTTGGAACATATTATTTGCTTAGTTTCTGCATGTTAGATCTACTTCTGTTAACTCTTTAAGTTCTGGAAAAATCTCACATTGGGTGTTTAAACACAGAAATTATGTTGACCTATTCTAACTACTAATTTATCTAGACCAGGCCATGAGGTAGCTGTCTACCACTCCTTTTTATCAATCCTCTCCCTACCCTAATTCACTAGCCAGTTTTGTCTAACTGTCACACTAAAGTCAGAGTCATTTCTAAAAACAGCAAGCCTCTACCCTGGCCCGCTTCCTACTGAGTGTAACACTATGGTAATTAGAAACCAAGTAAACACAGCAGTTGTATATGAAGTTCACCAAATGGTAACACTGGATGTTTCTGCAGAAAGGGTAAGATTAAGGCTGATGTGCAGCACTTTCTTTATGGCTTTTTCTACTATGTAAATCATTTAAATAATGATATATCATTTTTATAAAAAATAATATTTTCTTTAATAACAATTAAGGATGATAATCAGACTGAGAGTCACTTGCCTCTGTTTATAGTAGCAATTTATACAAAAGTTTGAGAAAAATTTAAGTGTTAACACAGAAAACTCTCAAAGAAACTGATAGCACAAGAACCAAGAACAACATAGAACTTCTAATTTCATACTCAAGACCACAAAGTAAATGTTCTCTTTTAATTCCTAAACCTCTAAAAAAGATCCAGAATATGAAATTTAACATTGCAGATTTGTTTTTAATAAAAACTGTCCTCTTAGATAAATTGTTCTCAATTTTATATTTTCCTCAGATCTTGGAATAATTGAAGTTGTTCTCATTACAGGTTGCATTTTTTCCATTCAAAACCCAAGAAACAAATTAATTTGTTTTCCTGGTAATGCTATGATGGGGTATGTCAGTAACTATTTGGAATGTAATGTATTTAGGGAACCCCATTCAATAAATCCAGCAGTATTTTTCTTTGACACGCAATAATGCCCATGTAATTCTTGAAAATTTTGTAAAAAATTACACCATGAAGCCACTGGATGTCACTGCGGGTTTATGGAGTATAACCCGCTAGGGTTTAAACTGGGCTATAAATAAAAAAAAAAAAAACTCTTAAAGCACTCTAAATGGGCTGGAAAGTAAGTTGTCAGGCTCTGAGGATTTATAGGTATAATCCTAATGCAGTCATGATACACAATATGCCAATGATAAAACTTTCTATCTGTAAATTCTTGAACTAAAAGCTTGAAGAAAAGGTGAGGAACAAATAAGGTTAACAGATCTTAGTGGCCAAGTGTAAGAATAAAAGGCAACAGGCCTAATCCTGATATATACACACAAAAAAATGAGAAACATTGTGAATGAAAGCAGGTATTAAAACTCAGAAAGTAGGTATTAAAACTCAAAGATGGTGATGTTTCCAAGAAAGTGAGATTTTACGGCAATGATAAAAACAAACCAAAAAAGAAAAAAAATCCAAACACACACACACACACACACACACACACACACACACCCTATTAATCAAAGATGAACTGAGATCCCCCTAGGAAATCGACATAAATGAGAATATGTTATAGACCAGTGCTGCATACTTAACAAATAATAAAGATTGCATCACCTACTATAGCATAAGCCTTAGAATTTTCAGTGGGAAAAAAAATGAACTAGAAAAATTGGGGGGAAAGATTCATTAAACAGGAACAGCAAATTAAATAGGAAATGCCAGCTGTTCCCACAGGAGAAGTCAGATGCTTAATTTTACTCCTGTTTTCTTTATGCCAACCCAAAAGTTATTAAAACACTCAAAAACAGGACTTTGTCTTCAAGAAAAAAGAGAGATTTAAATAAAAATAAATGCCTAATTCCCATGGAAATAGAACTCCACGGGATTAGTTTCAGCATCATTATATCAGGAACACACAAATTCTGTTTCCATGTTGATTAATTCCAACCGAGTTGAAATTTGCATGCAATTTACAATCATTCCCTTCCACAAACGTCTTCATTTAGTAGTATTTTGAGCTTGGCATGACAAGATTATTGCAAATCACAGCTTCATCAAAGAAGAATCTGCTAAAAAAAAATCACAATTTCACTGGAAATACTGCAAAAGACAAAGATTGGTTTAGGAAGAATAAACAGTTTTATGTAGCTAGTACATTATTCTTCAATTCACTAGTGTCAGACATAGATGAAGGACTTCTCACAAATGTATTCATGCTAATGTAAAGAAATACAGTTACTGACACTGACAGCCATGAGTAGAAAAGTCAGCTGTAACAAGATGTATTTGGGTGATAAATGTTAGAAAGCTTTCGACAGTGTGAAAATTAAAAAAAAAAAGTGTAAGGCCATTTTTTTCTGAGTATCAAACTTAGTCACCTATGCCATCTAACAAGCCATCAAAAATATAACCAATGAGATTACTTTGGGGTAACCTGAGAGTTGTTTAATGAGTTAGGAGTTATTCTTCCAATGAACCTTGAAGAAGGTAAATGCTGACAAAGTCCTCAAGTCAAGAATTCATACACACAGAATTAAGGTGAGCAGAGAGCTTTCATAGGAGAAAAATCTAGCATCACTGGGTAAAGCAGGAGGGTTATTAGCATCCAGGCCAGCTTTCTTTGTATGGTGGACTACCTTTTTCAGGTATTTCAGAAGCAACATAATGGTCTCTAAATAACTCATCTAAATATATTTGGCCATCAAACACTTCATTTATAAAACACATCCTATTAATATAATAAATCATCTTCCGTACAGTGAGAGTACAAACAACATTTTGGCAAATTATCACTTATATTACAGATATTACTAAAAAGTCACATATAAAAAGAATATTTTTTGGTTGATAAGTATAGAAAAGACCAATCTAATGATCCTTTGATTAGATGGATACTCTAAGGGTAATTAATGGGTAAGCCACAAGAAATGTCCTATCGACACCCATTCAAGACTAAAGAACAGCAGTGGAGGTAAAATTAAAATTAAAAGGAGGCAAGGAATCATACTGACATTATTATATATTCCTCACCCTGATGAACAGAATAAATAAAATTTTATGTCTGGACTATAATATAATTCTATGGTCTTCATTAGCTAGACATTCATATTACGAATTATATATAAGAGATACATGGATTAAAATGTTCACTGACAATTCATAAACTATTCTTTAGATACATAAGTAACATAGTTTATATACTTTTCAAGTTATCTAGCTACCCTCTGAAAATATGCACAAATTTAGTATTGAAATAGCCCCAGAACTTCATGGCACTGCATTTGGGAACCATACGTGCTAAAATAAAAAAATTGTCATCCATTTGTAATGTTACTAGTTATAACCTTAACTAATCAGAATTTCACTATACTATACACTCTACCCTTTGTGTATTATTCCCATTAAATATAAAAAACTCAATATTAAAAATTAACCTAAAAAGCTCCATGTTCTATTTCTGTTCTAGAATCCTCAAGTTGCTTTTGAAAATTCATCTATTCTTTTAAGCCATCTTGTCTTGATTGATGCACAAATTCAGAGAAGTTTAACTACATGTTTTTCACACCGTGTTTCACACTGGGGTCTGCCAACATTTTATGACACCCACAAATAGTGATCCAACAAGTCACATGAGGTAACAGAGAAAATAACAGCAGCTTCAAATGTGTGTGGGATTCAGTAAGATAGAAATCATGGTATCCTCCAAAGATGCCATATCATCATCATCTGATGCCATATATCCTTGAAACAGCCTTGAAGAAATAGAATTTCCCAAGATGTATTTGAAAAGGGCTGTAGAATCATCAATGTTCTGAGAGGAGATGATTAAAATAAGATGCAGGTTGATAACACAGCAAAAGTAATCAAAGGAAGGCAGAGCCATAAATTTTTTTAAAAAGCTGTTTACTCAGAGTTTTCTAAAATCATGCTTCAGTCCAAAGAAATATATAATATACCCTCACTAATAATAATGAAGAAAATGTACCATGGATGATAGATCATTATTTATGTTTATTGCTGGTGATCCAGTAAGCTCTAGAGTCATCTAGGTAAATCACACAGAAACAAGGATCTCACAAGCTCAACACATAAATTAGCACAAATTAGCGCATTATGTTTTTTTTCTAAAAGGGAAATACCATTCATGGACTGTATGGAACATCAAATCACATCTGTGCATACTGCTCCCCTGTACCCCAGATTCATACCCCCACATAATATCTTTACTTGGACATCCCACAGGCCTCTAAAATCAACATGTGCAAAATTTAACTCAGTAAGCAAGTGGATACAAGTACATACTCTTGATCACACCCTTTACTGCCTTTCTTGTGAATCACGTCAGCACTCACTTGGGTGAAGAAAGTAGATACTCAGCAGTCATTCTTGGAGGCTTCTCTACAACTCACTGCCATGTTTACTCAATGACTTAGTCCTGTCAATTCTATGTCCTAAGTATCTCTAGAATTGTCTCCCTTTTCTCCCAATAGTACTGTGATTATAATCATTTTTTTCCTATAATCTTTTTTGCTTCCACATCCCTCTACTACTTAAAATCTTTCAGGGGCTATCACCTTCATTATAAAATGCAAACTCTTTAACAAGACTCATTAAGACTCAGTGTGACAAGGAGCCTACTTAACCTCATCTTTTTAAGTTTCCAAGCATCTCAAATACCTGCAGGTCCCTGAAAGCATCAGGCCCCTAGACTTTGAACTTTTCTGCATGGTGCTCCATTGAATACAACCCCCTCCAAGCCATCCCCAACCCTTTAGTCATCTGGATAGCTTCTATTCCCACACAAAGCACCAGTCTAGGCATCTCAGCAGAAAGCTTCCTGGTTTGTGCAATTATATTCCTGGGAGTGGCATCATACTCACATTATAATTGTTTGCTTCAATGTTCTCTCTCCCTCGACTCCTATCACAAGGCCATGGACTCATTAAGGGGATTGTTGTCAAATTAGGTGGGTTCTACCAGGTGTAATTTTCAAAGTCCCCATGGGCATTCCAGTTTAAGAGTCAAGCCCTTAAGAGCAGACTGTATCTCTCATCTCCCTATGTTGAGATCTTTCAAAGTGCTTCAATAATTACAGGCTCTAAAAGAGCAAAGCATTAAGAATGAGCAAACAAAGAAATGAGAGAGTATACAAAGACAAATTCCAGATGATGAACAAGTTAAAAGTGAGGAATGCTGATTGAAAATAAGGTATGATTTAACAGAGAAGAGGGAATACTAAGAAATGGCAAGTACTCAGAAAATTATAGAATAATACAGTTGGATTAAATAAAAATTTTTATTTAATTTATCCCGATCATTTTTTCCCAAAATTTATGGAGGACCTTTTATAAAATGGGGGTACAAAACTAAGAAATTGTTCTTTCCAAGTACAAAAATGACCAAACAAAATAAAAAAATATATATATAAATAGAAACTGAAAGATGTGGTAAAGTTATAAGAACATAAGGATCCTCGGCTATATAACCAGAGTGGGGTACAGAGCTCCACAAGAGGCTGCTTGCTAAAGACTGTTATATCTCAGCCCTACTAAAGGCCAAAGACTTAACTCAGAACTCTTTTGGGCTGCCTTGGAGCCCAGTAATTTCATGGAGAGGCAGAAAGCGGGACTGGATCATCTGAAACCATACTTCACAATTCTGTCTTCAGGGGGGAGCCCAGAGAAAAGTCCTCTCTTCTACCCAGTCCACAAGCGCCCCCACTATGAATCACTTTCCAATTCCCCACAGAAGGGCACTCTGGGAAAACAACAGCTTCAGTTGCATTTCATAGGTGCAGGTGGCATCACCAGCTGCAAGCAATTTAGCTCTTACTGGCATTGCTACCTCTCTTGGACCTTACATACTATTCTGTGTCAACAGAAGGGAGCATGAGGGAACAGGAATCAAAAGACGACAATGTATGAGAGAGTCTAAGGTGATGTGGGAGAAAGGGAATGACATCTTCAAGAAACAGAGTCACTGAGATTGTCATTTATGTTCATACTTTTGCAAAAATGGCTAGATGAAATTGTGGGTAGAGATAATCAGGTGAGACATTAGGCCAGCACTATCCACATGTCAGCAGACAAAACCAACAGGATGCTTCAGATGTCCCTACCGGGCCAGAAGCTAGTATCACTCTCTGCGTGGCAGATGGCAATATTCTGGGTTGAGATTTTATTCCAGGTGCAAATGATTCTTTTAGAAATAAACCTACAGTAGCTCCTCTCTTGCCTCCAAACAGGTCTGTTGGCCAGCCCCCTTCTTTCTGAGCTTCTGAATACTAAGTCACCTAGTAAAGTGTAATCCCAGGCTTCAGTTTGAAAAATACAAGTCTGAGGGGAAAAAAATAGAAATCGGGTATTTGGAAACCCACGCTTTGACAAGCTATGAACTTATTTATTTGCCTAGTGGCCCTCCCTATGTTTTGATTCCCAATGAAGATGAGGACAGACAAGGAAGCATACTAAAACAGATTAGGAACACAGGGCAGGCAGCCATCACTGAACATTTCATTATATCTCATTATAGTTTTTTTCTTTCTAAAGGGCAAAAATTCCTCTCACTAAAAAAAGAAAGGCAAGGGCTCTTCAAAGATTAACTGCTCCTAAACATATTTTGAGGCTATAAATAGTAAGGACTAGCTAGATTCAAGTCCCCATGCAGACCTTCTCTTTATATCTCTTTCCTTACTACCTCCTTGCCTCACCATCCTAA
Source organism: Macroglossus sobrinus (assembly GCA_004027375.1). Taxonomy (NCBI): domain Eukaryota; kingdom Metazoa; phylum Chordata; class Mammalia; order Chiroptera; family Pteropodidae; genus Macroglossus; species Macroglossus sobrinus. The sequence continues at coordinate 676,838 of PVKZ01000539.1, forward strand.
GAGTCTTTCACTGTTTCTTAAAAGCAGGAACCCAACTTTGATATTCTAAGACATGTTTTATCCCTAAATTAAATTCTCCCCCGTGTTCAACCTATGGTTTTGCTCACTTTTCTCCCAAAAGCTGAAGAGGCCTTGGGTGAGACCATGCTACATGAGAAGCATCCCATCATACCAGGGCCACCAAGGAAGGCCACTATCCAGCTGGGCAAACACGATTCCAGGGCTCATTTCTGTAATGCGACTTCCACTCAAGAAGAACAAAACCAGGCTGGCAACAGGGAATGTGCTTGCTGTGCTGTCAGCTGCTTTCTTACCAAACCTGGAAAGCAGGACCCCAGAGGGGCTCCCAGAGTCCTAAAGGTAACCTATCCATCTAACATATGATGCTACAATGTTATCCAAGAAAGCAATTATCAAATGTACCCTTCCATACTAAAAAGGGGGAAAAAAGGGCCCAACCAACCGCAGCCAGAGATACAAGCAGCGAGTTTCACTTTGAGGCCAATCCAGTGGACCTCGTGCCATTTAGCCCTCCTTGTTACCGTGTTCCGTACTCTAGCTACCACACTATCACCAACTAGGGAGCTGATCACGGTGCATGTTGATGACATTGTTTTTACAGCCTTTATGTGGCAAAATGCTCTCTGCTCTGTTTAGGGCAGGAGGTACACCAGAAAATGAGCTGGGTCCTCAAGAAGAAAATAAAATGCTAAATATTTTTGTATTCAAGTACCCTACAGATAAAGTTAAGAAAAAAATGTATTAACCTTGTTTCACTGAGTCTAATACTTCAAAAGTAGTAGCTTTTAGAAATCATTTTACTCACTACTATCTTAAAACCAACAAATATCTAAATAAGTTTTCTATTTATCAAATATATCTTTAAAACATACGGTTTTGCTTATTAGATGAGGTGAATTCCTCATTGAATTCCTTCCATTCTAGTCAAAGGAAGAAACAGCTTTTCCCTTTTTCCTCACTCATTTTTGCTAGAATACAAACCATCTTGTCCCCAAAACCTACAGAAATGCTTGTCTGATGGACACATTTTTCTCCAGGAAATGACATAGTGGCATAGGTAAAAGGTGATTTGGATAGACTGCTGTGTCACAAATTGTCAGGATCTGATTTAGAGACCTTGCTTTTGTCAAGAAAGACAGTTGGATGTCTGCTTTAAAGAAGTACGGAGAATATTTTCATCAAAGGTTTGAATTGAAAAACAGTAGGAGGTAAATATCTGAGATGTTGCCAAGAAAGACTGCTATATCTGTGCAATCACCATTAACAGAGGACAGCAGTAGTTCAATGAAGTAATTCAATCTGGTGGCCTACATTTTATCAGACAGCAATTTTGAGCTCTGACATAAAAAGCTGCCACAAAAAGGACTGGGCTCTTTTGTATGCATTTTCTCTCCCCTAATTCCATAAAAGCAGAATATAATTGCTTTATAAGACCCAATCATATATCTCTCAACATTTAACAAAGGACCATGAGATATTTCTCTGATGGAAATATGCATTTAGACATTCTTTAGTGATTTTTTGTGTTTAGTTTGTCTAAGATAGAGTGCTATTATGATGACAATAGGTTGATGGATTTAAAACACAGGAAGATATAAAGAGATGGCAACAGATCCCCAAGGCATTACAAACAGCAGGGAAAGTGTTAATAAGTCTTTTTAAAAGTTTTATTGAAGTACATATATAATATTAGATTTCACATATTTAAAATGTAGAATTTGATCAATTTTGATATGTGAATATATCTGTTAAACTAACCACAACCAAGATAAAAAACATTTCTCTTATCTGCAATATTTTACTCAGGCCTCTTTGAAATCTCTTCATCCCAACCCTCTGTCTCTATGCCTGCCTCTCCAGGAAACCATAGCTCTGCCTTCTGTCATTGTTGATTGTGTGGTATTTTCTAGCATTGTCTATAAATGAAAACATATTTTTGCGTACTTTCTCTCGCTCAGCATAACTAGAGATACATCCAAGTTCCTACATGTATCAACAGTTTTTTTCCCCTTTTTATTGCTGGGTACTATTCTATTGTGTTTGTGTATACATATATTTATATCACAAATGTTCATTCATTCAATTGATAATGAACATTTCAACTATTTCCAATTTGGGGAAGTTACAAATAAAGCTACTATAAATTCTCATATAAACTCTTTTTATGGACATATGCTTTTTCAAAAACCTAGGAGTGGAATGGCTAGATCATATGACAGATACATGTTTAACTTTTTAACAAACTGCCAAACTGTTTTCCAAAGTGGTCATACCATTTTATATTCCCACCAGCAGAATTGGAGAATTTCAGTTACCTCATATTCTTACCAATACTTGTTATGGTTATTCATTTTCATTTAGGATATTTTAATAGGTGTGTAGTGGTAATTATTTTCTGTAATGACTAAAGACATAAAAATCTTTTCATCTGGTTATTTGCAATCTGTATGTCTTCTGTAGTATAGTGCCTATTCAAATTTTTTGCCCATTTTTGAATTAGGTTGCTGGTTTTATTACTTGGTATTGAGATTTTTATATATATACTGAATATGTCTTTTATCACATATACTTTGAAAAAATTTTCTCATATCCTGTATATTATCTTCTTATCCTCTTATCAGTGTCTTTTGAAAGATATCTTCACTGCGTATAAAATTCTAGATTGGTACTTTTTCTATCAGTACTTTAAAGATGTTGATCCATTGTTTCCTACCTTGCTTTTTTTTTTTCCTGACAAGAAATCTGCTCTCATCCTTATCTTTCCCCCCTCCAAACACACTTAGGTATTTGTTTATTTCTGGCCATTTATAAGATTTTCTCTTTCTTATTGGGTCTGAGAAATAAGATTTGTTTTCTTTATGTGTCTACAAGGTGTGTTGTTTTATTTTCTTGTATTATGTTTTCTTCACATTTCTTGTGTTTGGATCTGTGGGTTATAATTTTCATCTAATTTTGAAAATTTTCAGACATTATTTCTCCATATATTTTTATCTATTCTCCCTTTTCTCCTTTGGAAACTCTAAGAACATGTATATTAGGCTTATTAAGTTGACAGACAGCTCACTGATGAACAACTCTGTTCATTTTTAAAATTTCTCTATTCTCTTTATGTTTCATTTTCTATTAGTCTTTATTCCTATGATTTCGAGTTAACTAATCTTTTATCCTGAAATATCCAAATGGCTGTTAATGACATCTAGTATATCATTCATCTCACAACTCGCAGTTATTTCTAGAAGTTTAATTTTTTTTTTATTTACTGAACTTTTTAAACATGGAATACAATTATAAATTTGCAAATGTTCTTATCTGTTCTAATATCTGTAACAGTTCTGGGTCAGTTCTGATTGACTGATTTTTTTCATATATTCTCTTGATTCCTTGAATATCTGATTAATTTTTTATTGGGTACCACACAACTATTCCAGGATTCAGTTAAAGTTACTTGAAAACACTTTGATCCTTTCAGATCATTCATTTAAAATGTGTTAGGACAGACTGTAGCAGTGCTTAGTCTATGGTTAATTATTCCTCAATACCGAGGAAAGACCCTACTATGTACTTACCCCAATGCCCCATGAATCTTGAGGTTTTCCAATCTGGTTGTTGGGAACAAGGACTGTTCATGGCTATGTATGACTGCCAGACATTATTTTTTCTAATCCTTTCAAATACTTCCTTCCCAGGCCTCAGGCAGTTTTCTCCCATGAACTAATTAGGATTCTGCTAAATAATTGAAAGCAATTCTCTAGAGATTTCTAGGATTCTTTCTCTCTGCAGTTCCTTCCTCTCCAGTCCTGTGAACTCTAGCTACCTTGCTCTTCCAATTCTCAGTATCTTTTCCTAATGCAGAATTTGCTGGGCTCCACCTGGTAGCCATAAGCTCCTTCTACCCTCATGGAAGCCTGAAACTCTCTCAATACAGTAAGTTGGGGCAATCATAGGAATCACCACATTCATTTATTATCCCTCAAGGACCACTGTCCTTCACTGTCTTATGTCCAGGGTCTTGCAAACTTATTTTGCGTATGTTGTCATTTCTTTTTTATTGTTTCTGATTAAAGTAAATTCAGTCCCTCTTACACTATATTGGCTGAAAGACCAAATCTCTTTATAACTATTTTAGATACCTTACCATCACTGACATTTTATGAATTAATTGAATTGACTCTAAATGCCATGGAGAGATTTTTTGTTTTAGTCACTGCTGCTTTCATCTACAGGAAATGAAACAGAAGAGGCACAAATCTTTTGAATTACCAATGAGAATAACAATGCTAACTACAATGTACACTGTAACACAGAAAAGGTTCTATAAAAATATGCTACAAATTAAGTGTAGATTTCTATCCTTAAGACATTTGAAACAACAGAAACTCTGATCTGTTAGTCTTTTTTATTTGTCTACTGGTCTCTTGTATGCTTAAATAACTAAAATTTTGTGTCTCCTGGGAAGGAGAATATCTCTTTGCAATTTGAACCAGTGAGATTTTGTGTGTGTATGTGTTACTGTGTTTACTCTTGACCTATGGCTGAAATTTTAGAATTGGAGTTGTGAAGTCTCCCTCTCTCTGCATGTCTATGTGTCTGTAATTCTGAAAGGCCTTTACCTTTCAATGAATGTGTGATGTTTTTCTACACCCAGATAGCGTTAATAATTTTTATAAAGTTTCTAAAATTAAAATAATTTTGTTCTAACAGGCTAGTGGTTAAAAATGATGGCTAATATAAACTAAATATTCTTAAAATTCTCAGAAAGCAAGGAAATCAAATTTCCAGCACTTTAAATAAGATATACTAAAAAACAAATTCTTACATAAGTTAACTCAAAAATATTTTATGAAACCAAGTTCACATAATTTAAGTAAAATTCTACCAAACAATATTTAATATAATTTGATTTAATAAAAATAGCTATGTATTCTGATTGATAAGTATTAGGTATAATACAAGTGTATATTTTAATACCACTTAAAATGTTCTTCCTAAAATGACATGTGTATACATTTACCCATGTCATTTATACATAGGTTTACTGAGCAAATAAGCTAGCATCACTTCCACTTCATGTTTAGAATTATGAAACTGAATCATTACTCTGACAAACTTTATTTTTACAGTAATGATGTTTGTAGTTAGCTAAAACGTAATTTTAAGATCTTCAAGTAACTTAAAACATTGAATATTAAATTTAATGGCTATTCATTGGTAATCTAGGCCATATCTAATTAAGTGATTACTAGTCCTAATTTTAAATACATATGCTTTGGGTTTTTATTTTCATAGGCCAGAGAGAGGCTCTATATTTCAGTCAAGTTAATGAATGTATTTATTTTTGCGACTTCATGAGGTTGTATAAGAAACGTGTATGGATGCAGAAAGTTAGTTATATTTATTCATGATCTCTGATAAAATGTTGATATGTGACAGGCAGCTCACAATTATCTACTCCTTCTGTTGTTTGTTTGTTTGTTTTTTCTGGAAAATAGTAGCTAGTGACTAGTTAAAGGTTATTAGAAGTTGACACTATATTTAAGAACAACAGTTTCCATGAAATATAACTGCATGTTATAACTCTATGTGTTTCTGTTTTTTTCAAGAAAAAGAACATTTTTACCCTGAAGCAGCAGTCTCCAATTTTTTTGGCACCAGGGACCAATGCTCCTATGAGAATCTAATGCCTGATGATCTGAGATGGAGCTGAGGTGCTAGCTGGCACTGGGGAGCAGTTGCAAATACAGATGAAGCTTCACTTGCTAGTCTGCTGCTCATTTCCTGCTGTGTGGCTGATTCCTAACAAACCATGGACCAATACAGGTCTGCAACCAGGGGGTTGGGGACTCCTGCCCTAAAGCAGAGGATCTCAAAATTTCTGGTCTCTAGACACCCTTAATCTTAAAACTTATTGAGGACCCCAATGAGATTATTTTGAGTATCTGTGTGCTTGTGTGTGTTGTAACTATCCACATTTATTGTACTGAAATTTGAAACTAAAAAAAATATAAATGCTTATTTACTCATTCATTTCTAACTAATAACGAACATGCTGCACAATAACAACACATTACTAATATTAAAAAATTAATTAATAGTTTATGGACCCCCTATGGTCAGTCCTGAAATAAAGTATCATTTTGTTCCAGAAATAAAAGATCATAATAAGGACAAAACTTGGAAAAATGATTTTCTTTATATTAGTTTGTAATATATGAGTCTGAAAAGCAATAAAATGTGTTAAAATCTTGCCAAAATTCATTCAATTTTGATGGGCTTGTTTCCTTATCATTTTGTCTAAGACCATTTTGCATTACCTTTTTTTCCTTTTTTGCAAGCCATAAGAACAACCAAATTTCCTTTTTGGTTAATTTATTCTTGTTATAAGCTCTCATCAAATTTTCCACTTTTAAAAATTACAAGTGATTAACCAGAGCCATTTTAGTTTTCTTTTATTGACATATAGTTTTGTTTTACTTTGATGTTTCCTCAAAAGCTCTGCATTTAGCAACAGGCTAAGCTAGAGTCTGTACTTCAACAAAAGAGAACTATCTCATGCCCAAGTAAAAGGACAGTACCAGGTACTTTAAATAACTAAGACTTCAGAGAAGATGCTTTTGTGTACAGACTTCTGATGGCATTGCTTTAACAACTCTAAGACCAGAGAAGTGAGTTGAGTCAGGATTTCCAGAACTCATTGTAGTTGAGAAGCAGATGAATTAATGAGATTAATAACCCAAGATCCAGTGTAGCATGAATGAATTTTACAGGACTGAAGAGTTCATTCAGTGAGGTTCATCAGTGGTTGTTTTGTTTAGAAAATCAATAATATTGTTTTTATTCAATTACAGTTGACATTCAATATTATTTTATATTAGTTTCAGGTGTACAGCATAGTGGTTAGACATATAATTTATGAAGTAATTTCCCCCAATTAGTCTAGAAGCTGGCACTATACTATTACTATTATTATTGACTATATTCCTTATGCTGTACTTTATATCCCCATGACTCTTTCGTCACTACCAATTTGTACTTCTTTACTCCTTCCCTTATTTCACCCTGATCTTCAACCCCCTCCCATTTGGAAACAAACTGATGATATTGCTTTAATGTATTAAGAAAGCTATTTCTCTTTTTTAAGTTATCTATAATCTGTAACAGTTTAGTCAATTTTGCTTTGTAAACTAAAATATTTTTAAATGATGTCTTATTCTCATTGACCACTCTCATCCCTGAATTCAGAAACTCTAAGTCTTCTTATTTTTCATGGCTATATAGTAATTTGTGTAGGTTCAATAAGAACTGATCTTCCTGTTCACTAGGTAGGCCTTGTCTGATATACTATATTTGAGAGTGATATTCATTTAATTAGATGTGAATAGACACTTTTAAGGAATTAAGGTTGATTTTATGAAGTTACTACTTACAAAACCTTCTTAGAAAAACTGGCCTGTAACTGGCTTGCAGGGTCCAGATTACAAATAGAAAGGAAGATCATTTCCTAGCAGGCCACCTTGGGATATTTTGGAAACCTTAAGAAGAAAGAAATTCACCAAAATATACAAATAATGAAGGTGATAGAGAGAATTCCTTAGGTTTGGCTTTCCAGACTTAAGATAAAAAATACTAGAGATTCCTAAAAGTGTCATATGGGATTCTTGTAAAACCTTGCAACAAAAGGGAACTTAAAAAGGCTTACATAGTAAACCAACACTCTCACTGTACCCATGTTAATAATCTAACAAACCAACGTTGAGACTATTTTTGATAAAATATGAGAAATTTTGTGCTTCAAGAGTACATGGTGCATTGTCTATGGTGTACTCTTCAGCATCACATTTTTCTGATCCCATAGCAGCTAATTTCCAACTCTGTAAGTTGCAAATATGTGATAACAAAGAAAAATTGTCCATATCAAGCAAATTCTGTTTTATCAGGTAGAGGTTCAACTGACCTTCCCTCAAAGACAGTTCTCATTCATTTCAATATTTCTCATCTATAATTGTCTGTTCTTTGAATTCTTTGAATTGGTTATAGCATCTGCCAAGTTCCATCATTATTCAATATATCTTAAACATGTATATTTTATAATGTATGAGAGTCATGATTTTACCTTTGCTTTGAAAACCACCTTTTAACAAACTCTTCAACTCTATAAAACTTTAATACCCTAGGATTTTATTTTTGTATATACAAACACTCTTGGACTATTTCCGTATGTTCAGGATATTGCATGAGAATCTCATTTGTTTTAATTCTCTGAAAGCCTTTCCATTCTCACTGACCAAATATCAGTCAACAAATGATGCTTAGATTCCAAAGTTTTAATTATGTAGTAATGTGGACTATATACAAAAAGGAAAATAAAAAAGTCATTTTGACAGTCACCTTTCTATACATATGTACACATGCTCATCTTTAAATTTTTAAATAAAACTGCTACTGTTCCAACATTGCATACCAACTCTATCCAGGCTCTGAAATGGGTGATCTTTACAAGAGGCATAAGCTTCTTCCAAAAATTAAAATAAAGCTCCGAATGTAGAGAATTACAGAGCACTCAGTTTTCATGATTTGAAACCGAAACCCTAAAAAGCAGAAGGCTTTATATGTGACAACTTAAATACTTGTAATCAAACTAATTGGCAGCACAATGACCTGAAATGAGCTTTAAAGCATTATAATACAGGTTAGCAATCACTGATGGGATCCTTTATTTTTTAGGCTCATGTTTTACAATTTTATCTTGTTATAGCACCAAATGGGGGTGAAGAATGGAAGCAGAAAATAGGAGAAAAGAAAAAATACATAAATACTCCACTGCTTCAAAAGAATAAATAAACCAAGAATGAGCCTACTGCTGAATGATGAAAAATAATAATGAGTTAAAATGTAATAAAATTACCTTGATAAATGAAATTGGGATAAAAACATTAATGAGCTATCTGTTATTGAAATAAATTTTCTGTACAGAGAAACTGACAAGTTTAAAAATATAGATTCCATTTCCAAAAAAGTAATTTACTATAAATAACACTCACGGGGCATTTTCTCAAATAGAAGAGTAACTGGACTCATAAAAGTGCTTCTAGCAAGAACCAAGAAGTCTTCTTCCTGCTCTCCTCAATTATGAAAGCATCTTACACAGAAAGTAAAGAGTCTTTACATAAGCAAAACAAAGTAACTATGTGGCACAAAAACAATCAAGTAAAATAAAAGGGCAGATTTAATAAATACTTAAATGAGTGCTGAAAAAGTTATACTATAGTGAGAAAAGGAAAAATACAGGTAAAAATCTGCTTATACTAATATGCTTTTAATTAAATCAAGTAGTAAAATAAACTGCTGAGGTTACTGTCAAAAACATTATTTATATGTATAACTAAAGACCATGAATATGTATTGGGCTTACTCCTCCAGAATCTCTTGAGAAGCTTGTTATAAATCAAATACTTCTAGGCTGTCAAGGGATAGGGACCCTGAAAGTAATAGTTTTGAAAAGTAAAAACCTTCCCAGGAAACAGCACACTTCTAAATAACACTTAGGGATTGGAAAACATGGTGGAGTGAGAGACATCCTCAGATCCCATGAAAGAACAATAAGCTGAACATCTAAAACTCAACCAAAAACACCAAACTGCGCACCAGCACATCTGAGCATGAGATCTGTGCATAAGAGCTACCACAGGTCAGAACCCTGGGTGTCGAGTGGTGGACTGGAAGTAATAAAGAAGCTGACTCTCACAGCCACTGGAGCTCCCTGGAGGAGGAGGGTGAGAGGAGAAGGCGTGGCAGGTTCATGCGAGTTGAGTTCCCTGAACATTCCTGCCTGGGATAGCTGTGAGCTCCCCTTCCCTGAACATTACTGCCTGGGACAGCTGTGAGCTCCTCGTGGCTGGTTACCTACAGGGTGCAGTCATCAAGGCAGAAAGCAGAAAAGCAGAACAGAACTTCAGAGGAACAACAGCTGATTATTGCCGGCCGAGGTTGTAAAACCGAGGCTGGATCACAGCCCCCAACTCCCAACTCAGAGGGCCCTTCCCACCCATACCCTTTGAAACAGATCACCACAGAGTCCCAGGGGAATCTGAGACTGTTGCTGACTGAAAGGGACTGAAACTGAGGGTAGTGAGCATAATTAAACAGCTACAAGAAAATAAAAACTCATTATTAAGATTTTATATAAAGCAGGGATCCAAGAGGTTTAGACGCCACTTACTGGAAACCAAAAGAAAATCACCTTCTTTGCAGCAAGCTAAAGAGAAACCTTGATATAATAAATCTTCTTTCTGGAAAAGCAGCAGAATACACTTCCATTAATGCCTAGGCAGAGAAACAGTCCATTAAACACCATGAACAACCAAGGTGACAAGGCATTTCAGAAAGAAAGAAAAAAAATTTCCAGAAAATCAGCTTACAGACATAGAAATATGTGACTTAAATGACAGAAAATTCAGGATGGTACTTCTGAAAAAACTCAACAAGATCCGAAACAACTCAGATCAACAATTTCATGAACTGAAAAAAAACAAACAGATGAGCAGAGCAAGAAGATTGAAACCCTCAAATAAACCAAAAAAAAAACTTCTGTAGATGAAGAACACAATGTAAGAGTTGAAAAAAAGAAATAGCAAGCTTGGGAAATAGAGTCGACTAAATGGAGGAAAGGATCAGTGATATCAAAGACAGGAATCTAGAAATAAATCAGAAGAGGAGAAACCAAAAAATAAAAAATAATGAAAGAAAAATTCAAGAACTAGTTGATACCATCAGGAGAGAATAATAGGCATTATCAAAGGTGAGAAAAAGGAACAGGGACTACAAAGCATTTTCAGACAAATAGTGGACGAGAATTTCCCAAATCTAAGGAATGAACTGGAGCTTGGAATTCAAAAAGTCAAAAGAACACTCAATTATCTCAACTCCAAAAGGCCTTTTCCAAGACACAATGTATTAAAATTATTAAAAATCAATGACAAAGACAGAATTCTCAAGGCAGTCAGGGTGAAAAAAACAGTAATTTATAAAAATAAATCCATTAGATTATTCTCAAACTTCTCAGCACAAACCTTACAAACCAGAAAAGAATGGAATCAAATATATAAACTATTAAATGAAAGGAACTACCAGCCTAGAATAACGTATCCAGCTAAGCTCTCCTTTAGATATGAAGAAGAAATTAAGATTTTTTCCAGACATACAAAAATTGAGGGAATTCTCCACTTCGAGGCCTGCCCTACAGGACATACTGAAAGAGGTCAGGTTACCTAAAACAAAATGACCAAAAAAAAATTCATAATTAGGAGTAAAGTGACTATTAGGCAAATAGAAAAAGAGAAGTGAAATTCTTACTAAGAACAGGGCATTATAAGCTTAAATAGTAAGAAGAGAATTGTTAACAAGATAGTAATGAATGTTCAGCATACATTGGAACAAACTGAGAGATAACAGTAGCTGAAAGGGAAGGATTCAAAGATCCAAATTTGCAAAGAGGATTGGAAATTAGGCACGTTCAGAAAAAAATAGATGACTGTATATATGTAACTATACTTTACACATTCATAATGGTAATCACACACTAAAGATTCAGAACAGAAGTATATAACATTAAGCAAGAAGGACCAGAGAGAAAACCCATAAAAACTAACCAAAATAAATAAAACAGAAGCACAAGGGCAAGGAAGCAATGGAAACACCGAGATACTAGAAAGCAAAAGATAAAATGGCTATAAGAAGACCTTATTTTTCAATAATCAACCTAAATGTATATGGATCGAACTCACCAATAAAAAGGCACAGAGTTGCAGAATGGATCAAAACACAAAACCCAAACATGCTGCCTTCAAAAGACACATCTCAGCTCCAAAGACAAATATAGACTCAAAGTGAAAGAGTGGACAATGATATTTCAAGCAAATTGCATTCAGAGAAAAGCGGGAGTAGCAGGAGGTACTAAATTCAGATGAAAAAGACTTCAAAATAAAAAAGGTAAAGAAGGATTCTGAGGGACATTTCATAATGATAAAGGGAATCATGTACCAAGAAGATATAACGCTTATTAATATCTATGCTCCCACACAAAGAGCCCTGAAATATGTAAAGCAATTACTAACACAACTAAAGGGAGAAACAGACCAAAACACTATCGTAGAGGGAGACTTCAATACCCCACTGTTGGATATGAACAGTTCACCACTTTGAAAATCAATAAGGAAATAACATCCTTAAATGACACATTAGACCAACTGGAGATAACTGACATTTATAGAGCCTTCCATCCCAAAATAGCTGCTTATACATTCTTCTCTAGTGCACATGGAACATTCTCAGAAATTGACCACATACTGGGACACAGAGATAGCCTCAACAAATATAAGAGGGTTGAAATCATACCAACCATATTCTCTGATCATAATGTTTTGAAACTAGAAATCAACTGCAGAAAGAAATCAGGAAGAACCACAAATATATGGAGATTAAACAACATGCTACTGAAGAATAATGCTCAGAGGAGAAATAAAAAGAGATATCAAGAGATACATAGAAAGGAATGATAATGATAGTATAACATATCAAAACTTTTAGGACACAGCAAAAGTGGTCATAAGAGGAAAGTTCATATCAATACAGCTTACCTCCGAAAACTAGAACGAGGCCAAATAAATAACCTAATGCTTCAGCTTAAAAAACTAGAAAAGAAAGAACAAATGAAGCTTCAAGTCAGCAGAAGAAAATAAATAATCAAAATTAGAGTAGAAATAAATGTAATTAGAAAAAAGATAGAAAAACTAAATGCAATGAAGAGCTGGTTCTTTGAGAAAGTTAATAAAATGGAAAAACCCCTGGCTAAACTCACTAAAGAAAAAAGGGAAAAGACACAAATAAACGAAATCGGGGATGAAAAAGAGAAAATTACAACTGACATCGCAGAAATAAAAAAAGGGTCATACAAGAATACTATGAAAAACTATAATAACACCAAATTTAATAACCTAGAAAAATACAAACTTCCTAGACTGAATCAAGAAGAACTGGAAAATCTAAATAGACTGAACAGCAGTATGGAAATTGAAACAATCATCAAAAACCTACCAAAAAGTAAAAGTCCAGGACCAGATGGCTTCGTCAGTGAATTCTAACAAACATTCAAATGAGATTTAATACCTATTCTTCTAGAATTCTTCCCAAAAATAAAAGAGGAGGCAATACTTCTCAATACAATTTATGAGGCCAATATTACTCTGATACCAAAGCCTGGTAAAGATAACACACACAAAAAGAAAACCATAGATCAATATGTCTCATGACCACAGATGCAAAAATCCTAAATAAGATACTAGTGAACCAAATACAGCAACATATTAAAAAGATTATATACCACGATCAAGTGGGCTTCATCACAGAGGCACAGGTTTGGTTCAACACACACAAATTGATTAATGTAATACACCACATAAACAAATGAAAAATAATAATTATATGATCATATCAATAGATGCAGAACAAACTTTCAACAAGATTCAGCATCCATTTATGATCAAAACACTTAACAAAATCGGTATATAGGGAAAGGATCTTAACATAATTAAGGCCATCTATGACAAACCTTCCGCCAGCATTATACTTAATGGTGAAAAACTAAAAACCTTTCCTCTAAGATCAAGAAAAAGGCAAAGCTGTCCACTATCGCCACTGGTATTTAATATAACATTGGAGGTCTTAGTGAGTGCAATCAGGCAAGAGAAAGATATAAAAAGCATCCAAATAGAAAACAATGAAGTAGAACTGTCACTATTTGTAGATGACATAATTCTCTATATAGAAAACTCTAAAGGCTCCACAAAAACACTACTTGAAACAATAAGCAAATATAATGAAGTGTCTGAATACAAAATCAACATTCAAAAATCCATAGCATTCCTATACTCTAATTGTGAAGTATCAGAAAAAGAACTAGAAAAAAATAATTCCTTTTGCAATTGCAACAAAAAGAATAAAATATCTAGGAATAAATTTAACGGGACAAGTGAAGGACCTATATAATGAAAATTATAAGACCCTGTTAAAAAGAATCGAAGAAAATACAAAGAAATGGAAAGACATTCTGTGTTCTTGGATTGGAAGAATAAATATAGTTAAAATGACCATACTGCTTAAAGCATTATACAGATGTAATGCAATCCACATTAAAATCTCAAGGGCATTTTTTAAAGAAATAGAACAAAATATCATCAGATTTGTATGGAAACACAAAAGACCCCAAATTGCCTAAGCCATCTTGAGAAAAAAGAACAAGGCTAGAGGTATCACTCTGGTTGACTTCAAATTATACTACAAAGTGACAGTAATCAAAACAGCATGGTATTGGCACCAAAACAGACACACGAACCAGTGGAATAGAATTGAGAGTCCAGAGTAAACCCATATTTACATGGGCAAAAAATTTTCGATAAAGTAGCCAAAAACATATAGGAATGCTTCTTCAATAAATGTTTCTGGGAAAACTGGAAAGCCACCTACAAAAGAATGAAACTAGACTGTTGTCTATCACTACACACCAAAATTAACTCAAAGTGGATTAAGGACCCGAATATAAGACCTGAAAAAATAAAATGCATAGATGAAAACATAGGAACTAATCTCAAGGACCTTGGACTTAAAGAGGATTTTATGAATTTGACCTCAAAAACAAGGGAAGTAAAAGTTAAAATAAATGAATGGGACTACATTAAACTAAAAAGCTTCTGCTCAGCAAAAGAAATCATCAGCAAGGTAAAGACAACCATTCGAATGGGAAAATATATTTGCAAGCAACAGCTCCAATAAGGGTCTAATATCCAAAATATACAAAGAACTCAAACAAATCAGTAACAACCAAAAACCAAATGATCCAATCAAAAAATGGGCAGAGGACCTGACCAGACACTTCTCTCTAGACAATATACAAATGGCCAACAAATATATAAAAAGATGCTCAACATCACTAGCTGTTAGGAAAATGCAAATCAAAACCACAATGAGATCCCATCTTTCGCCTGTCAGAATAGCTAAAATCAACAGGACAAGTAATAACAAATGCTGGAGAGGATGTAAAGAAAAAGGAACTCTCATACGCTGCTGGTGGGACTGCAAATTAGTACAGCCACTATGGAAAATGGTATGGAGGTTCCTCGAGAAAACAAGAATTGATCTACCATATGATCCAGCAATCCCTCTACTGGGCATTTACTCCAAAGACTTGAAAACCCAGATCCAAAAAAAAATTTGTACATTAATGTTCATAGCAGCATTATTCATAGTGGCTAGGACATGGAAGCAACTGAAGTGTCCTATGATAGATGATTGGCTAAAGAAGTTGTGGTACACATATACAGTGGAATATTACTCAGCCATAAGAAGAGATGAAATACTGCCATTTGCAACAACATGAATGGACCTCAAGATAATCAAGCTAAGTGAAATAAGCCAGACAGAAAAAGTTGAATATCATATGGTATCACTTACATGTGGATTATAAACCTAAAAGTAAAAAATAAGCAGGATAAACAAACAGACTCATGGACATGGACTATAGGCTAGTGGTTACTAGTGGGATGGAGGAGGATGGGGGAGGGTAAAAGGTAAAGGGTTTAGGTGGAGGGTGAAGTGGGTAAAGGGGATTAAATATATAGTAGCCTAAGGAAATTGGACTTTGGGTGGTAAACACACAATAGAGTATACAGATGTCAAATAATGTACACCTGAGAATTATATAATTGTATTAACCAATGTTACCCCAATAAACTTAATTAAAAAATAAAATAAATAACACATGGGTCAAAAAAAGAAATCTTAAATGAAATTATAAAAAATATTTTGAACTAAATACCATTGAAAATATAACACTGAAATTTGGGAGATGCAACAAAAGCAGTGCTTAGAGGGAACTTTATAGCACTGAGTGCATATATAAGAAAAGAAGATCTGAAATCAATAATCTATGCTTCTACTTTAGGTAAGTAGAAAAAAAGAAAGCAGTTTAATCCTAAGAAAGAAATAATAAAATTAGAGTAGGAATCAATGAAATTGAAAATAGGAAATCAAAAGTTAGTTCTTTAAAAAAGTCAATAAGATCACCAAGCCTCTAGCCAAGCTAACAAAGGAAAAAAGAGAGAACACACAAATTACTAATATTTGAAATGCAAGAGGGACATCACTATAGATCCTATGGACATTAAACACATAATAAAGAAACATGATGAAGAACTCTATGACACAAATGTGCTAATCTAGATAAAATGGATCAATTCTTTGAAAGATATAATCTGCCATAGCTCTCACAAGAAGATATAGTTAATTTAAATAGGCATAACTAAAATTAAATTAATAATTATCTTCCAAAAGAGAAAGCATGAAACCCAGATGGATACACTGGTGACTTCTACCAAATACTTAAAAAATTATATTAACTCTCTACAGTCTCTTCCAGAAGATATAAGATATATCCTAACTCCTTCTCTGAGGCCAACATTACCATAATAGCAAAATCAGACAAAGACATTAAAAGAATACTATAGACCAATATTTCTCATCAACATAGATATAAAAATCCTCAATAAAATATTAACAAATCAAATTTGACAATGTATAGAAGTAATTATACACCACAACAAACAATTTATCACAGAAAAGCAAGATTGGTTCAACATTCAAATATTAATTAATGCAATCTATCATATCAGTAGGCTAGAGGGAAAAAAATCACATGAACATATTGGTAGGTGCAGATAAAAGTGACGAAATCCAATAATCATTTGTTATAAAAACTCTCAGAAACTGAGAATAAAGGGTAATATCCTCACTTTGATAAAGAACATCTAGAAAAAGCCTACACGTAACATCATACTTAATGGTGAAAAACTCCAAGATTTCCTGTAAGATTAAGAACAAATGGATGTCCTGTATCCCTACTGCTTTTCAGCAAAGTACTAGAATTCCTAGCTAATGCAATAAGACAAGAAAAAGAAATAATAGGTATACAGATTTGGAAGAAAGAACTATAACTATCATTGTTTACAGATGACATAATTACCTATGTAGAACATCTGAAAAAAACTCTCCTGGAACCAATCAGCAATTAGAGCAAGGTTGCAGGATACAAGAATATACAAAAGTGAATTACTTTCCTATATGCCAGCAATAGACAAATAAAATTTGAAATTAAAAACACATGATCATTTATATTAGTATGCCCCAAAATAAAATATTTAGTTATGAATCTAACAAAATATGTACCAGATTTATATGAGAATAAGTACAGAACTGATGAAATGTATCAAAGAACAACTAAATAAGTGGAGAAATAGTCCATATCCATGGGTAGGAAGACTCAAAGGCACAATCCATGAAAGAAATAATTGTTAAACTGGATTTCATCAAAATCAAAAACTTCTGTTTTGTGAAAGACAATGTAAGAGGAATGAGAAGATAAGCCACAGACTGGGAGAAAATATTTACAAAAGAAATACCTGATAAAGAATTACTATGCAAAATGTATAAAGATCTCTTAAAATTTAACAATAAGTGAATGAACAACTTATTAAAAAAATGAACAACAGACCTGAACAGACATCTTACCAAAGAATATATACATTTAGCAGGTAAATATATGAAAAGATGTTCAACATCATGTGTCAGGGAATTGTGAATTAAAACAATATAATACAAGTACACACTTAGTAAAATAATCAAAGTCCAAAACATTGACAACGTCAAATGCTGGTGAGGATAAGGAGCAACTGCAAATTTCCTTTATGGTCAGTGGAAATGCAAAACGTATGATTCCAACTATATGACATTCTGTAAAAGGAAAACTATGTAGATAGTAAAAAGATTTGCATTTGCCATGGTTTGGAGGAAAGGAGGATTGAAAAAGCAATGAAACCATTCTGTATGAATAGTGTATGCAGTGAAACCATTCTGTATGAATAGTGTATGCAGTGAAACCATTCTGTATGGGCAATGAAACCATTCTGTATGAATAGTGTATACAGGTCCCTACACATGTCAAAACCCACAGAATGTACATCCTTAAGAACGAACTCTAATGTAAAGGATAGATTTGGGGAGATAATAACATGATGATATAGGTATAACAAAAGTACCATTGTGGGATGTCATTAGTGGGGAAGTTGTATATGTGTGGAGGCAAAAAGTATATGGCAACTCTCTGCACTTTAGGTTAAATTTTCCTGTTAACCTAATTAATAATAATAAAAAAAAAAGCTATCCAGGCCACTCATACAAGCCAAGAGGTTTGGGAAACTTGAAGCCCAGTATGGTCCACTCCTTTGCATTGGTTGGGCCTTATTTGGCTTGGCCTTTATATATATGTAATGTCCTCATGAGGCATGAATATTTTTAAAAATACATAAAATCCTTTGTTTGGGCTAAGGTTCTATGCTTGGCTGAAAGGGTGATAAAAAGAAGATAAGAAACCTTTGCTCTCATGTCCAGTTAGTGAGATAAAGTAAGTACAGGCAGATTTAATCATTTGACATATATTCCTGAAAAGGTTTTAAAACATAAAAAGCATCTTCTAGTTTCCTAGTGCTCATTGTGAAATAAATAGCCAGCCCATGGCAGGAGAGTTTTATATTACCAGGCTCATTGCTCAACTTTAACCCATCTTAATGGTATGATTTTGGGAAAGTTACTTACCTTCTCTGATCCTCAGTTTTCTTGTCCATACAATAAAAAATAATTCAGCCTTATAAAATTTTTTACATACTAAATAATGGAGATATGTAAATTGCTTAGAACAGTGTCTAAAACATGGTCAACACTCTGAACATTATTCCTAGTAAAGTCTCAGACTCAATTCATGTATGTACTGAACAATATGACATATACACATATTATACAGAAATAAAATAGTTATAAAGATCCATAGTAATTAAAATGAATAAAATTATGGTTAATGAAACCAAAATGGATAACATAAAAAAGAGAAGTCACACTAAATAAAATATAACACAACATACACATCACATAAGGAAAAAATAGCAAGGTAGATTCTTTTATTCTGGTGCAGAATACTAAACTCTAGTACTCTTAACATTGAAAGGGTGTCCCTCAACGCTTCAACCATCAGTCATTGAGGCTTAACTTCTGCTGTAAGACATGAAAATAGGGAAATCCAATAGTACTAAAATCCGACTCTAAATGCTCCCCCAGCTAAGGAGGACTTAGAAATACTCTAAGTCATAAGGGTAACGAAGACCAAACTTTGTATAAGATTTACATTAATAGCTGACTTTGCATTGGTTTTATCCTTGCTTGGTAACATTCTCAGTTAAAGGACTAAAGTGATCATATACTGAATTAAGTTTACTGAAAAAGAGTTCAAGCAGGGAATAAAAGGCACCTTGCCTTTCAAATGATCCCTGAACATGTATAGTCTTTTAATTGGTTGAACAATAGTTACCAACACATCCACAGATGTACCTACATTGAAAGGTACCCTTTATTAAAAGCAACTTGATCCAGACTGTCATTTGAAACATGAAGTAAAAAGAATGGAAATAACTGCACAGAGATAAATACAAAAAAAAACTTCATTAATTTCATGGCTCAACCAATTTAGAATTATAATAATTTCAAAAATGAACTTATCACTTCTACATTCAAATTTTACATGTGCTGCAATTCATTAATTTTATATTTAGGATGCTACTATACATAAGACAAAGCTATTATAAATAATAGCAAGATTTTTATCTCCTTTTTCTAATACTCATGCATATTTATTACGACATGAAAACTACATCAAATTTCACCTCTTTTACAATTTGTCATTTCATCTATTTTTGATAACACTGTCCACATATATGAATTTAAATATGCTTGACTATGAGTACATTCACATCACAAGTAAATATATAAGTATATTTTAATGGTTAACTTTGCCATTCTGCAAAAGAACAAAGGTATCCACAAGAGAATGTTCAGTTAATTAAAAAACAATTAGAGTTACTAAAAAAAAACAAAAAACAAAAAACAAAAAAACAGTATACCAAGCATGTCCACAGATTGTCTCAAAGCCCTTTCCAAAATGAATGTATAGATAAACAAAACATAAGAATGTTTGATTTCCTTTGTGGCTCCAGAAAAAATCACCAATGGAAATAAGTTGCCAGAACCTGTAATAGCCAGCCAACTTATGCCAAATCCCCTGAAAAAGAGGCATTACAACAAGAGCAAGGAGAAAAACCTAGCAGAACTGATTTTTCATTGTCAATGACTTGGACTGAAGATCAAGATGTCACACATATATATTGGGTACTTTTCACCAGCATGGAGCTAAAAGGGACAATGATAACAGAAATCTAAATAGGTTAGAATAATGCGCCAGGTATACCAAGTGTACACTTGGTGTGGCTGTGTGTATATATACATACACACATACACACACACACACACACACACACACACACACAAATTTATATAACCTTTGAGAATAAAAAATTAACAGTACTAAATATGTTAACCATCGCTGTCATCAAGTAAACAATGAAGCATAGATATTTAAAAACTTGATGTGATCTTTAACAATGCCAATTACAGGGCAGTATTTGGGGTGAGAGGGGTTATAAGCCTAATTGTCAGAAATATTTAACTTTCCATGTTATGTTTCACACTGGTAGTCAGACAAGGTGATTTAGAATTTTTAAAATAATTTTTATTGAGATATAATTGACATCAAACATTGTGTAAATTTAAGTTGCACACATTGGTTTGATACATTAATATATTCAATATGATTACCACTGTAGCGTTAGCTAACACCTTTTTCAGGTCGCATACCTATCATTTCTGTTTTGTGTTAAAAACAGTTAAGATTTAGTATCTCAGCAGCTTTGAAGTTTATAATACAGTATTGTTGACTATAATTACTAAGCTGTATATTATATCTCTAGAACTTATTTATCTGCTAGTTCTAAATTCATACCCTTAAAAATAATCTCCCAAATTCTCCATTCCCCAGGCTCTGGTAATCATGATTCGATTCTCTGTTTTCACAAGTTCAGTTTTTTTAGATCCCACATACAAGTAATGTCATATAATCCAATATAAAATGAGTAAAGAACATGAAAAGATATTTTAGCAAAGAATACATCCAAATGGCCAAGAGGTACAGGAAAAGGTGCTCAACATCACTAATTATGAGGGAAAGGCAAGTCAAAACCACAATGAGACATTAGCTCACACCTGTTAGGATGACTAATACCAAAAAGACAAGTTACAGTTAAAATTTGCAAGAGCTGCCATTGCTCTTCTACATCTTATTGTTGCTGTTTACATTTCTTTGTTGAATCTATTTCTTCATAAGCTCTTTAGCAGGCATTTGTCAAACACTTCTGTTTCATCGTCAAGATGGGATCAGAGGCCATGGATTTGTCTGTTTTATTGTCTTTTCCATGACTGTATCTACCACCTCGTCTTGATTTATAAGTGAACCTGGTAAATCTCCAAAAATGGGTTTTCTGATTTATCTAGGGATAATACAATATATCAATAATTCAATATTTTTGAAATAATATTGTCATTTTTGGTGAAGAAAATCAATTATATATAGTTTACTTCAACTTGATAAAATATGAATTTTATTTAAAAAAAGACAAGTGATAACAAATGCAGGCAAGGATGTGGGATAAAAAAGAACCCTTATATAGTATCAATGAGGATGTAAACTGGTACAGCGATTGTGGGGAAAAGTATGGTGGTTCCTCAAAAACTTTAAAACTAACCTACCGTATGACCCAGCAATCCCACTCCTGTGTCTATATCCCAAGAAAACATAATCAGTATCTCAAAGGGCTATCTACATATGTATGTTCACTGCAGCATTATTCATAATGACCAACATATAGAAACAACCTAAGTGTCTGTCAAAGGATGAGTGGATAAAGAAGATGTGGTGTGTGTGCACCACACACACACACACAATGAAATATTATTCAGTAATGAGAAAGAAGGAAATCCTGCCATTTGTGACAAAATTAATGGACCTAGAGGGCATTATGCTAAGCAAGGTATATCAGACAGAGAAAGACAAATATTATATGATATCACAAGGTAATTTTTGAAGTCCCTTATGACCTAGAAGTTCCGTAACTCTAAACCTATGAAAAGCCAAAATAATAGATCTATTTTAATTAGCAAATTGAAAGGTGGCAAATTCAGCATCATATAGATGAAAATATCTTGTAACTACAT
This sequence comes from Macroglossus sobrinus, assembly GCA_004027375.1. NCBI lineage: Eukaryota > Metazoa > Chordata > Mammalia > Chiroptera > Pteropodidae > Macroglossus > Macroglossus sobrinus. The sequence continues at coordinate 699,113 of PVKZ01000539.1, forward strand.
TATGCCTCTGCATGAAATGCAACTTAAGGCTTCCATTTTGGTCATATGCTTAGCTATTTAATATTTGATTAGAAGAATATGTTGGATTCCCCAGTTTCCTTTGCTTCTCAGAATGTTCTAGTATTATTGCTCCTTTTGTTCAGAGATCAGGCTTTCATATCACAGAGCTAGTTCTGCTACAAAGTTATTTTAGAAATGTATTTTAAATAAATTCTAAAATAACCAAATTTTTTGTCTCCTTTGAGTTTAGGGTTGAGATGCTGACTTTCAAAGATTTTCTCTGAGAAGGATAAAGCCCTACCTTCCCTTGGCAAAGTCAGCCGTATTTCCCACAAAGGTAAGAAAAAGTGGGTCATTGATAAGATCCTCTTGCAAAATGGAAATGGAGAATTCTGGGTAGTAACTGGAGAAATATAGCAAACTGTTGTGCTTGGATGAGTTCTTGGTGGGTCTCTGTAATGCTAACTACATGATTCAGGTTCTCCCCACAGGCCAGCTGTATACATAGTCATTTGTTGGTCTCAGCAAGATTTTATGAAATGTGATGGACATAGAAATATTAGGAATACACTAGGAACCACAGTCATTATGCCTTGCAGCATTTTTAATGGCTCCTTAAAATCAGAGGCCACTACAAACAGCAGCACATTAATTATCTGACATCACCACTCCACTGCAAATCTGCTAGTACATTACAGTTTATAAGCCCTGATAGACAGGCCATCACCTTTGGTAGTGCTTCTACTCGAGGACAGCATCAATCTGCATTTATTACCAGGATGCTGTCAATAAAGACTATTAGTTTTTATTTTTTTCCCCTTAGTTTTGTTTTGTTTTCACTCTGTAAACCAGATACCAAAGATTTCAGAGCAGAAATTAAGTGTAGTATAAGGTAGGTCTCTTTAACATGACTGTTAGTGAAGCTAATTATTACAAGAAAATTGGAGATCATTCATTAGCCTAGTAAGCAAATTAAGGTTTGTTAACAGTGATTTATAATGCCAATCCCTGGGTAACTGTGCTGGTCTTTTCAAATGTATGTGTTAAGGGACCTGACAGTTTATTAACTGTGCTATATCTTGTCACCAGGGTGCTTGTCACCAGGGTGCTTTTGTTAAAGCAACACTGTATTTTAAATGGATAAATATTTCACAGGAACAAAATACATTTTAAATGTTTGTCTTCTGAAATCAAGTTCTGGAAGACAAGTGAAGTGTCTCAAACTATCTAAGCCTCCAATAACTCCTGTTTACTGCTAACGCTGACTACAGGAAAATGTGACACTTGGAGTTAAAATAGCACTTTTCCTTTTTAACAAGCCCCAGTTGTGTTTTTTAACCTCTTTTCAAATGATACTCTTGGTGTTTCACCAAGCTGTAAGTTTCTTATGCAATGAATTGGGAGGCATCTAATTTATAATTTCAGGAAAAATATTTTTTTTAAAGCAAGTAAGCCAACGAATGAGTCCTTTGATTTGAATGCTGATTGATAGTCCATAAAACTGCAGGCCGGTTAAATCTCTCCAAGGTTGTGTGAGTAGTCAGAGAAAAATCCTAGGTTTGACACTGCTCATGGCTCATTTTATGTAGCTTATGCCAACTTAATTCAACATTTCTGCAATTTGGAAATTTCTAACAAGGATAAGAAAACCTTCCTTAAAGGTAGTATCAGAAAAAAAGGAAAATAAAAATAGAAATAAAGTTACTTTCTGAATTCTATGATGTGACCTGTCCATTCCCTCTGGGACTGCCAGTGCACTTTACTAAAGCTTTTGCTGCATCTTCTCTATGACCATACTAACTATGGGACAGAATAAGCCTATAGCCTCAATATTCCTAAATGCTAACCCTAACAGAATAATGCAATATAACACATTATTATTATTAATTTCCAAGAGAGGCAGTCTTTGCCACTCAATTGAAATCTGGAATCTTTTCAATACTGACCCTGAAGAGAACTGTTCATTAAGTACTTAAGGAGAATGTGGTCTTGCATTTCTGTGGTACAAATGACAGCCAAGAAAGGCAGCAATGCCAATCAAAAGCATTGATCCCTAGTGGCAGACATTTTTAGGTGAAAGGTGGTTAAATAATAGATGTTGGAATATTTGAACCATAGGCCCTTTAGCATTTCTAGTCCAGTGGATGACAATATCTTTTTGTTTCCTCCAAAATGATTTCTTTTCTCTAAATCTGAGGGGCCAGGGATAGGGAATCAAGAGCATAAGGAGACAGGGCCAAAGGCTATTTCTCCACAATCATCAAGAGCACATAGGTTTTCATCCTATCTCCTTAGAGTCTATAACAACTAACAAGAAAGATTTCTGTAGGTAGCAAATATTTAAAATTACATAGCCTACTTTCCCATAAATGTTGAGAAAATGAAGGAATTAAGAGAATGGTGGCAACTGAAGACACTCATTGGTCCTTTCCCATCTGATTATCCTTTCACAAATTTAAATCCTGTACTAAAGTAAAAGTTAAAGCTGAAAACAGTGCAGAAGCAGAAGACAATTTCCACAGGATGAGCTAGAAGTATCATCCCATTGTAGAGATTCTACAAATGATTAAATATCTGCTCACCAGAATTTAACTTATAATGTTCACTTCAGTTGGCATGTGTTGCTCATGGCTCATTGATCTAATTACCCAAATTATAGTGTTAACAAATAATCAAAACCATTTTTTAAAAAGTTAAGAATAGAAGATGGAAAATACAATTAAATTTTTAGTTCAAAGCCTTGAAATCAGAGTTCATCTGGGACTAGACAGAGGAGTCTGCATCAATGTAGACACTTGGTTAGGTATAAAACAATTCTCCAGTGTTACTAAGAATAATTCTGCTATTCCTAGTATGAAAACATTTACTTGAGTGTAGATACTGTTTTTGTTACTTTATAGAAGGGCAAATACAGTTTAAGGTAGTATCGAACAGTTACAGTTAAAAAATGTGGCAACTGTTTACCATTAGAAAGAGCAACTAATTTCATTTGTCCAGATGTTTCCTTGTAGTACACTGATAACTTCAAAAGCAGTAAGTAGTAAGGTAGTAGATTTTAAATTGAATGATGGGGTTCAAGGTTTTTATTATAATAAAACAACATATTCATAAAAACTATTTTTATATATTAAATATTACATAATAAAAAATTTTAGTGACATTTTGGAGATAGGTTATCTCTGAGGCCAAAATTTCAATGTACTTTGGTGACTCACTGGGTACCTGTTAGGGGTCACTCAGGGAAATTGCATGTCTGACCACATTTCAAAGATATTTTGTGACAGGCAAAGGCTAAATTTTAAGGACACATTTAAGTTCTTATAAGGTATTTCTTTTTACATGCTTTAACAATAAATTTAAATTTGGGTGGAAATGTTTTGTTTTTCCTGTTATTTTGGCTACCTCTTTAAACCATCATTGAAGATATATACAAACTTAAATATGTCTACTTTAACTTCCAAATTCATTATCTTCCCAAAATTTTATTTATTCTTCTTGGGATTCCAATTCTAAGGAAAAGAAGCACCCTATTTATTCATCAACTCTCAGTTTGACATACTTCTCATTTTTAACAAGCTACTAAGTCAGGTTTGGTTCTACCTATAAATCATCTCCTTCCTACTCACCCAACTTCCCCCCTGGCTTTGTTCCACTTTCCCTGTAATTAACCAACCTGAGTCTGACTTTTTTCCAGAAATATGATACAGTCTAACCATTCCCACACTGTGATGCTATTTCTCTGTGCTATTTTCTATGTTGCTCCCTCTGCATCAAATTGTTTCACCTTTTCTTTATCTACTGAAAATTTAAACATCCAGTAAATTCTGCACAATCTAAGCCTCTAAATTAATTAATTCTAACAGATACTCCCATATGCTCCACTTAAACTTCTCATAGTTTGTATCAAATTCAACAATGTACACTGGACTTGAGAGGGCCAAGCTTATACCTCATTCATCTTAAGAACTAAGATATCTTAGTTTTAACCTAACAACATGTTTGTTGTTGTTGTTGTTGTTAAAGAATTGCTTTATTGATACTAATGTAGTCTTGAGAATTGAAATGAATTGAACCCTCCATCTGGTGAGCTGTTATCCAACTCAGTCTACACTAATGAATCCAAATAAAAACTGGAGATCTCTGATAGGATTCCAAATGGAATTCAGATTTAAAAAAATATTTCTATTATGATAGAAACTTGTCAGTAAATAATGGCCAAAATTCATTTACAGTTAATTAAGTATTCATTCAGAGTTAATTTATTATCCCATTATTAATCTTAAATATAAGTACTCAGCAGATTATGAATTAATCTTCTCTAATCATCGTCAATAAGTACCACTAGGTGGAAAGGAAGAAGACTTTCTTCTGCTTTGGAGAGGGTTGCAGTCAAAGCCAGGGTGATGTATCTGAATTTCTAAAGTTAAAACCCATAGATTGTTTTTTGAGCTTTTTCCTGTTTCTTGAGGTAGATACAGAAGCAACTTAAATGCCTATCAACAGACAACTGGATAAAGAAGTTATGGTTCATATATATAATAGAATATTATTAAATTTTCATTAAAAAATGAGATCCTACTATTTGCAACAACATGGATGGACCTAGAGGTTATTAGACTGAGTGAAATAAGTCAGACAGAGAAAGATAAATATCCTATGATTTCACTTATATGAGGAATCTAAGGAACAAAAAGAACAAACTAATTGAAAACAGACTCACAAATATAGAGGGCAATTTGGTGACAGCCAGAGGGGATGGGTATTGGGGAACTGGATGGGGAGAAGGGTTAAAGAAGTACAAATTAATAGTTAATAGATGGTCACAGGGATAGGCAGCACAGCATAGAGAATGCAGTCAGTATTAATGTAATAGCTAGGTGTGGAGTCAGAGGAGAGAAAGAGCAACTAGGGGATCATTTTATAAACTATATAAATGTCTAATCAATGTAGTGTACACTTGAAAGTTAAAAAAAATTAAATTAAAAAAACTATAGCGATATTATAAATAATGTTACGTTCTCTGTAGAACTCAACCCCTCTTATTTAAATACATGTCAAAATATTTAAAAACATCACAAAGGAAGGAAAGGATGTATGTTTAGGGAAGACAAAATTCCTTGAAAGAGGGGCCATGGATAATCCATCACCTAGAACAGTATCTGACAGAGAAGGTACAGAGAAGTCATTGAAGTACAAAAATTCAGAAGTGTCGGTTTAAAGAAAAGACTAGTCTATCAAATAAATAACTGTGTTAAAAAAAGTTTGATCTTCCTAAAGAAACTCATTCCACTTTCACCTAACAATAAATTCACTCTGAGATTTAAAAAGGAGCAACTACAGATAAGTACAATATCACAAATCAGTTTTTAGAGTTATACAAATTACAGCAAAGAAAACAGGAGCTATTCCAAAGGTCTATAGTCAAAATTAGATCAGGGAAAATAATTTAAGCCCTTTATGACCTTATAACTCTGATGGAAAGTCACATGTCAGTATATGACATCTATTGCCTGTTACCAACACCATCAATACAACTTCTTAAGTAATTCAACTGCACAGGAAAGCAGTAATTATACAAATCCCATTTTAAGATGTGTACCACTACACAATTCCCTTTTATTATACACTGTGGTAGTTTTAATCACTAGGCAGAAGTAGGTTGGTTTCCTTGACAATCTTAAAGTATGTACATTACTAGATGCGATCCAACTGAAGAAGATGAAAATTTAGTCGAGAACCATTAAGAAAAATCTCTGGATCGAGATTGTTTACAGAAGCAGGATCCAAGCTATTTGAGACTCTGGGTCTAAGACACTTAGACTCAAACTCCAGAGAAGCAAGCAGAACATGTCACCTGAATAAAGGAAGGCTTCTACTTTACATCAAGGATCAAGTTCAGCCTGACAAGTTACTCACCCATATATCAACAGTAGATACCAGCTACTGGCATATGGAGTCAATAGCTTGTAAAGAAGTCTAGATCTTTCCTGTGATGACACACAAAACTACTGGCAACCATGAGATGTTTTCACTGGTATTTTCATTCTACTGCCTTCAGTTACTTCATTGAGGCATCCTAGGGCATCCACTTTTTTTGCTGTCAAGGCACAGCAAAAATGTGACACAACCTCATAAAACTTGATTATGTGGAACAGGTATATCTTAACCTACCACTCCAACCCTAAAAGCTATGAGCTATTTTTAAATGCCTCAAGTCTGAGGAATTAAATAAACAAATAACTTTAACAGACAAATTAAACAACCTTCTATAAGGTTCATTATAGAATACAGCCTATAGAATAGTTCATTACAAACATCATGATCACAGAGGATCCTAGAGAATGAATTCCATATTTGTTTTATATTTGCATAGAGTAAATTGGTATGGATTGACCAAACACAAAGTCCTAGGCTCCTGAGAAATCTACAAGAAGACTGTAATGAGAATATAATATTCCTATCCTATAGCGGCATATTACAAACTTTAGTTTTATATAATTAATTTCTCATGGGTATTCTCTATTACCATAACATCGCAAGCCATTTAATGAGACAAAGTTTTTTTTTTCCATCACACAGTACAGTAAGAATAACAGAAGATAACATTTATTATTTGCTATTATTGGTATGTACATTAAATATCTTATCTCATTTAACATTCACAACTCTATTAGGTAGGCACAAATGATGAAAGAGACTCAGATATTAAATACCTTGCTCAAATTCACACCACTTATCTTCAAATCAGTCTGCCTCTAGGCTGATTATTCGCTACATGTAATAAAAAGTCAAATACATGTATGAAAAGAGAATATAGCCATAAACATTTAAATTGAAAAGAAAATGAGTTACCACATTATCATTTTTAAAAAAAGTAAAACCCTACATACTCCAACACACTTTGGTACTCTTGCCAAAAAAAAAAAAAACTAAATAGATTCCAACTAGTCTATACTTATATTTATATTTAGAATATGAGTTAGGCATGAGTATGTAATGAATATATATATGTGTGTGTGTGTATCTCTGTGTGTATAACACCTACATTATTCAAAAGCTCCCCAAAATGTGAAAAGTTTGTTCCAATCATTCTCTATTTTGTCTACTTTAAGAATTCTCTGCAATATGCTTATGTAAATACTGATTTTAGCTGCTGTTCTCATTTCTCAAGTCTTCAGTTTATAAATGGATTGGAAAAGTGACAGACCTAAGCAGACATCTTTGGAACACAAAACCAAGGAGATATAAACAAATGCAACTAAATCAAAAACAAAGGTTTCTTCTTCAAACCCTTTAACTTACCACTACTGATAAACCAAAAATACTGGCTGTGGATAAGAGACTGTGTGTGTGTGTTTGTGTGTGTGTGTGTGTACACATACACATGTATGTGCATATACTTGAGCAGGTGTCTATTTTATTAACACATACAATAATCAGCATTTTACCTGAGTTCACTAGAGGCTCCACAGGAGCATAAAAGTCTAAATGAAAAGAGACTCTGAAGTTAGAGACATGTTGGGTCATGGGAGAGTATTTAAGAAAATGGTTCCATATTGTTAAACCCAACAGGTGAGTGCCTTCAGTTTTCTTATAGCAGAATTCACATTACGGTTCAATTGAATCAATAGCTCATGGAGTCTGCAGGTGATTTGCCTCAGTCCACACTTCAAAGAGATACTGAAGAGGATTAAAGATAGAGTAAAAGTATCACCATTCTAATTACCTGATGCTAAACCTACATTATAGATATAGGTAAAGACTATTATGACATCATAGATCATAAAGCACAGTGCAAATAAAACTTTGCCATGAAACTACCGTAAGTTGTGAATATACATACTATTTCCACTTACAGTATGAAACTCACCAATGTTAAAGTTAGTACTTAAAATTATTACATATGATAGTATTAGAATGAAAACTAAAACAGAAGACACTTTTTGATGAGGTCTTCACAATAATATTAATGGATTTTGCAGATTGATAACATAATAATCCCATTATTGGAAACACATTTTAAGTAGAGCATTTTTGCCATGGTTGAGAGCTGAACATACATCTAGTATGTATCTTCTCCATGTAATTTAATAATACTACAAATGTTTTTATATAAGCAAAGTAACAATATGAACAATCTTACACTATAAGGAAAAACTTTCATACTCATCCAACAGTATTGTAAGTGTGAGAATTATTTTAGATTCATGATTGCAGACTCTTTACTCATAATAATATATTGTTAGAGAATAAAAATAAACTTTCCTAGAACTGGAGAGAAAAGAAGTGACAAAAAGCATGACAAAATTCTGGATGTTTCTAGACATGACTTTCTTTTTTCAGCATGATCATACTGATATTAAAAAATAATAGAACGTTTAGTCTAGAAGTGATCCAGGGCTAGATTCGTGGCTTTGGCCTTGTTATGCTGAAGAACGCACAGAGAGAGAATTTAGCTTTTGGAAAAAGAAGAGATATTGGCAGTCTCCAGATTTTACTTGGAGCATCTCAACCCACATCCAGCCTGGTGTGAAAAGAGGGCAGATGGGATTATTTCTGTTATTTCAACTGCTGAAGCAACTTGCTTGTTTCTGCAAGCATTCATATTCAGCCACAATAAGAAGCAAGGGTAAGTGTGCTGACTGTATTAAGCAGGTACCAAAAAATCTTTATCCTTTTTCTCCTATCATAGAGTAAGATTAAAAATCAACATATAGAAAATGCCACTTGTGCCAAGCTTGAAACAGACTTTGTATTCAATGAAATAATGCTAGTTTTCATATATTTAATGTAAGAGTATGGAGAGAAAAGTGTATGCAAAGAAAATCAGAGTAATTAGCATTTTAGAGAAAAGATATTTAAAGGCAACTAAACTGAATTAGTAATTATTTTCTACTTTATTTTTTCATGATTTTATTATTTTCTCAGAAAATGCTGAGCAGAATTTAGAGTATCACTGTTCATCATTCAGAACACAAATCACATTCCTTTAAATACACAACAAACCTCTACACTGGTAATGTTATCGCATTGTGTAAATAATACCTATTTGTAATTCTTTTTTATTTCTATCTTTAAAAAGATCATTGAATCCAAAAAGGGTAATTTTGCTATAAGTAAAAGATATGAAGTGACTATTTTTCTATGACAAATACTGTGATGATCTCTAAGGTTTGTCACTATCCCCACCCCTCCCAAAGGACAGAGAAATGTCTAGAAATAAAATAATACACCTATATTTGCTAAAACAAGGAATTTAATAATTGCTGAAATGAAATCTAAATGCCACCTACTCAGACTGTGAAGGAAAATATCCATTAAAACACCACCTCTCATCAAAATTAAAAATAGAAAACGAATCATTGTATATATCGGGAAGTTCTTCAAGAGATTTAAAAGCGAATAAATGCCTCAATACTTCTCACTAAAAAACAAGTATGTAGAAAAGGTGGATTGAGCCAATCAGATTTCCCTGTATCCTCTCATGCTGCCAGGTAAGGGGCAAATGTCCTTTGTGCTCAGAACCAGAAAGATATCTCAGACTGACTGATGATCCCCAGGGCCTGGCAAGGTAACATTTTTTTTTTTTAATAAAATGATTCTTAATAAAAGGATGGATATCGGCCTGCTCTTTAGGACTGAGAGGTTACTTCTTAGATCTTTTTTCATATCCTAATGAGCATACATTAAGGAAGTAAATCAATGCCAAGGCAAGGCACACATGTGGAAGTTGAGATAAACTTACGAAGTAGCCTGTTCCCAAGCTGGAAGGAGCTGAACTCTGCAATAAAGCATAAAGACAAAGTGGAAAATCAGCAATGGTTTTTAACACGTTCCAATCCACAGAGCTCATTACCAGCCTTTTGCAGGCTTTTCATCACTACATCACATCACCAGTGTATGCTGCCCCTTGTCATCTGCTCCTGATCCACCGTATTGCTTAATTTTCCCCTTTACATCTCTCAACAACTCAGAGATGCTAACGTGCTATTTACTGAATTCCAAGCTTCTGCGGTGGACGTAATTGCCAATTTATTTGACAGGCAGCTGGGTAATGAATTAATGATGGCATTTCGCCCTGCACTGAGACTAAACAGACACATCAGCCTGCCTTCCTGACTTGCTGACATTCAATGCCCTGGTCTCAAGCTACTCAGTTTTGTGGCCGCAAAGGGGCAGGCAAGAGGAAAAAGCCCAGACTGACTTGAAATAAAAGGCCCAGTGGGTTTGGATGACTTTTCCAGTGTATGACCTACTTGCCAGTTTATTCCCTAAAGGCACCAGTTAGTACACACAGAGCGCTTTTCAAAAATGAGACATTTTGTAAACATAATTAATAGACTAAAATGCAAAGAATGTGCGAGTGAAGGGAAGCAGTGAAAAGCACCATTTTCTCAAGGTTTTAGTCCCAAGAATTATCAATCTAGGCTTCCACAGCTCTGACACATGGAGACTAAAAAACAGTAATTCTGAACAGTATGCAGGGTATCTCTTCTTTGGAGAAGAAGGCCAACAAAAGGATTTGGTTTGTTTTAAACTTGCCTGTGATTATTTTTTGTTTGCATATTTGCTTCTTTTTTTCCTAAAACATCTCATTACAATTTCCTTAATTTTTGTGAACAATGGAGATCCCAAATAAGCTTGAAACAAATGGAATGCTAATGCTGACCCAGTCTTCAGGTCTTGGCTGAGTGTCCTCCCACAAGCCAGGCCTTCTCCCTCTGACTAGCTTGGGTCAGGTGTTACGCCTTCCCTGGCATGGACTGACTTCCACTCTGATGCAACAGTTACTCAGTTCACATCTAGCTCTTCCACCTAAATTTCCTGTCCCTTCTCTGCCTACAGGTGGCAAGAACCATCCAGTTAACTCATCATTGCTTGCTTCCCCAGAGCTTAGTACGATGTCTGGCACTCAGGATGCATTTAGTAAGTATTTGTTGAAATTATATATATATGAATAAATGAATTGTACTAGAGGGAAAATCCTTGGGTAAATTTAATGTCTCCAAAAATGCAGTAAATGTGATTCTGCTTGATTTTAAACTGTTTCTGAGAAGGAAATACAGTGCTGAAAGTAGAAACAGCATTCACATCAAGTAAGGGTAGTATACTCCAGGGCATTCCTAAATGCAGTTCCCAAAGCAAAACTTTATTTGCCTCAGTGTTTCGACAAGCTCAGGAGAATAAAGGACTGTAGATGTGTGATCTTGCACACTGGACTTGGTTTTAAAAAATCCTGCTGCATTCTTGATCCCATAAATGGTACACAGGGAGAGCCACAGTAGTCATGGAGACAGCTTCTCACAGCAGTGATTAGCCATGTGACAGCATCACCTGTTTGCAGCACCCACAGCCCTCCCTGGAGCAGAGGAAAGCAATAACCAGATTAGGTCTCCATCAGGCTGGAGTCATGCTCCTGGAAGGTAAAAGCATTTTAGGATGAATTACTCAGAAAAAAACATGGAATTTGTTTATTTTAGGATTTTTTTTCCTTCTTGCAAATGTCTTTTATCCCAGAAGCAGAAGTAACCCTCCAAACCCACCTCCCCACCCCCACATACATATCATCTTATTGTATACCAAAGAAAATTACATCCTTCAGGTCTCAGAAAGCTCTGTTATACTCATTTTGCATATATATTGTACATTACTCAGGGAGCTGGGTGGAGAAGAGGGCTTTGTTGTGCATATTTGTTCTGGCTATTGTTTATGCAGGTCTGACTGAATGAGGGAACAGTGGGTATCATTTCAATTTCTGATGTCAACATCAAATTACTTATTTAATTTCATGCCTGGCGAAGCATTGTATAGCTACACGCAGAATCATTTCACTTCATTTGTTATGCTGTGTTTTTGCGAGGATTGGCTTGCCTTCCAACTGACAGCTTTAATTACGACATGAATTTGATTGCACTGCCGAGGAATTAACATAATGCAACAAAGCATTTAAGGACCCTGCTTTATAACACCCCACACACAGACACACACAAACATAGACAGACACAGGAAGAAACAGAGACACTAGTTCCTCACGTACATTAAAGGTCCACAGGAGTTTTCGCATTTACTAGAAAGCATACAGAACCTTAGAGTCAGAGGCTACCCACATTTTCCAGTCCATGGTAATCACTTATTTATTTATTTATTTATTTATTTATTTATTTATTTATTTATTTTTAAACAGGAAAAGATTTGTGGCATAAAGTTGTGATTTCTGGACCTGGAAGAAAACTTCGTAGGAAAATTCTTCTAATCTACTTCTCCCAATGCCCATGGCATTGACGTTTCCTCCTCTTTTACTCCCTTTTCCACCATATTTTTTCTTGGCCAATTACCAGCTCTTTTAATCATAGCACCAGAACTTGAACAGAAATGACATCTCTGAAATAAACAGATTTCCCTTTATCCAGGTCCACATTTCCAAGAATCTGACTACAGCCCTGTATTCAGTAGCACACCACCCCTGGTCACCAATAGGATTTCTACCATCAGATATATATATAACAAATCTGGGATCAGCAACAGGGCAGGAGTTGGTTTCACTGACAGCTCATGACATGCATCACATCCCTGAGGCCTTGCTATCCAAATGGCCAAGAAGAGCCTTGGTCATGTATGCCTAATCTAAGTCTGTATCTAAATACGGCTGCAAATATTTGATAGTGGTAACATTTTTCCAAGTCAGAAATTCCTTGACTACCCCAAATCACCACGGGTAATGACAGATTATACTACAAAAATGGAATAAGTGTTTAGAAACAGCTCTTCATTGTTCAAAATATGTTACATTATTCATTTACAGACATGCATTTAGGGATTGGTACTGCTTTCTCATGTTATAGGAAGAGACAGACACCAGAGGTAAAGGTCTAGGAAAACAGATAGTTGGTGATGCCCTGACCACTGAACCACTTGATGAAATAAAGTTGACTTCAACTTTCTGTATTTTCCCAGTCAATTTCTAATAAGAGGTGGGGTCTTCCATTTTTCTTGCTTGAAGGGAAAAGGCAAACTCTATCCAACTGTATAGCAAAAGTAGCCACAGAATTCAGAAAAGGCTATGAGTCAAACTGAGGCTTGAAAAGGAAACATTTTTAAAAGATATGTTTTAAAAATGCGACAAAGGCATAAAAAGTATCTGAAGTAATATCATATACTCATTTTTAGGCAAATACTTCCACTGAGTAATGAAAAAGCCTTCATTCTTATTTCTTCAAGTAGCAGAGATGCCAAATTCATTCATATTTTCAATATACTAGGTAGAAATGAGAAGTATAGAGAGACTGAGAAAATAAGAATAGGAGAAAGAGTTTAGCAGTTTGCATGAGAAGACAAAGATATGAAAAAGTACTAGCCAGCTAGATGTATGATATACAATTTCTGGGCTCATTATAAGCCATGTCCTGTTTAACATGGTCTCTTCATTCTGCTGTGTGTTTTTTCTTTCTTTCTTTTTTCTTTTTTCTTTTTTTTTTTTTTTTTGCAGATTTGACCACTGCTGTAGCAATCTCTGCAAATTACCCACCTCGATCTCATTATGTTGCAAAGGAGAGCCTTCTTACGAACACACTCTGCCTCATTCTCCAAGCTACCATGGGCTGCAGGAATAGTAATAGGATATGCAGTTGAAAGACATTTTCCAGGAAGGAGACTGTTGCTGCTGACATTCAAGTCTGCAAGTGGATATTCATTAAACCCTCATTCTACTCTTTTTCACTGCCCCCCACCTGACTTTCTTTCCATCTCTGTCACTAAGCTATCATTGAAGCTACTCATTAAACTAGTGAAGTTAACATTTCTGTGTTAACAGTTTACCTACAACAAGGGATTTCAAAATTGATTATCCATCTAAAATAGATGTGCTCTATTCATTAGAGATCTACCCAGAGAGGCCATGGCTACTATTACAGCTCCCCAAGTATGAAATGGATGTGTGCTCCCTCCCAAAATGAGATGTATGCTCTGACCCTAGGGCTAATTTAAATAGGATATTTAAAATTGTTCCAAATCACCAATTGTGTCTGACATCCCTGACAACCCACCTCCATGTTAATGCTTTTCTAAAAGCAGAAGGATTATGGCCAAGTACATTTGTTGCAAAGGTCATAAAACAAGCTCATTATGGAATTTCTGTAGTGTTTTAGAAAACAATGACAATTAAAAGAAATAAAATCTTAATCCTAAGTAATGTGCATTGGAGATGATTACTAATAGCTGATAAAGATGCAAAATAATATATCTGAATGAGGCAATGAGCTACTAAAAAATTTTTAAATGGGGGCAGGGCAATAACTTGAAAAAAAGTATCAGGTATGATAAATATGGTCACTTCCAACTTCACTTTCCCAACCCTCTGTTATAACCTACTTCATGCTGTCACAAGCTCTCATCTATATTCAACAGCCTTTTGGCTTCTTTCACTGATTTCATTCTTGCTCTCATCTTTGTCTACAGAATTTCATATAAAAGGCAAAGCAAACATTTTAAAGTAAAAATTATAACAACATTTCTTTTAACATCTTTCAGAGAGAGGCTTTTAAAATAATAACTTATAACAGTGTCTCCCTAAAATTCATGTTCAACTATAACCTCAGAATTTGGTTGTGAAGGTTAATTTTATACATCAATTTTATTTGCTCAAATATTATTTGGGGTGTTTCTGTGAGAATGTTCTGGATGAGTTAACAGTTAAGTATACACACTGAATAAATTGTACTGTCCCTTCCTTAATGTAGGTGGGCCTCATCCAATCAGTTTAATAAGATAAAAAAAATGATCACCCTCAGAATAAGAGACAATTCCTCTGACTGCCTTCAAGCTGAGGCAACAGTGTTTTCTTGCTTTCCAACTCAAATTGAAACATCAACTCTTCCTGGTCTTCAGCCTTCCAGTCTTTGGACTGGAATCGCACCATCAGCTCTTGTGGTTCTGAGGCCTTTGGACCAGGACTAGAACTAACCAACAGCTCTCCTGGGCTTCCAGCTTACTGACTACGGATTTCAGACTTAGTAGTCTCCATAACTGGATAAGCCTATACACTCTATTAGCTCTGTTTCTCTTGAGAATCCTGACTCATATAATGACCTTGTTTAGAAACAGGGTCTTTAAATTGAGGTCAAACTGGATTAAGGTGGGCCCTAAATCCAATGACTGTTGCCCTTATAAGGGAGAAGACACACAATGCGACAAATAGAGTAGAAGGACATGCACTGGACTGATATAGTAATAATCCAAGGAGTACCAAGGATTTCCAGAAGCCACCAGAAGCTAGAAGATGAAAGGAAGAATACCTCTCTAGAGGCTTCAGATGGATTATTGTCCTGCTGACACCTTAATGTTGGACTTCTTGCCTTGAAAACTATAAGATAATAGATTTTCGTTGTTTTAAACTACTCATTTTGTGGTTACTCATTACAGAAGCCCAGGAAACTAACACAACACCTAGTCTTCTTACCATAGACTAGGAGGAGAAACAGAACAACAAGAGTTCTTCATGGGTCTAGATTAGATTTTCTTCTTAAATACAGAGCAGCTCACTGATGATATAGCCTGTGTTTGTTTCTCCCTTAATAGTGGCTGGTAAGTATGTGATCAGCCTCTGTGCTCATACACCACACTCTAGCCACAATAGTCTTTTTTTTTTCCCTCAAACATGTCCTGCTTGCTCTGATTTAAGCGCTTGCTATGCCTGTCATCTGGAATGCTTTCCCTACACATTTTTTTTCACAGGACTGTCTCCTTTTCTTTAGTCAGGCTTCAGTTCAAATGTCACGTACAAGAAAGGTCTAATCCAATCGCACTAGTTAAAACATCAACACACATGCTACCATCCCTATTACTATTTCGTTTAGTTCATAAAATACACATCAGAGATAATTTTATTGTTTGCTCACAAGTTTGTTGTTTGCTTCCCCCAATAGAATAGAAACTTCATGAGGCAGAGACTTCATCTTGTCCCTCACCTAACCTAAAATGCCCTGACACATAAAAGGTACTGATAAATATTTCTGCACAATCATAACACTGACACATCCAAGGAAACACACACACATATGTTATAGAGAAGAAAAAAAGACATACACAAAGAGGGGAAAAATAAATGGCACAAATAAAAATAAAAGAAAAGAGGAGGAATAGAATATCAAGAGTCTTTCACAGGTTTGGACTAAATTTTCTTCTAAAACTATAAGTTTTGACAAATTCCTCAGCTGCAAAACTCTATGTAAGTCAGAGCAGTATTTTCCCCTTGAATAACTCATTATGAAGGTTGATATATTCAATTATTCTCCTTGACCTTTTTCTTAGTGAATAATCCAAATAAGTTATTATGCATCCTTGAGGTGGGCGATCTGAAAGTTCTCATAGACAAATATTCCCTCCTGGTAATATGGCTTGGGAATACAGATTTTATAAAAGCCAAGCACATTTGGTTTTTAAGCTTTACCCATGAGCTTTATCTTCCAATTGTAGTAAAATTCTTTATTCTTACATCTTTTTCCTGTCCAATGGAGGAAAAAAAAAGCTAGAATAATATAATATCTTGATTAGCTGCACTTGAAAGTAAGTCTCAACTGCCAAAGCTTCTAAAAATATTAAAAGTGAGGGAAAGACTTCTGAGAATTTATATCTCAGCTGAAAAACCAATAATAGGCATGATGGACTAACAGGGACCATATAACTCCCATTTTTAGTAGTTTCAGCTTAAGCTATTAAAGAACCAGACAAACAGTATGAAAAAGGGTTTTCAGAAATTGGCCAATAGGCAGTATAGGACAGTGATCTCAGATAGAAGAGAAGCAAATGAGGCAAGCCTTACAATTGCCTCAGCCTACTGCCTGAAGAGAATTTTCATGCCACAGTGGAGTGAGAGATGACTCAGGTAGAGCCCAGCAGTATCCCTGAGTCGAGAAAAAAGAGATGATAATGAAAGGAAACCAAGGCAGCTGGAACAGGCAAAGCAGAGGATGGAAGAGATGAGAACTTCACAGAGAATCATGAAACCTGAAGAAGGCTCCCCCGTCAGTCTTTACCCTCTCCATTCTAGCTCATCCGTGGGAGGAAAGCACATGTGATGACAGGGAAAAACCACTGCAAAGGGGCAGGCAGAACAATCCTCAGGGCTTGCACAGGGCACGGAATAGTTGGTTATTTCCACCAGCCAGAGCGGGTAAACCTCGTAAAACATCAGGACCCAGGCAGAGTATCTCGTATTAGGGAAAAATTAGCTTTAGACTACAGGCTGTTTCTACCTTTTCTTTCATCTTTTAACAATGTTATTACAAAAGGTGTGACTTTTAATAATTAATAAGCAATGCAAACTCAGTATTGTGTAGACTGATAGGATTGTTAAAGCCCTAATTTTTTTTATATTATTTATATTGTGGTAAAATGTATATATAACCAGAGTTTGACATTGTAACCACTAAGTGTACAATTCAGTGCAATTAATTACAGTCACAATTTGTGTAAAACTATTTCATCATCCCAAAAGGAAATTCTATAACTATAAGGCAATAACTCCCCCATTCCCACCTTCAGTCCCTAGAAGTTCCTATTCTGCTTTCTGGTCTCTCAGAACTTACATAGTCTAAATACCTCATTGTAAGTGGAATCATACAATATTTGTCTTTTTTTGCATCTAGCTTCTTTCATTTAGCATAATCAAGGTTCATCTGTGTTATAACATGTATAAGAACTTCACTCCTTTTTATGGCTAAATAATATTCCACTGTCCATAAATACCATTGTTTATCTATCCAGCTATTGATGGAGTTCTGTGGTGTTTCCATCTTTGTGGTTACTATAAATAATGCTGGAATGAACACCAGTTTATAAGTTTCTAAGTACCTGTTTTCAATTTGTTTCAGTATATACCTAAAAGTAGAATTGGTAGGGATATAGTATTTCTGTATTTAGCATTTTGAGGAACTGCCAACCTATTTTCCACAGCAGCTGCACCATTTTACATTCCCACCAGCATGTATGAAGGTTCAGATTTCTCCATATCTTTGCCAAGACTTGTTGTATCCTTTAAAAAAAATTATGGCTATCTTAGTAGATATAAAGTTATATTTCATTATGGTTTATATTTGTATTTCCCTTATGACTAATGATGATGAGTATCTTTCATATACTTATTGGACAACTGTACAAATGTCTATTCAAGTCATTTATCGATTTTTGAATAGGTTGTTTGTTATTGTTGAGTTGTAGAAATTCTTTACATAACTATATATTAAATATTTATCAGTTATATGATTTGCAAATATTTTCTCATAATCTGTAGGTTTTCTTTTCACCTTCTTGATAATACCTTTTGATTCACAAAATGTTTTGATTTTGATATAGTTCAATTGATCTATTTTCATTTTTGTTGTTCATGTTTTTGGTGTCATATCTAAGAATTCACTGCCAAATTTAAGGTCATAAATATTTATTCATATGTTTTCTTCTAAGAATTTTAAGGTTTTAGTTGCTTACATTTATGTCATTGATTCATTTTGGGTTAATTTTTGTGCATGATGTGATACAGGGGTCCAACTCATTCTTTTGCATGGGGAAATCCAGCTGTCCAGCACCATCTGTTGAAGAGAAAATTCTTTCCCAATTGAAAGAACTTGGCATTCATGTCAAAAACAGTTGGCCAGAGATGTATGGGTCTATTTACAGACTCTCAATTCCATTCCATTTCTCTGTATAAGTCTATCCTGATGCCATTGCCATACTGTTTTGATCACTGTAGCTTTGTAGTAAGTTTTGAAATCAAGAAGAATAAGTCTCTTAAGTTTGTTCTTCTGTTCCAATACTCTGTTTTCTGCTAGGGGCCTCATGCCATTCCATATGAAATTGAGTATCTGCTTTTCCATATCTGCAAAAAAGACTTGGAATTTTCATAGGCATTGCACTGAATCTGTAAAGTGCTTTGGGTAGTATTGACATCTTAACAATATTAAATCTTCCTGTACATAAACATGGGATATCATCTGCAATTTCTTTTGCTCTAACAGAAAGTAAGTTGAGGATAACCAGTCAAAAGATCTCAATGACTATACAATATTGTGCTCTTGTCACCTGACCAATAGGGCTTTCATTTCTCCAGTCTATGATGAAATCATGATTAACTAATCTGGAATAATTTCCAGGGTCAAAACAATATCTCAGAAGAACAGAAGCAAAACAATATGTCAGAAGAACAGCTACTTTAGTATTAAGTATTGTTATTAACAACATAGGTAAGAAATATTGTTATAATTTTATTATAATTTATAGTTCCATCACAAAATTCATGAAACATTAACACAGAGAAATATTCTTATACAGACATACTCATATTCACATCAAACACTGAATTAGTATTTATATATGTAATTGTTGTTATTCAATATTAGAAGGGTAGATGATTATCTATAACTAGGATATTAAAAGTGCCATAGAAAAATTATACTTTGTTTATTCCACTTAATTCTTGCAAGAATTCAATGTTGCATACATCATATCTTACCTTAAATCTCACGAACTTTCCCTGAGGGGAATAGGAAGGTTAATTGTTTTCAGCTTGTCTACCTTGGCTGATGGAGCAATGGATAGGAGATTATTACAGGAATGACTCAATGTGCTGCAAAAGGTCTACCAACTTTTACGCTTATGGACAACTCTCAGTAAAATACATTTTGAGCACATTCTGAAGATATGTGTGTTTATAAATTACATACATGACTACTTCATGCTTATTAAATGGGGTTTTAGCAAAGTTTATTTTTTTTAGACAAAATAACAAATAAGTACTAATATTTCTTCTGGCAAATATATACTGGGTCATCTCGTATACCATAATAAAGACAACTGTTTTGGAGTATTAAAGAAAAGGAAGACAAAATGGGTTTTGCTCCTCTCCCAGTTGTAGCACTGCTTACTCATTTGTAACACAGTATCACTCCTGTTTAAAATCTGTTGTTTCTAAGGTGACAAGTGCTCCCATCTACCTATAATTTGTTAAAACACGTTTTAGGTCAAAACTAGAAAATGGAATGACCCTTGGATATACGGTCTGGTGCTTCTGTTTGATTTTTTTTTTTAAATACTTACATCACTGAGCCTTTCCCGAGAGCTGCTCCTGTGGAAGCCCTTGGATTCTCCACTGGCACTTTCACTGTCACTGTCCCTGCAGCTGTTCTGTCCAGGCTTGAGCTAAAGGCAAAAGAAAAGAGTAAGGAAAAGAGTCAGCGGTCTCCTCACCAGATGGTTTCTTTGCCCCTGTTCTGTAAACCTTGTCAAAAGTGAGTAGTTTAAGGTTTTAATCTTTAACATTCTTTTCAGTTTCTGAAAAGTGCCAGGCAGGCTGCCATAGAAAAAACACAGAGGGTAGGATAAGCAAAACATTACTGTAAAATGCTGATGTAGATAAGAGAGTGAGCAAGTCTTAAATAAACACTCAAAAGTCTAACAAAGGTTCATAAATCTTGGTAAATAATCTCTCAGATTTTTCCTGTTTCATTGTGATTTTTTTTGGTCAAAAATAAAAAGACCCAAAACACTAAAACTAAAACTAGATTACACCAACTGTGACTTCCCACCTTATTTCTTCTGTTCTCTTCTGGAAAAAAGAGACAATGAAATAGAACAAAAAACAAGGCTTCTTTATCCTAGGACAAAATGACCAGATGCTAGATGTTATTCTTTAACCACTGGTAAGACACTTAATGATCCTGTTTGTCAAAACAACATTCTGGAGGTCTCCTGCCAGATATTTGTAAGTACCAGGTTTAGACCTACAGTTTAAGTAAACTAAGCCAGCACTCATTCGACAAATAGTATTAAGGCCCACATTTGGGCCTGGTAGTAAACACTGGAGATGTGGTGCTAAAGGGAAAAAAAAAAAGCCTCTCATCTTACAAAGCTTACATTTTAGCAGTTTGAACAGTTTCGACACATTTACCCAGCCAGGACTTTCATATTCAGGATGTTGTGCAGATTTATCCAGCTCTGATTTTCCATTAAAAATGAACAAACACATAGAATCGCAAACAGAAGTCTATGTGAGATTGAGTCATGCACAAATGGAAGATTAGTCTATCTGTGATGTCATCAACAACTATATCTGCAGAGACCCCAAGCAATTCAATGCAGGTTACAAGAGATAGCCCCTTTACAATGTTCTCAATCTAGCAAATGAAAGACAGTACAAGACAAACAAGTATAACTGAAGAGGATTTTCACTCAAAAGGCCAATCAGCTCTGTTCCACTTCTGTAAATATGCTTGTTGCATAGACTCATCTTCACTTTTGCTTGTTTTAAGCAACCAATATAACTGCCTGTACCTCCAGCAACTTCCATGCTTTGTAACTTTGTAACTGCCTGCAACCTATAGCAACTCCCACTCTTTGTAACCATCTGAGGACAAATTAACGAATTGGTCCATGCCAAGTAAGTTCTATATAAGGAATGTTGCAACTGAGCTCCTGGTCCAGATCTTCACAGAGCTAGCTTCTCTGGGACTGCTGGAGTAATAAACTTGAATTCTCTAACTGAATGCTGCTTGGTTTCTTGCAGGTCTGATTTTTGCATCTTTTCTGCAACATAACAACACAAGAAAACACATGCTAAAAGAAAACCAAAAAGTAGCCATAATATTCAGAGGAAAAGTGATTTCTGAAGCCTTGGATTTTAAAAGCAGATTGACTTTTGGTTGTGAACACACAATGCAATTCATAGATGATGGATTATTAAATTGTACACTTAAAACTTATATAATTTTATTAACCAAGGTCACCCCAATAAATTTAATTTAAAAACTAATAAAGCAATTGAGCTCATATGGCTGAGAGGAAAGAAGACACTCCTGATGGAAGAAAGGCAGAAAGCAAAGTCAGTGAAAGCAACTTGTGAGAAAATGATTAGGGTCTTCTCAGAAACAAGTTCCTTTCGGGAGGATATATGAAGAAATATTAAAGAGAGGTATATGGATTGAAACATGGATATTCTCAAACAAAACACAAGCCCCATATTTCTGGGCAGGAGGGAATTTTAGAGAGCAGAACAGGTAATACAGGTAGCAACTTTTGCCTGCAGGTTTTCATGTGGCTCTAGGGCTATGGTGGAAGATGAACCAAGATGAATGGACAATGAATCTGTACTAGTATTTCTTGTACCTTTACTGTGCCTCTTTAAAGACTACAGTTCAGACCCCACTTTTGATCATATAATCTAATCAGCTACTTCCAGGTCCCCACTATGTATAACATTCTTGCTTTCAATCTGTCTACAAATGCACTTTTATCACTTTCTTATAAAATCCCACTCTGCAGAAATCTTCTCTAATGGAACCTCCCCACAAATGAAGCTAATTTTACTTTGTATCCTTCTGAGCCCTTAAGTATTTCGTTTCCTCCTAAATTACTGCTAAACCTGCAAATTCTCAGTTAATTCAGATGCAAGCTATATGAGCCTTTTCTTATTACTATGAAATAAATTCAGAATATTGTCATTCTCTTCAAGTTTTCATTTTTATACTTATAATAAAGTGGGATTTAATCTAAAATGAACATCACTGTCTTTCAATTTCTTGAACATGGCATGTCCATTTCTGCCCTCCACTTTTTCACACTAGTTTTCCTGCCTGGAATGCTCATTCTCACCTTCTCTGTGCTTTTCAGGTCAAAATTTTGTTAAAGCTCAGATAGTACATCTTCTAGGATGGTCTCTGAAGAGCTCTTTCTATGTTTTTTAACATATGCCCTCATAGTTAGCTAGCGTTATCACTCTTCATTAAATGCCTTTGATAATTATCATATGTTTTCAAGTTCAAAACAGACTACTGTTATATGTATTTGTCCTGACGATAAAATCTGTATGTGGAGTAGGGCCCCTAATTCATGACCAATGTCAGAAATCTTATCTAACTGGATATCTGAGTTAAATAAAGGTAGATAAAGCTACTTTCAATGTATGGATAAAGAAATACAGCCAATGATGTGCTCAGAATTAGGTGCGAAATTTAGAATGAAAATAAACCCATGTCTCTACTACTTACTGCTCACTTTATTTTAATTCTTAGTGCACTTCGATGTTTACATTTAACATGGAAATAATGAGTCTACAGTATGTTTAGTACCTTCAAAGAACATATTTGAATACATTTGTGGTACCTGACTGAATTCACAAAGAAAGAACTCTTAAAAGGTGATACTTGGTCAAGAGATGTTTGTAAAAACTCAGTCCTTCAACTTAGATGAGAAATAAACATTCCGCAGAGAATTAAGGATATAAGGGCATGAAAGGATTCTTAGTATCCAACTGGCTTAGCAAAACCTGGACTTTGCCTTTGGGTCTTTTTCCATGTTCCTTCATGGAAGAAAATGACTTCAACAAAGCCCAACGAAACCCTCCAGTGGCCCAGATGTAAACTGTCTGACTAAGTGCTGTCTAAGGGCAAAAGCCAAGAAAGGCAGAGCAAGCAGCTTGCTAGCTCTTCCCTGTGACTTGCCAGCAAAAGCACTTCGGCGAATTTTCTCCAGAGAGCCTTACATAAAATCCACCCCCGCATTACCCCCTTTTTCCTCTAAAGCCAGGCTCAAGTTGAAAGGAAACTTAGGATTTTAAGCTGTCAGACAGCTCAATATTTCAAAGTAATGGATTGACTACAGTAAGTACTAAAGCTAAACCACAGGATTTCAGGCAAAAGAAGTATTCATTCCTAATCCCATGAATACATTTAAAACTGGCATTTTCAGCCACATCCAATGGACTATTTGGGGTAGCATAACTAACTCAGAAGTTGTAATCCTTCACCTGAAATTCCCAGCTATTACCTACAACCAAGAGACAGTACAAAGGCCAGGTGCTGGCTAAAACATTTAAGGACCTAAGGAAAATTGATCTTCTTACATTGATTTCTTCTAGTATCCAAGGCAGCTGTTACAATAAAGATTTTGCTCTGATGCAAAGTGATTTCTTACTATATCAGCCTGTAGATACTTCAAGACCTCGTTTATTTAAAAATTACTGCAATTTGCTTTCTAGTACAAGAAGTTTCTTCCCATTAGAATATTGTATTTTCAGTCATTAGAATTAAAACAAAACAGATGAATTGAAAAGACACTGGTATCTAACATGAATGGCGATAATTCTATCCATAAGATAAACATGTTTTTTAAAATATAAGAAGCCATTTCATTTTTTATTAGGTTCTACTATCAATCTCTCAAACTGTGATCTCATTACAGACTTGACTATTATCAATGGCTAATTAGGAAAATAACAATTCATGGTTTTATCACTACTAATAAACATTTAAGAAAGTCCCATCACCCTGGACTAAGTGAAGGCCAAGTAATTTTGTGCACATCTGCTAAGGTTTGAAAGCCAGGCTAAGCCATTCTTAGCAGCTTGAGTATGAAGAGTTCCAATAAGATGCTAGCTGCTCAGCAGGTGTCATTAACTCTTCAAACAAAATTCATAGAAGGATAAAGTATGCTGAGAAGATATTTATGCCTGGAGCTTGAAATGAATGATGTGAATTATGCAGTGCAATCCAGAAGAGCATCCAAAAATCTCCTACCACAGATTTGGTTCCTCAAAGCAACATAAATCCTATCTCAGACTGCTGAGTTCTCCTATAGGGATCTAAATGAACTTTATACAAGGTTTTTAAAATGTGTCAATAAGCAAAGGATCTTCTTTCATTCAATGAAATTTTGTAATACATCTTTACTAACATCAAAGCAGCAAGTATTTAATCTTATAAAAATGTTTTATTTTGTTTTTTCAAAAAATAACTGTCCACAAATAGAGGAAGTTTCATAGATTGGGTGGCACCTGTACTATTTTATTCCTGAGGCTTTAAAAGGTTTTCAGATGAGATACACAGAACCAAACTAAAGAAAATGAAAAAAACTGGCATATCAAAATGAGCTCACAGGAAATAACTATTATAAACTACAAAGTTGAATAGAAAAAAACAGTGTTAATTATTAAAAAAAGTTATTTATAAAAGACTCCTAAATTAAAGATAAAATATTACAAATAAATGGCTGGATGAAATTGTGTTAAAGATAGTAACTTTGTAGTGTTAAAAGGTACAATATTTACCTTTTATATTTCTGTATTTTAAACTAAAGAAGTAAGTTATAAGCCTTGATAGGCCAGTATATAAGGTAAAAATATTTTAAGTAATAAAGAAAATCAACAGAAGCTGGGATATTTTAGCATCCTACTAAACAGGTATCAAGAAAACAAAACAGTAAGAAAGGATTTAAAGATCAAAAACTCAGTTTGATCTAGGCAAAATACAGTAAATATTGGTAACTTGCAGAGACCACAACTTTTAAAGCATCCATGGGACATTACCACCAACTGAAGATGTATTAAGTCACAAACAATATCAGAATAAATTTCAAATCGTAGAAGTTACATAAGCAGCCTTCTCTCTGTTGAAAATTAATGAAGATATTTTAATCAAAATAGCCATATCACCTATTTTTAAAAAATCTTTTTAAAAGATATTTTAAAAGTTTTTCTCCACAATTATAATTGAGTCAAAGAGAAAATCACAAATACACCATCTGTATTTAAAAAATGAAAATTAAAAACATGTAAGTTAAAAAACAGGACCTGTAAAATCTATGTGAGGTTAATTTATTTATTTTATATTAAAGGGAAAATAATATAAATAAATTGCCTAATTTAGAGATCAAAGAAAGACAAAAAGATATAAGATAAAGCAAATATAGAAAAATTATAACAAGAAAATTCTAAAAATGAGAACTACATAATGAATTGGGAAATTAAAATATTATACAATTAATAGAGTAAAATTAGGAGCAAAACCTGCAAAGAGATAAAAGAAACCTCTTATAAATCTAAGAATAAAAAATGATGAAAATCAAAACCAAAAATGGAAATGAAATGCCATTATGTAATCATGCAATAATATATGATTATCATTGTAAAATATGTATATTTATATATTAAAATTATAAAATATAATAGGCACATTTCTAAATTGTAGTAGTAAACATTATTCTTTGGTGGTACTATCAAAATCATAATTGAATAGTTTAAAAGATTTTTTAATTTTAACAAAATTTGAATCATATAGAAAACTAATCTGTGCCCAAATCTGATAATAAAAAAAAGAAAAAAATATGGAATGATATTCTTAGTTAAAAGAGCTGCAAAAAATCTGATGACATATAATAATTTGAATTAAAAATAAAATTTAACAGAATTTTTTCACAAGAATATGAGTTTATTACTTTGCAAATGGGCACAAAGGTAATTTCTGAGGTGATTTCTAAAATTGGAGTATGGTAATGGTTGCACAATTCTATAAATTTACTAAAATTCATTAAATTGTATACTTAGAATGAGTGGATTTTATGCTATGTAATTTATATTTCAATAAAAAGTACAAGATCCCATCAGTTTAATCCCTTACTCCAGAAAGAGTCGGGTGTCTGTTAAGGACTTACCTGATTAGATCAGGCTCACTTTCTTAAAGTCAACTGTGCCATGTAAAAATCTAATCAGGGGAGTAAACAAGGACAAGTACTCGAGGGCCATCTTGGGATTCTGCCTACCACAGACGATTTACAAAGACAAGAAAGGAGAAACTGCCTCTCCTTTTTGTGGTAAATTCATGTATTATAAAATGCCTCTGATAGAATTAGGAAAGTTTTATTGATGGAAAATAAGATAGGGTTCATGAATATGCCTTGGCTTTTAAGTGTCACTTATTTGTGTCAGTGATGTTTCCAAATAAACACTTGAAGTATTACACAGATAATAGTTTGAAAATTTGAAACTATTGAAGCACTTTCATTTACCAATCACATATATTATTCAAGATTTAGTGGGGTTCAGTAGACTTCATAGTAATAGGAAAAAATTGAAAGCTAAAGTTAATAAAATAGAGAAAAATAAGCCAAGATCAATCTGATAAGGAAAAGAGCCAAGATAAATCTAACTACATAGTTGTGAAAATAAACAAGAAGCAATTAAGGCAATCAAGAACAATCTGACCAACTCTGATATTTTTCCTACAGACACACTCAACCCATATAACAGAACTTAATATTCTATGGCTTATCAAGAGAATCAAAACTCTACTCTCTATGATTTGGCCAAGAGGCTATTACGATATTATTTCTTCATAACTGAATAATGCGAAGAGAAGAGAATGGGAACGTAAAAAAGCAATGCATGATACGTAACTAACATCTCTATCTACAACTTGGCTACTATTTCTAGATTGAATCATGGTGAGAAAAGGCATGATAACATTCCTGACTTTTATTCTTTAACAAAAATGAAGCCTAAATTACAGAGGAGAAAAGGATATACAAGAATGATGTTAAAGAGGAAAGCCTGAATGAACAGAAGGTGTTTGGCATTCCTTGCATTTGACTCCCGACTACAAGATAAATCTGTTTTCAAACAGGCTCCGAAATTCATAGACAATACACATATACAATGCAAAGATAATTTCATAAAGAAATGTTTGACTACTTTGGTACAGTTCCTGAGATTTTTGATTATTAAAAAGAAACTCTGAGACAATAATATTTGGTTGGCAAGGATGAATACATGAAAATAACAAATACACAAAACTTATATTTTCTATAAGAAAACCTGTTTTTAAACAACTTTTTATATGGCCTGGCATTCTTTAAAATAACCATCACCCTCCAACATAAAATAATTTATAGTCTCTTGTTTTTCCCATTCTACCATTAAAAAATAGCCAATTGAAATCTGAGAAAGGAAATATGTAAGACGAGTCTGGCACACTTATTATTCTAGAAACACCATGTCAGAAGGACTTGGGAACCAATTTTAAGTGTTCCCACTAACCAAAGATGGGACAATTTAAGTATCAATATCATAATAACACAATGAGTTGAAGCATATTCAACATGTTTAAATATACAAGTATACAATTAGATTATAAGAAAACCAATAAATAAACAAATTCTTCATTAGTAACCTTTGGAAAATCTTCTGGAAATGAGAAAAATAAAGAATCGAGCATCAGTATCTCCTAAAATTATAAAAAAGAGAGAAAACCAGATAACACATGCCTCCTGATGTAGGAATAAGCCTGTGTGTGTAAGTGGAGGAGGGGTAGGAATACAGAAGAAACAAGATTATCCATGCCTTAATTGCTGGATAACAGGAACATGGGGGTTTATTTCACTATTATCTGCATTTGCATATACATTTTAAATTTACCATAATAACAAGTTTTAAAATCTTATTTCCAGAAAAGATATGTTCTTCACTAATCCATATACTTACTAGCTATTCATTTTAATTGAAAGATTATGATCATCTAGAATTAGTTACAATATTACTTCACAAAATCACTTTAGTTGCAAGCTATCAAAAATATTAAGATATGAATTTTGACAGCAAACTTCTTTCCAACTTGCCTCTTTCCATTTCAAATCCAATCAAAAACTCTCATCAAGGCTAAAGGTCTATCTCCACCTATGAGTATCTTAATGTCTTAGGTGGTTCAGGCTACCATAACAAAATACCACAGCCTGGTGGCTTAGTCAGTGTTCCTTTAGGGTACAAATACCCTGGTTATTATTGTTCCTAACTTAGAGGAGAAGACAAGGAATCAAGGCAAAACAAAGAAACCCAGCTGTCTTTCCATTTCTTTCATTCCCTTTACAAAAAATTCTTGAAAACATTTTATTTAGCATCTCTAATTCTTCTGCTCCCATTCTCTGTTTAACCTCTCATGAGGCTTTTGTCCCCACATGCATGAAACTGCTCCTGTCAAACTCAACATCAGGCCATCAAAAGCATATGCAGAGATCGGAGAAAGAGACCCCAAAACTTGTGTCTCAATAGTCAAAGATGTAAATCAAGCTAATGTAGTGTTACATGAATGCATCTTATTCTCACATCTTGCTTAAATGAATGTTCATAAAGACAACAGAAACCAGGTTTTAATTTAGAGTTCTGTATTCCTTGAAGTTTCTTAATGGAATGTGACAGTGCAGAAGAGTCAAGCCCTGGCCTACTATTTTCTTCTCATCTATAGTTTTGTCCCACATCTCAAGAAGCCTCACCTGCACATGTGATATCATCCCAGCCCAACCTCCAGACTCCAACCACATCTCTCATTTTATCCTCCTCCCACTTGCAGGGCCCCCAATTCAGTCTTGGGAATATGTGCAGCTGTGATGCAGTCTGCTCCCAGGACGATGAACTAGGCAACAGATACTGAAAGCCAAATTGAGGATATCTGAGCTAGGAACTGGAGTCCCAGATAATCAGTAGTATGGTATAGAAAGGGAGTAGTGAGCTCCGAGTGGGCATGTCCTTGGCCTTTTGAATTCTTCCACTCTGTGAAGGGGCATGGCTTAGAGAGGACCAGAGCAGGATCCAGGGCAAAAGGACCCCCTGCCGGGCTCTAAAGGCAGTACCAGATCATTAACAAGCTACAAAGGTGAGACCTAGTGGTCACTGTCAAGCCTCACCTTACTGATCTATCTACTAGTACCATCTGATACAAGTGACCACTCCTCATCTTTGAAGCACTTGCTTCACTCCTGCTTTTCCTCTCACCTCCCTGGTGACTCCTTATCAGTCTCCTGTTAAGTATGGTAGACATCCTCCCAACTCTTAAAGTTAGGTTCCCCAAGGCTCAGTCCTTGGATCCCTTCTTTTTCTCTGCCTAAATTCACTACCCATGATAATCTCATCTAGCATGAGATGAGCATGATAATTTCATGCTTTCAAATACTACCTGTGTGCTGATGATGCCTAACTTATATCTTTAGCCCCAATCTCTTTCCAAAATTTCAGTCTTCTAATCAAACTTCATCTTACAATTTCACTTAGATGACTAAAAGCAATATTCTCAATGTTTCTAACTGTTATTAACAGCGACTTCACCTTTCCAATTGCTTAGGCAAAAATCTTCTTCCCTTCTACAGTTACTGCTCTGCTCAGTGCTACCATTGTCCCTTGGTAGAGTCATGACAATAATCTTCCTATCTGATCTGCCTGCTTGTGCTCTTGCCTCCTACATCCATGCATCTTTCCAGGAGTGAGAGTGATCCTATAAAAATATAAGTCATTGTCCTTATTCTTCTCGAAATCTTTCAGAATCTCTCCAATACATTCAGAGTAAAGACCAAGTTCTTTAGAATGGCCTAATAACAAGGTAGCCCCCACTCCATTTGGTTTCCCCATTATTTCTTTAACTCATTTTCTACTACACTCTGTCTTGCTCACTCTGTAACAATTTTATTTGCTTCATTACTGTTCCAAAAATAAACCAGGCATATCCTCACCTCAGGGCCTTTGCACTTGCTGTACTGTCTGTCTGAAATGTTCAGCCCTCAAAGGGCACCAAAGGGCACCAGGCTTACTATCTTCCTTCTTTAGATATTTATTTAATGTCACTCTCTCAATGAGGACTTCATTGATTATCCTACTTGTAACTGTAACCCTGACTCTACTTAATATCTTGCAATGCAGTATATATTTTACTTATTTTATTTGTTCTCTGTCTCCTCCAAACTCCTGACCCCTCAACCACACCACTACTAAATTGTAAGCTGCATGAGAAGCAGGATTTTTATGTTTTGTTAAATGTTATATCTGCAGATTCTAAAACGGTCCCTAGAATTTATTAGATGTTCAATAAATGTGTTTATTTAATCAGTATACATTAACTTTTAAGGACTACAACATGTAAATCAGACTTTAAAATCTCCCACAGAATGGCCCTTGGAGCTATTAACAAAGTGTGACTGCATCATTAAAAAACTGGTGTTCTAAAATTGGCCAATACAGAGAGCTCAAAAGCTTAGTTTTTGCATGAAAAGCAGTGGGTACACTAACTAGTGTACTTGTGGGCTTTGTGATCATCCAAAAATCAGCCATTCTTCAAAAAGTGCCTATTGCTAATTTTGTCCTGAAACAGTGATCGTAGGTAATTTAAGATATTTTAGATAGTCAAGTTATAAAATTATAAAATGAAAAGTGGCATATAATTAGTTAGTTTAATAACTCTTCATCCTGGCATTTGAGAATTTTAAAAGTACTTATTCAGCAAAAGGTCAAAAACCACTAGCAAGAGAAGTTAATAGCTCTCTTAGTATTATACATGCTTATTGATGAGATTGCCACTTTTAAGTAATTTGGATAATATGAAGCATTTAAAAATCCCATGTATTTTACCTTCTAACAAGTGCTTTAAAAAGTCCTTATTTTTAAAAAATCGATCCAGCAAAACCCTTTTTCTAACATATTGCACACAGAGGCAGAAATGTTTAAACGTGTACTACCAAACACTGATTTGTTAACAACATCATTTATAAAAGATACTTAATTGGTTTATAGAAATAAATATATTCTCCTGAATAAATTTTTAAATAGAAAGTACTTTCTAGGGAGGTGGTATGTTTGTTTGTTAGTTTGTTTTAGGCGAGGCAACCCTTGGTTGACCTAACAGATTGCAAGGACCTCGTCACCTTACAATTCTTTCTTTCTTTCTTTCTTTCTTTATTATTATTATTATTATTTTAAGTCTACAGCACCTCGTCTTCCTAGGTGACCTCCCATCCAAGTACTAACCAGGCCCGACCCTGCTTCGCTTCTGATATCAGAGGGGACTGGGCTTGTTCAGGGTAGCATGGCCACAGATACTATGTTTGTTTTTTTTCCACACTGTAAAGTAATGATTTGTGCAACCTCCAGTACCAGCACACTCCACTGGAAACAGGAGCACTAGCTGAATTAAAGGCCCCTACATCCTACACTGTCCTACATTACTTATTTGCATAATCTGCCTGGCCTCTCAGGAACCTGAATCAGAAACTCAGGCTTTCCAACAAATTTTACTATGATATACCAGGTGATTTTCATGTGGCTCCAGACGTTGTAAAGTTATGAAGTCTCTCTCATTTTTAACCTGGGCAAAATAGATATAGAAAGTGGGATAACCCAATTTTGATTGAGGGGCAGGTGAGGTACAGACAGCTTACACAGAAAACCATAAATTTTCCAACTATTAGAAATTCTTGGTCTAAAGATGTGGCATTTTTCCAAGAACGATTCAAATATATAGCTTACAATTCTTGGCATGATTTCAGCTGATTTACATAAATTAGTAAAAAAGAACTTGACAGTTTTTTTTAACTAAACTCAGAGATGAGAAGATAACTACTACTGGCTTCTTAGAAACATAAATGGGGATCCATGCAAAGGTAGATTAGTTTTCTCCATTGTTATATATATATATATATATATATATATATATATATATATATACACACGTGAGTGTGTGTGTGTGTGTGTGTGTGTGTGTGTGTGTATGACAGTTAACTAGAGATAAGATGACACAAGCTGAGGTTTGCAATTTGAACGTAAGAATTTAAACACACCAATGTTTGACTATCAACACAGAGGCAAAGGCTAGTAAATGAAGAGTTTGCTCCTGGCTCTTGCAGCTATAGTGCTAACATATACTCTCCATCACACCCAAAATATCTCATTGGCTCCATATTCCCAAGAAAGACAGCAATTAATAGGCTTACTATACTGAACAAATAAGCAATCTTCATATTATATCTAAGAATCACAAAAACTTTGTAAAAAATTGCATTTCCCAATTTACGGATGGAAAAACCAAAGCTGAAAAATACAAAATAACCTGAGCAAAGTCACAAGAGGCAGAAAATAGCTGAGGCAGATGAGAACCAATGCCATCCTGACTCTACCTATAAGGGCTACAGCTCTTAGCTGTTATACAGAGCTAGTGGGGTATTGTAGGAGGTACATGTCCTTAGAATTTAAATTCTTAGCATCCCTTCATCATTCCCAATGACTAATTCTGTTTTGATTTGAATGTAAAATAATCAGTATGTTCTAAGGATGGTCTTACAGTTTAAATCAACTATAAAACCAGCTCTATGCTCATTTTCATATCTTATAAAAAGATACTTTAAAATGTGAAAAAGAATACACATAAAATGTATACAGTAGGTAGGGGGAAAAAACTACAGTTATTTGAGACAGTGGCATGTTTTAAAATTATTTTTCACTTTCACATTCCAAATTCCCTAAACTCCGAACAGATCAAAGTTTTACAGATTATCCTTGAAAAAGAAAAAAGAAAAAAAAAAGACAAGAAACACAAATTAATAACTATTTAAGCATTCTGTTTCATCATGATAACAAACAGATGGTTTTAATATTCTGGAGGCTAATTCCTGAACAATTAAAAACACAGCAAGACATTAACATCTAATGAAACATTTTAACTACCAGTACATGCATCTGCTATTAATTCCCACACAGTAAGGTCTTGGATCTCCTCAATCTGTTCTTTATTAAGGAAAGTTTTTCCACTCTGAATTTAGTGAAGTAGAGAATTAACAACTGTTTTTAATCAGCAATCAGCAGGATATTTCACCAATGTATACTGAAACCATGTACACTATCAGACTTAAATTTATTCTTATGATGGTTCTGATGTACACAACACACATTTGCAATTTAAGAACAGATACAATTGTCCAATTAGGTGTTCCTCCCCCACCACAAAACCCATGTCACAGCCCTCTGGTGTATAACAGAAACTCTCACTGAGCTGGTACTAAAAAAAGATGTGTTTGTTTAATAACACAGGTAACTTTTGACTCAACTTGCCAAAAATATCCTAGACTTCCCACTCACTGTAGCGACATGTAAAGGCAACAATCACAAGAACAATGAGGGACAAGTGGGTGTATCCCATTCTCAGATCTGGCAGGTTAAGACAGTGTGACCACTTACCATGAAGCCGCTTTCATTTTTATGACAATGCTGCATATATGTGTTTGCTGTTCTATGATTTTCTAATACTTGTACATAATTTACCCAATTTAATCATCACATAAATCTTCTGAGGTAATAAGCAAAGTAAATCCTTCTACAGATAAAAACTAAAATTCAGATATGAATGACCCAACCAAAGACACACAGAGAGCAGTGTAGAATATGATCCCTGGTCCTTCTTAAAATGCTCTATTCACTGCCATTGAGGCAGTGACAACAATTTGCTGCATTAAGATACAGATTCTTACCATAACAACCTGTGAAGCACACATAATCATTATCATTTTAAGGCTAAGTAAGTGTAGGCCTATGTTAACCTAAGGTTAAACAGATAGAAAGGTGGAGTTAGGATTCATAGCAGGCCTTTAATCCCAGAATCTCTATTACTCCACAATATTATGCTACTCTCTGGAGTATCAATATCATTCATGGGCAATGCAGACATGTCATAACCAACTGCAGTTGGCAAATTACAAATCTAACATTTTGTGACTTAGTGACCTAATATTTTGGGGGTAAGCAATTAGCAAATTAGCTATAAGTAATTAACTTTGTAATGGGAAAAAGAAAATGCCATCACATATCATGGTTATTTTTACAAATATGTCTCTCCATTATCAATAACCAATATATAATGTGGCTGAACCTTAATACATGAAATATATTCACCTAGAAATTAAATTCTATAGAACTATCTCAAATTTATTCACAGAATGACTAATAATTGAAACACTCTTTAATACAGGTTTTTGTGTGTCACATTAGACTCTGACAAGCAAGTGAAAATACAATTTCATTTACTTTAGCAATCTCAAGAAATTTAGATTAATTTAATGAGGTTAAAAAAAATCAAACCTCTAATCAACTGAAGTTATTTTTACTTCTCAGTCAAAATCTACACATGTCAAGCAGTTCCTAGCTGGTTTATAACTTAACTATTACTCTTAGTTCTGGGTATTTAGTGTATGATGATTGAAGAGGAAAAAAGTAGAAAAGTATATAGACTAGCATACTTGTCAAAAAAGCTCTGCTAAATTCTAGTGCTTATGTCTGTAACATAAATATTTGTATATATAAACTACAGACTGAATGTTTGCATCCTTCTCAAATTTGCATGTTGAAACCTAATCCAAAATGTGATGAAATGAGAAGGTGGGGGCCTTTGGAAGGTGATTAGATCATAAGGGTAGAGTCTCATGAGTGGGACAGTGCCCTTATAAAAGAAACCCAACAGAGCTATGTTGGGCCTTCTACCATGTGAGATACGGGGAAGAGAAGGCCATCTATGAACCAGGAAGCTGGCCCTCAGCAAACACAAAATCTGCCTGAGTCTTGATCTTGTACTTCTCAGGTTCCAAGACTGTGAAAAATAAATTTATGTTGTTTATTAGCTACCCAAGTCTACAGTATTTTGTTATAGCAGCCCGAACCGACTAAGATAATGTACATATACATGTATGCACACTTACACGTAATCTAAGCAAAGAAACTATAATACTAGAACTATCTACACAGTGATGTCAGAGAAATGACAGCTTGTTATAAGAGGAAATCACTAAAAAGTTTAAATATTGCAAAGTAAAAAGACCGTATGGGTCACCTACTTCATACTTCTTTGTTACAGTACAAAAGTTTAACGATATCTTTAAATTAAAATGGGCAATGCAGTAAATAAATATATAAATCTTTTTTTTAAATTACTAAATAAGTTTGGGATTTTTCCTAACAGTCAGGAAAAACACAATATATTAAATGTAACATTTGCCCAATACTTATCCAGAGCAATAATATGGAGACTATTTCTAAAAAGGATACGAGGATATATTTGCCATGGAATAACTAGTCATGCCTTCCACCATGAGAAGAATATTCAAGTTAGGAAAGAAAAAAGATATTTTTAGTGGAATGATGTTTTTAGTCCTATAGAAAAAAAAAATCTCTAAAGACACACTGAAAAGTCTTTATGGATAGATATTCACTGCCTATTTAGGAGAAAGATGGTGGGGGAGGGATCTGTACCTTTTTTTTGGCAGTTCTTATGAAAATTCATAAGCCAGATGGTATTCAATAAATGTAAAGAGCTAAAGAATTTAGTTTTATAGAAAAACATCAATTAGCATAGGAAAATTAGCAATTAAGCAATCATTACACAACATATATCAATATTACTAACGAGTGAGCATATACACTAAATTGCTGACATGAACTCTTTTAAAACAAATATTTTTGAAACACTGCTATTTTTCTGTGAAAACTTTATCATCATAGCTGTTCCTGAGCACCACACCACTTTACTGACCTGCAACAAAGTTCTTTCTGGATCTCCTCATAAACTGTATTAGTTCCTCAGCAATTTACCTGTGGCCCGATGTCATTTTCTTTTCCTACTCAAAAATTTTAAAAATGTATCAACTTTTTCTGTACATGCAATTCACTCTGGTCCTCTTGAATGAAAGTAGAAAGCCATTATGACCCTCTGCTTCCACAGACTTTGTGGTCAGGTCTACGGTCTTATTTAAGCTTCACTCAAAGTTCCATCCGTAGGACATAAGAGAAAACCCAGAAAATATCCATGCACAGAGATAATTTGTGCAAAGATGGATATAACCAAGCATTTTTGCTGGAACTCTGAAGATGAGAGACTCCAAAAGATATTACAATTCAAAACAGTAAGGGGCTCATGAAGTTCAGTGAGACTTACAATAAGCACACAGAGGTACTACACACTGATTTCTAAAATATTCAAGATGGCCACAGGAGAAGAGTCACCATTGAAGCACATTTTAATCTTATAAATCTTCTTGTTTGAAAGTTGATGTCTTCTAAAACCCTGGAATACCATTTAAAATATATTTTTATTTGCCATTTTTTACCTCTTTTCCTTTAATCCCCAATTTTCTGTGACACTTTACTTGCCACCAATATGCATTTCAAACATAGTTTCAGATGAAATCCAAATCAGAGGTATGGATGTAAATGTAAATAACTGAAAGGTGAATACTGCAGAAGAACAAACACTTGTTCAAATTACACCTTTTCATCATTTCTGTTCTTAAAGCTAATGAAATGTATCTTTCCACTGCAGTGACTGGAAATATTACCAGAAGAAAGTGTTTGCAGATCTGATTTTCCTAGAGAGATCTTTGAAATTTAAATATAATTGTCAAATATCCACCCTTTTCATTTAACATTAAACAGGGTCTATAACTGAGATAGAACAAATATTTCTGCCTTATAAATGCAAAAGGTCTTCCTAAATCAAAATTTCTGATCTGTGTGAAAGAATTTGCTCCTTCCTATTTCCCAGAATCCTTGCCATCACTGGGACAGGGAACAATCGCTTATGCTGAAGGGGGTCCAAGAAAGACAAGGACAAGAGGATCCCCACCAACCAAAGTTACTAATCAGAAACCTGCTACTCCTGAGTTACTTCTCGAAATCTGTCAAGTGAAAAACAGAAAAAAAAAATGAAGGAAGATGTTTAAAACCAAGAAATTTAATCTAAGTTGATTTTTTCATTCAAAGGTGAAAGTACATGAAAATTTACTTTTAAACTTTGGATTCCACAAAAAATAATGATTATACACAATTTTTGGGGTTGAATACATAAGAACATGTACCAGATCCTTTTTCTCCTAATTTCCAGGCTAGAAAAGGCGGGGTGAGGAAAAATTTTGTTTTGTTTTGTTTTGTTTTAAAGAAATGTTGGTGAGCTTTCAGAAACACTCCAAGGCCTGGGCTTTTGTCCATGGCTTAATGGTTAAAACTTATGATGATGGGTAGAAATTTACAGTACCAACAACCTATGGAATTAAAGAGAAACACATCTGAGAATAAAAAAAAGTAGTTTAAAACCTCTGGGTTCATGAAGTCAAGGAAAAATAGAAGACATGGTCTATAACACCAACTGCTGAAGAATTGTAAAGGTAAAAAAAAAAAAATCATCCCTCCCTCCCTACTACCTTTTTTTAAAAAAAGCAGAAAACCTAGTGAAATTCCCTGGCTGTCAAACACTGGTACCCCACAGATAGCCATGGCAACAGCTGCAGGGCTCTGTTGTAATAAACTAGAACAATTTAATAGCTTTTATTGTTCTGCAGTGGTGTCTGAGCATAGCCACTCTCCCCTCCTAGGACTCCAGGGCCCCGCAAGGGCAGCAATGAGAGAAGATCTCATTTACCTAAAAGCACTTATAAATTTTTAATTTGCTTTAACAAGTAAATTAACAAGTCCCTCATTCAGGCAAGTTTTATGGCTTCTTGCCACTTGGGGAAGGCCGTAAAAGTTTTATAGATAATCCAGAGCTACTGAGACTGCTCATAATAAATTGTCTGTTTCCTGTTATTTTATCAAACCACTGGGCTTCTAATGACTTAAAGTCACAGTTCCCTTATATTCACGCTTTTTATGAGGCCATATTTATAAACTCCAAAGAATACCTTAAATTATACAGGGTCCTTACTAATCATTACAAAGACTTTTTTTTTTTTTAAATGGGAGCTTACCTTAGCTCATGCCTTGCTAATAAATGCTGCAACATGTTTTAGAGACAGCATGCTGATTCTACATATTATTTAAATGCTGCCTTAGCCAGAGTTTCCATTAGCAAACACTTTAAGGTAGCTGCAATCTGATCTGCTCTGTACAGCCTCACCAATATTTCTGCCCACTGGAGTGTGGTGCTTTCTGGGTTGCTGCATTTTATTCGAGAAGGAAGCAGCCTGATGACTATGTGTATCATGCATGGTGAGAGAAGCTGAGCCTCAAATGTCTGGACCAGAACTTGACCCTGGATTAACATGAAATTTAGCTCCTGGTTACTAGCAAGCCATTTAAACCTGAATTAACCAGAAGACAGGGAGGTAGGAAGGAACAGGAGCAAAGGCACATCTCATTCAAATTTTCCACTCATTATCCAGGGTCTATCAGCCACAAAGGGGGCTGGGAATGTATAGAATACACAGAGGAATAAATATTCAAATTGATTCTAAGCTATAACACTTATTCATTGCACAGATATATTCAACATTGGAAATCAATGACAAAGTAAAGAGAATTAAAAATATTTTCAAATTCAATCTCTGTTAATGTGGAGTTAGTAAAAGCTAAGTGGCCCAGTCTGCTTTGTGATGACCTATTTTATACATATGCTTGTATACATACACAAACACACAAAGTATAGATCAAAAAGGCATATATGTGGTCTCTCAAAATCTTAGACAAAAGTCACCTACCTCCAAAAACAGAATAATCTATGTAAAGCCTTTTAACAGGATTATGCAACAAAAGACCAAGAGATCACATCACAGTTCATACAGATACAACACGCACTGCAGGATGCACACTGAGTTCTCGTTTCATTCGTATTGATTTCCCCCCAGAAAATACAACTTCACAGAGCAGTATCAACCAGGGTAATCTCTCATGAAGGTTCGTTTAAATAACAATTGTTCTTGTGTAGCTTTATATTTCTGATTCTGACTTTAATTATAGTACTCTGTTCAATGATGCAGAGTATGAACCTCTTGACCAAGGTGTCAGAACATGGTCACTGAGAATGCATTCATAATGATTCTTTTCAGTTTCATCCCTCTCTTGGGGGTACAAATAAGACAAGATAGAAGACACAAAAAGAGGATGCATGATAGCAAGGTTAGTGTCAATGCTGCCACAGATCATATTCCAAGGATGATGTGTACGTGTTGACACCAGTTATACTGCCTTGAGAAAAACTTCATTTCTACTCTAATATAAAGGTTATATTCTAATTTTTCTGAAACATGCTTAGAGGAAAAGATATAATTTCAAGTTTGTACATAAACTTCAAAATTATCTTCCTTCTGCTATTCTTTTGTTTTAAGGTAATGGAACATAGTTGGCCTCAATAAACATTATTCTCTCTAGAAAATCTGAAGATTTACTGAAGATAACAGTAGAAATAAAACAGACTCATGTGAGTATAGTCTCTTAATAAGAATTTTCACATATGATTTCATTCAGTCTTCATAGTCCTAAGAACCTAAGAACAATTATTTCACTTTGCAGATCTGCAACTTTGTTCAGTGGTGCGGACTAGTCATCTCAGTTCACATAGCTAGGGAGAAGCAGGCTAGCTCTTGAACCCTGCCTTGTGAAGATACCAGTGAAGAGGATGATATAACAGTATCTTCAGTAACTGCATTGGGGTATATATGTGTGTAACAGAATGTTCTGCTAGAATGTGACCTTGCTGTCCTTAGACCTGTGTGCTAAATTAATATCTAGAGCTATGTGGGTCAGGTGGCTTTGCTCAATTCCATAACCAAACACAGTTTCTTTATTCCTTGGAAACTACAAACCACTGACTTCAACAAAAATTAGTCAGTGCTTTTTTCTTTTAAGGGCCTATTATAGAGTTTAGAGCATACGAAGATGCTTAATAAATTTTGATTGAATACAAAGCCAATATAAAAGCTGTCGGTACAGTTAAATGATTAATTTTAGTTTGTCTCTATAACAGCTTATAAACTACAGTAGAACAAAGACTGTACATTTTTTTTTTACCATTATACCTCCAGTGCCTAGCACAGTATCTGTCATATGGGAGACACTAAATAAATGTTTGCTAAATTAATGCATTATATTCATGAATGACATAACTAGCTTAATGTTCATTCATTACCACTCCTAAAGATATCTCCAAAATAGAGAAGTGTCATATCTTCTCATAATGAGCATTATGGAGCATTATTTCTGAATATGAAGAAAAGCATTATTAGGTAAGTTCCAAGATTTCTTGGTTTATGACTTTTATGTGTGTATGAGTATACACATGTCTACAAAGAAAGCCTTAATCACGTAAACCATAAGCAGACACACATGCACACATGCACACACACACATCCTTAATCTGTGATCTAATCCTCTCAAATTTACTGGTGACCGCCCTTCATTAATCAAAATCATTAAAAAATATTTGCCCAGCCCTCTGCTTGTCTGTAGCAGGCAGCTTGCCAAATGTAGTTTCCACAGAAGTAAATGAGATCATGCCTTGGTTGCACCTAAGTCCTTTAGAATTCAGGAATTTTTCAGTTCACGTTTCAGGTTAATCTTTTCCTTTCTTTAAGAACAGAACATCCTCTTTGCAGATCTCCCTGAGGGCCTGGTATTTGCAACATCAAACAGAACACACAAACCATTGCACCCACTTCCAAAAACCTATTATACTGTCAACTGGCTTCCTAACTGCAACCAAGGGAGAAGGCTTACAGACGCCTAAGCTTTTCCTTTATTTATTTATTTATTTTTTAGGCTGCTGGAAACTATCCACAATTTCTCCAAGCTACCACTGCACTTTGTTTCACTAAATAACTCCTAATAAAATGGGCAATATTCCAAGGAGGAAAAAGGCAACTTGAACTCACTATAAATCTCACCCTCCCACCTTTTCATTTATTTCTCAAACTTTCAGTGGTTGGCAGGCTTTGAGGATCAGGGACTGTCGTGCATGGCTACCAATGACTTTTCTATACTATGTAATGAATCATAATAAAATGCAGAACCACAAAAAAACAAGTCCAGAGCAGGGCAAGAGTTGCGGGGAACACATTTCTGTGCTGCATGACTTACGTTTTACTATTCACATTAGGACGCCTAGGAAAGGCTGGAGTAAAAAGGAAGAGGAAAAGAGGCATAGGCAAGTTTTTAACTTTCAAATCAAACAAGTATGTTCTGCATATTTCTTTTGCTTCTTTAGAATCAATCCAAAGTAATACAAGCCCAAGGGGAATGTGTGGCTGCCAGTCTGCATCAGCAGGGATTCACCTCCTTAATTGTTAACAGAGTTCATGAATGTATGTTCCAAAAGGATACACTAGTCATGGGCCCCAAGTAGCTCAAGGCTTGCAGAGCATTCGGAAATATACAAAACAAGCACCCATGGCATACACACAAACATGTATATAAAATACAAAAATCCCCCTAGGTGGAACATTAAACTATTTATCTCCTCTAAATGTCAACATGTTCCTTTTTCCTCCCAGTAAGTTTTTTTACATTTGGTTACCACCAGGAAAATGGAAATGTCCTCAAAGGGCCGCATGTCAGAGAAATGCAAATGAATGGAGGACAACAGGGGAGAGCACAGAGGGTCAGGCAATGCATGCTGTACCAGGAGCCACACACACATCTGTGTGTCCAAAGAGAGACGAATCACAAAACTCTGTGATTTCCTCCCTCTGGCCCCAAATCACTTCTTCCAGGAAGGCAGACCTGTCTTGACCTGGCTATGAAGGCTTCAATACACAAAGCAGTATGTCTTCCAGTCACTGAATCAATTCTGGGTAAAGTCCTTAAAGCCTGTTGAATTTAGATACTTGACAGAAGTTCTATATTCACACACTGACATACTCTATTAACAGCTTACATGTTCTCTGCCACCTGTGTGTTAGCAAAGGTCACATTTTTTGATATAGAAGCTCCTGGCCTTAAGACAAGGCAGCCTCGGAACTGAAAAAGGGTGACTGTGTGAAATGCATTAGACACAGCTCACCTGTACATGCCCTTCATGTCTCCTCATAATCTCCTTTCTCTCCATTCTGAGTTAATCTTTCATCTTACAAACTGATAACAAATGTACCTACTGTGGATATTTTTTTCCCTTTAGAGAAGGCTTTTCTCTCATGCAAAGCCTACCCATAAAAGTAAAGAAAGTAAGATGAATCATTCACCTTGTAAAAAAAAAAAGTCCAACTGAAAATGTTGCCTAGATCCACGGGTGTTACTGAGCCAAGCAGAGATTACCACCCACAATTTTTGACTTTTGATTTTTATTTAAGAACTCATTTGTATAACCTCACTGAATAGAGATCTGAAGAGATGCAGCTGAAGTTCTATCAAGTTGGATGGTTATGTCAGCTGCCAAGCCTGGAAATGGAGCCCTGCACAGCAAGAAAATGGTGAGATATTGGTTACAGCCATAAGTAATTGATCTGTCTGAAAATACGAATCATGGGATTAATGCTAGTGCTCCAGCTGGGCTGCATTGCTCATTTCCCTCTAGCTCCCTGACAACAAAGACATGCCTCTTTCTCCAGGGACAAGAAATTTTTATTAAAATCTTTATACAACTTAGCAGCAGAGACTCTGCAAAAGCATCCTAGAGATTTGGGGAGGAGGGGAGGTGCAACCATCATAAGGAAACCATCCCACCATTCTCTTTTGATCTTGTTTTCATTTCAAAGCAGTCACCAGCCTGCTTCCCATGGCCAAATGTACTTGCCCCTCAGCTCAGCAAACACGGAGAGGGAGCCCTGCTAGTGGTGCACTTAGCTGGAGAGAAGTGGATGAGCAAAGTGGCAGAGAGCTTGCAGGGAAAAATAAAGTGGGAAGGCATCCAAAACTGCAGCTGTGCTGGCCCATTAAAAAGCTGAAACTCATTTCTGCTGTTCGACCTCATGCTTATCACCACATAACTATTCATCAAAGAAATTTCAGTGCAATTAATTAAATTATTCCCATGTCTGTGCCACAGAATCGTTATTCCAATATCAGCTTTCACTCACACTCTCTTAAACTCACGTCTGCATGCCAAGTCACTACTCTGGGGTTGTCCAGTCTCAATAAAGCTGTGCTCCTCACCACTCACACAGGCTATCATTTCTCCTTTTTATTGCCATTTATTTTCCACTAGGATTTTGCTGCCAGTATATTGGCAGGACTTCCAGTATATGGATGTAATGAAATCTACCACAGACACTTAACACGGGGTCAGGATGGAGCTCAGCTCATGTGAAGCTGTAATATAATAAACAAATGCTTTCAGAAGGAGGATTTTATCAGCTCAAAAATAGAACTTGGTATCTTCTGGTACCAAGTGCAGAAAAAGTTGGAGTCTTTAAAAAATTCTTGTGATAATTAAGTTTATGGCTAAAATATGCCTAACATAGGAAATCTGAGCTATAGTACAGATTTCTTTTCAGCTGTCAGAGCTGGTTTACTAAAAAGGAAGAGCATGAAAATGTACTGCTGAAACTATGATTTTTACACCACCATCTTCTAAGTCACAGACTTATAAGGGGCACACTCATATGATTTGGGGGATTTAACTATTGCCTGTGGAACTTTTCTCTGCTAAAGCTATAGCAAAATGTAAATGAGATTAAGAGGAAATCCCATTCTACTTGAGAACCAGCAGGTGAATGTTTAAAGCTCTTGCCTTTTCCTTGTCTATTACCTTAGCAAATTAGAAGACTGAGACAAGGTACATACCAACATATCTTCACACTAAATATATTCTAAAAACATGGCAGCGTTCGTACAAATTCAACATTGAAAAGAAGCAGATAGCAAATTTTGGAAATTTAGTGCTTGATGCTGACTCTGAGGTAAAAAGTGAGTGCTCATGATTGTCATAGGACCCAGAGCGGCCACCATTTCAGGCCTGAAAACCATTTATTACTTCCTCACCTAACATCCAAGGTAGTATGAATGCCAAAAAGGACGTGTCATTATAAAGGCAGAGGTTCTAGTACCTGAGCTTCCTTAAAAACCTGAGCAATCCCAGAATTTAAGAGTGAAAACAGAGTGTGAAGACTGGAATCTGTCATCCAAAACATCAGATGCTTGGGAGTAACTTCTAAATGAACTATTCTAAAATTTCTTCTTTATTTATACCTGGAGTGTATTTTTAAATTAGATTATTATGTAATGAAATGATACACTAAGGATAATTAAAATAGGCTGAATTTTTTCTAAATTTGACAAAAAACAAGAGGCTCAAAGAACTCCAAGCACAAGAAACATAAAAAAAACTACACCGGTGAGACCATAATTAAATTGCTTATAACTAGTAATAGAGAAATTCTAAAAAGCATCCAGAGAAAAAAGACATATATACAGAGGAAAAAGATAATGTAGCAGCTGATTTTCACAAAGAAAACAATGCAATTGAGAAGACAGAGGAATATTTTAGAGTACTGAGAAAAAAAACTATCAGCCCATAATTCTATACACAACTAAAATATCTTTCAAA
The DNA here is from genome assembly GCA_004027375.1 of Macroglossus sobrinus. Classification (NCBI taxonomy): domain Eukaryota; kingdom Metazoa; phylum Chordata; class Mammalia; order Chiroptera; family Pteropodidae; genus Macroglossus; species Macroglossus sobrinus. The sequence goes on from PVKZ01000539.1 coordinate 743,965, forward strand.
AGCAAAAGTAAAATGAAGACTTTTTCAGAACTACAAAAGCTGAAAGGATCAGCAGACCTACACTATAAGAAATGTTAAAGGATGTCCCTCAGGTAGAAGGCAAGTGACAATAGAAATACAGGTCTATACAGAAGAATGAAGAGCACCAGAAATGGTAACAACAAAGCTAGTATAAAAAGATTATTTAAAAGATAATCAACTAATTAAAATCAATAACAATGTAGTATGAAATTTATAACATACATTGAAGTAAATAATGCATGACAATACAGCACAAGGAGAATAGAGAAATGGGAATATTTTATTTTAAGATTCTTATGCTATATCTGAATTGGTGTAATACAACTTGAAGGTAAAACATAATACATTAAAGATATTCTATAATACCTAAAGCAACAACTGAAATAAAAGTCACAGCCATTAAGCTAAGAAAGGAGATAAAATGGAATAAAAAAAATATTCAACTAATTTTAAAAAGGCAGAAAAAATGGGGGAAGGGAACAAAGAACAAACAGAAACATAGAATAGGGTGGATGAAATATTTAAAACTAACCAAATAAACAACTATAAAGGATATAAACAGTTTAAATATTCACAAGTAAAAAGGCAAAGATTATCAGACTCAATTAAAAACAAGAAAGACCGTGCTTACTTCGGCAGCATATATACTAAAATTGGAAACAGAGAAAATTAGCATGGCCCCTGCATAAAGATGACACACAAATTCGTGAAGCGTTCCATATTGGGGAAAAAAAGAAAAGAAAAAAAAAAAAGAAGACCTATGATCTCTGAAAAACACACTTTAAATATAAAAACACAAATAGGTTAAAAACAAAGGGTTGTAAAAGACTAATGACATGCTAATACTAATTTTTAAAAAACTGGAGTAGGTATATTAATATTAACAAAGTACACTTTAGAGAAAAGAATATTTTATAATAAGAGTCAATTCATTAAGAGAATATAATTTTAAATGTGTATTTATCTAAAAACAAAGCTTCAAAACAAATGAAGCAAAAACTGATAGAACTGAAAGGAGAAATAGACAAACATATAAATATAGTCAAAGATTTCAATAACCCTTTCTTAACAGTTGATAGAATAAACAGATCACCAGGAAAGCTACAGAAAGTTTGAAAAATACTATCAATAAGAATTGGCACGTATAAAATACTCCAAAAATAGCAGAGTACACACATGAAATATTTACCCAGACAGACCATATTCTGAGCTGTAAGTCTTGATAAATATAAAAGTATTCAAGTGATACAAAGTGCATCCTCTGACAATAGTGTGAAATGAGAAATTTGAAAGTATTTTGATTTAAATGAATATGAAAACAGAGCATATGAAAATCTATGGAATAAACCTAAAGCAGAACTTAAGAGAAAAATTTGTAGTGCTATCTTTATTTGAAAAAAAAAAATATATCAGATCAATGCCCTCAGTTTCCACCATAAGAAACTAGGAAAAGATCGAAAAGAAACAAAAGTAGAAGAAAGAAAATAATACCAGAAATCAGTGAAAGAGAAAAACTGAAAGACAGTAAAGAATATCAATAAAACTAAAAGCTGATTCTTTGATAAAAATCAATGAAATTGATAAATTTCTAGCCAGACTAATCAAAAAAAGGGGGGGAGGGAGGAAAGAAAACATGAATTTCTAACATCAAAAATTACAAAGGTCACATCAGAGCAGATTCTAAGAATATTAAGCAAATATGTAAAATATAGGAAGGAAATAGTATAAACAATTTTAAGTTAATAAATTTGAGATGGACAAATCCTTTGAGAGATACAAGTTACCAAAGCTTACTCAAGAAAAAATAAAAAACCTGAATAATTCTTTATTTATTAAAAAAATTATAGTTAAAAATCTTCCCACCAAGGAAATTATAGGCCCAGACAACTTCCCTGTTAGAACCTACTGAATATTTAAAGAAGAAATATCAAATACTACAAAGACTCTTTCAGAAAACTGGTTTTCTATAATGCCAGAATTATCCCAACAACAAAACAAAAGTAACTGAAAGAAAAGGATGACAGACTAATCATATACAACAAAATACAAAACAACAACAACAACAACAACAACAACAACAACAACAACAAATAAAAAACCCCACCACATCATGATGGAATGGTGCTTACCTCAGGATAAAAGGTTGGTTTAACATTTGAAAATCAATCAGTAAAATTTGTCATATTAATAGGTTAAAATAAAAAAAATGGTCATTTCAATAGATTCATAACTAGCATTTGACAATAATTGAGTATCCATTGCTGAAAAACAATTTCTCAGCAAACAAGAAACAGAAGGAAGCTTTCTTAACTTCATAAGGGCATCTGTGGCAAACCTACGGCTAATATCCTAAATAGTGGCGGAAAACTAAAGACTTTTCACTTATGATCAGTAAAATGATAAGGATATTCACTCTTAGCACTTCTATTCTACACTACACTGGATATTTTAGGCAATGCAATAAGATAAGAAAAAGAAATTACAGGTGTCCAGATTAAAAAAGAAGTAAAACTATCTGTAATTCACAGATGACATTGCTGATTATATGCATAATACAAATGAATCCACAAAATAGCCACTAGAATAGATGAGTTTATCAAGGTTACAGGACACATGATATATAAAAATCAACTGTATATGTATATACTAGCAAAGAACCATTAGAAGTTGAAATTAATAAGATAATACCATTTATAACAGCATAAAAATATATAGTGATAAATCTGACAATAAATGTAAACGATCTGTACACTGAAAACTACAAAGCATATGAGAGAAATTAAAGAAAACCTAAAGAAATATACTACATCATGAGTGAAAAGATTCAATATTGCTAAGATGTTAACTTTTGCCAAATTGATCTATACATTCAATACAATCTAAATCAAAATTCCAAGGAGCTTTTTTGAAGAAACTAACAAAGTGATTCTAAAATCCATATGAAAATGAAAAGGACCAATACAATTTTGAAAAGAAAAAAGTTGGAAGATTAACATTATCTGATTTCAAGATATTATAAAGCTATTATAAGATATTATAAAGTAATCAAGATATGTGGTATTAGCATGAAGACAGACAAGGCTTAGGAAACTTTTCTTAGAGGACCAGACAGTAAATATTTTAGGCTTTGCAGACCACATATGGTCTCTGTCACATTTTCTCCTTTACTTCTTTCTTTTCTTTTTTCCTTCCCTCCCCTCCCCTCCCCTTCCCTTCCTTCCTTGTCTTTCTGTCTATCTCCTTTCTCCCCTCTCCCCACTCCCCTGTCTCCTCTCTCTTCTTTCTTTCTTTCTCTTCCTTCCTTCCTTCCTTCCTTCCTTCCTTCCTTCCTTCCTTCCTTCCTTCCTTCCTTCCTTCCTTCCTTTTCTTTCTTTCTCT